>VYXB01000876.1:207142-242837 GCA_013397135.1 Pachyramphus minor | reverse complement strand
GTCTTCCAGGAGCTGCAGGTGGATCTCTGCTCCCCCGTGGACCTCCATGGGCTGCAGAGGCTGCCTCACCACGCTCTGTGCCGTGGGCTGCAGGGGAATCTCTGCTCTGGCGCCTGGAACACCTCCTCCCTCTCCTCCTTCACTGACCTTGGTGCCTGCAGAGTTGTTCTTCTCACACATTCTCATTCCTATCTTCCAGTTGTGATTTTGCAGCAGTTTTTGTCCCACAGTCTCTGCCACCATTGCTGGTGGGCTCAGCCTTGTCCAGAGGTGGGTCCGTCTTGGATCCATTTGGCATTCGCTCTGTCAGACACGGAGGAGGCTTCTGGCAGCTGCTCACAGAAGCCACTCCTGAAGCCCCCTGCTATCAAAACCTTGCCATGCAAACCCAATACAATGACTAAGGACATTGTGAATTGAGGAGATGGGAGCTGTGCCAGTTCTACTACGGCAGCACAGAGGAAGAAAACACTCATCTCGGTTTTTGTAATGATTAATGTACCATTCTTCTTCTCAAGCCAGGAGACGAGTTTGAATCACAGACAGCTGGTACGAAACAAAATTGTTTTCAAATAGCTCCGTTCTACAAAGTGGTATCAACCTATGTTGATGGTGTCAGGGTGTGATGAGTGGCTTTGGAAATTGCTTATCCCTTACATCCTCAGCTACATCAAACATTTCTTGGCCACTGGTAACACTTTGTGCCCTTGAATATAGTAAGTCTGTAATTTTGTGAGAACAAAAGCTCTTTCAGTAACAGTTTTGCAATACTGACTCAACAGAAGTTAAGCTCTAAACGTGGCAATAACACATGATTAAAGCTGAGACCAGCCGGGAAAAAAAACATGTTTTTCTGTGCAGGGGATCTAAAAAAGCTTGATTTTCTAAGAAATTGTTTCACCTTGCCACTTCAATACCAGCTTCCTTCTTCCTGACATCCTCTATTATGCTGCATTGTCCAAGAGACTGAAAAGCTATATCTGGGCTGGAGATAAACTTACACAAATAGGTGGCTTCTACACAAGTCACCTTGAACGGCCAGCGTGCACATGCTGACAGTCTAATGGGCTTTTGCCAAAAAGAACCCCATGTTAAATAAATTCTACACAATCTTCCTTTCACAAGAGCAGAAAGTACTAACTGGAGTATCTCTTTTCCATTCATTTGAAAATTTTTAGGAAAAAAAAAAAGTTTCTATTAACCTTGGCAATGTTACCTTCCTCTATATATGATTTATAGTGGGCAACAGTATAGTACAATATTTGAAGGGGCCTATAGATTGTGAGATCAATTAGCTTCACTTCCTTGGTAAACAAAGAGCAGTTTCAAATTTCAAAATCTCCAATTTTTTTTTTTTTTCTATTAAGTCTGTAACAGTGTTTCTCTTCACTCTCAGCATGCAATGCCCTTTTTATGGGTTGCCACCTGAGCAAAGAGGGCATAGGCTTTTAAAAAACTGTGTGGACTACAAATTATTATCTTACTTGGACAAAAATGGACCTGTTTGGTCTTTTGCCTAAAAACCAGGAGGCACAAGTTAAATTATCATCTCATCCTGGGGAAATCAGTCCCAAATCTTTTATTTCTTATGGCAAAGAGTAATTTGGGCTAGAATTGTTCTCTACTCCTCTTGTTTCCATTCTGGCTATGAACACAAGAGTTAAAGTGACAGAAAAAATATAACCAGGACAGAATCTAACTATGGCTTAGTGTTTAAGGTACTTGGGTGGGAAGGAATGAGGTTTGTTTGCTCCTTGCCCAAATTTTGAGTTTATTTTAAGGTGACTGTTTAATGTAAAATACATGATGCGATCTGGTAGGCATGAAACAAAATATTTCAGAATAGCATTGCAAAGGACCTGGACCTGAATTTGGATGTGACAAGCAATTTGCTTCTTAACTGGCAGGGTGGTTCAGACTGCTACAGCAGTTCAGGAAGAAGAGGAGAAACAAAGAGGTTTGTGTGACTGATCAGGAAGCTGTCCTTAAGCCCTGTCTATCTTACTTTGCTGGTGACAAATCCACAAAGAAATGTTAGAGAGACAGGTCAGTATTTTTGTTTGGAAAAAAGTCCAAAGGAAAGGTTTGGAGATGTAGATTCAAGAACAATCACTACAGAGAAGACAGATGGAGTTGTCTATTCAGATAAGATGCAGAATAAGATCTGCAGGGAGAATGAAAGAGGATCAATAGCACACCCCTGCAGAGAAAGAATAGAGGAGACGTGCTGCAGTAGTCAAGAGAACTGTGGAAGACAAAGATAAAAGGAAAACTGTCCCCTGTCATGTGTGTGTCTGTACACATGTGCATGCAAAAGGGAGTGGAGGCTGAGAAAGAAGATTTCTGTAGGGGAAAGGGGACAAAACAGCTTATTTTTTAGAGAGAAATCAAATAGTTGACAATTAATTGATATTTCACAAGCTATGTATTAAATACTGAAAGTTTGCATATGAGAACTTGTTCAGTCACCATCCTTGGAGACTCAAATTAGCCAACTATTTCTGTTTGTCAAACTAGACATGCAGAAGCATGTATTTGTTTAACTTTGCTTTCAAATGAAATATTCTAAAAACATGCTCTAAAAATGTTCTTGAAGAACAAATCAATACTATTTGCCTGAACACAAGTAGGAAAGCCAGAAAAGGTAGGTGACCCTAACTTTAGACTTACAATAGGTCTTTAAGACAGGGAAGTGGAAAACCAAGTACATGCTTGTTTAGAACTCCATGAAATGCTGGGAACACTCGGAACTATCAACTGTTTGAGTAAACAAACTCACAAGATTAGGAAGCATGATATCCATATATTCTCCTGTATGTGTTAAGTTACACTGAGTTAGATGTGTCAGGTAGATCTTACTGCCAAGACTAAAAAGACCAGTTAAGTACAAGCTACTGAAGTGTTACTTCTTACTGGGGGGTGCTGCTAATGAAGGATTCAAAAAGCAGAGGTAACTGTGTGGGACATGCAAACAGGGATAATTTAATGCAGGAAATGCTGAACACAGAAAAAGACTGTGTCTGAATGGAAGCAGATTGTAAAAAAAATGCACTGAAAATGGAAAACAAAAGCAGTAGAAAGACAGAGCAGGGTCACCTGAACTTCATGGGGCCTATTAAGGTTAAGTAGAACAGGAGAGAACCACAGAATGAAAGAATAATTCATGCTGGATCAAATAATCCATTCTCTGCTGAAGGCAGTTACCTATGAGACCAGACAGTATTGCTCTGGGTTTATCTATTCACAGCTGGAAAATCTCAAACTACAAATGGTACCTGATATTCAGTTAGAACCTCTTTGTTTCAACATATTCCTGTTGTCTTTCGTCCTCCTGCCATGCACTGCAGCAGGAACCTGCCCTCATCCTCCCATAACTTCCCTGCAGGTAGTGGAAGACTGCCATCAGGAAAATGCAGACCCATATTTTCCCTTCTGTTTATGGCTCTACCTTCCTGTTGTCACTCTGTGGTTATAATCCAAACCCTTCACTCCCTTGGAATACTTATCTGAATTTTAGGCTGTCCTTCTGATGTATAACTGCATATTGATTCTATATGGCCCTTTCTGCCTCCTGAAAGCAAATGAAAACAGTGTGAAACAAAGCCTGCAGTTCCTTCAGTCAAATTGGCTAAGTCTCAAAAGCAAGCGCTTGACCTGCATGAAAAAGGATATGTCAGCACCCTCTTAGTATGAATATCCATATTTCTACAAAAGAAAACAAAATCGAAATAGATAATGAAAATGAACCTTAATGAGTTACTGCTGTTTCTTCAAAGCAGTCTCAACTTGGAACAAAAATTCTGATTATTTTTTTCTGGAATGTTTTATAAAATAAGAGAAATTTCATCAGCTCCCACAGAACTGACAACTGGGACAGCAAACGGACCTAAAAGCCCACCAAAATATTAAAAGTAGATATGTGTGAGATAATTACCAATTTGTATTTTGACACTGAACTATTAGCCTTGTTACATTGTGCATTTTTACCTCCCTCTCTTCACATCATATTTGTATGGATGCAGTTAGAAACCCACTCTGTTGCAAATAAGCTAGGGTGGTCTCACTAGGGAGGGTAAACAGTGCCAGAGGCTCAGCAAAGAATGTGAACCAGCCTGTGGGCTCTCACATGCCCAGGACAAATGGCTGAAAATTAAAAACAACCTTTAAATGTGGGATTTTAGTATAGACTCAGAAAAGGACTGTACATTTTCACTGGTGTAATATAATCACCCTTCCCTAGCCAGTTGAGGATGAACACTCCAACAACTGCACATGAACAAGCAACACAAAAAAAAAGAAAAAAAAAAGCCAACTCACTGCTAAAACAAAACTTATTCAAACTTTGTGTGCGAAAGAGAAAGTCCAAGAACATTTCATGCTTTGAGATAAACTAATTCTGAAATTGGCAAGATTAGAAAGAGCTTAGCTTGATACAGCTGCCTGCTTTCCAGATGGAAAAGATTTGCATAGGTGGGAATTAATTTTTCACTGTCATTTTCATAAGAGCTCCATGTTCCCAGCTCTGGTGCGTTCCTTTTAATGCTGCCATCTCCTATTAGAGGGGATGCCACATGGCCTGCTGGCCTATTAGAGAAAGATCATTTGCCTGTTAAATAAGACCACGAGACAACAAAATTTTATGTTTACAACCTTTGAAATGAACGCAGTTATATCAATAACCAATTATCATTTAATTGTTCTTAGTCCCTAAGATCCTAAGGCTAGAGACACCTACCCATGGCCCTGGGAGCATAGAGACTGGTGCTACTTCCTCAAGGATGGATGTGTAGAGAAAAACCAAAATCTTGCCTTTACTCAGCAAAAGAAAATTCTCATAGTGCTTTCCCACCTTTTTTTTTTCCTTTTCTTTTTTCTTTTTGCTTTTGTGGTATAAGCTTGCAAGTTTTGCTGATGTTGTTCTTGCACTTGGATGGGGAGTGCAATACCCTTTTTCTCACACATTTGCATATAAGTATCTTGTGAATATTTGAGAAAAATTAAACAAGTTGCACTCTAACTCAGAATGTATTCTTGATCACACAAAATGTAGCATCTTTGTTTTAAATAAAACCAGGTTGTTTATATGGAATAATCCAGAAATGGGCTTAAAAATTTTCTAATATGATAATGTAGCAGGGCTTCAGTAGTACCTTCAGTTATTAAACTGATTTGAAGATAAAAATATTAATCTTCCTATTTTTGTGCATAAACAACTGAAATGAACACTCAAATCCAAGTTCTTTTTGTCTCCCCATTGTCACAATAGATAAACCATTGAGATGCCTCATAATTCCTCTCTTGACACATCCGACTGTCCCAGTTTTGAATGTCAGTACCTACACGCTTGTTCTTTCCATTCTCTGGTTGCATTTGTCAACCCTACATTCTCTGAAAAGGCACTTATAGCATCAGCTGGTATAATCTTTCAGATACTTCCCCTTATTCAGATAAATAAGGGCCTATTGATAAGTGGAGAAATTGTACATCTCTTATAGTAAACAGTTCATTTCAACTCCATGGCAGTAATTCCAATAATTATAATAAAAAAGTCAGTACAACTTACAATTTTCCTTGTCAAATTTCATAAAAACTTCATAATTTCTCTCACACCTCATGAACTGTAGAGAAATTACTATTATTTCCATATTCTATGATGGTACAGTGAGTGAAATACATTGAATACAGCTGAAAATAAAACTTGGAAGGTTATTTCACCATTAGAGCTTGTATGACAAATACTGTATGTTGCTTCTTTCATTAAAAAAAAAATGAAGTAAAAGCATAACCTTTCCTTTAAAAAACATTTTTGCTTTTAAGATGATGTATACTTGGATTTTTAAGGATTAAATGAAACTATTTTTGCACAACACAATATTCTTAAATGAGCTGCTGATAAAAATAATTTGGGAAACATTGAATTTTTACATGTTATTTTTCAAATTTTAGGTTAAGATGCATTCCTATGGCTAATTTCTTACAAGCTAAGAAGGATCAAGCAGAAAATCACAAATTAAGAAGGGGTTTGGAAGAACTTCTAAAAGAAATAACTGTCAATAAAAGTATTCCTGGAAGCCAACAACAGCGACAGTGAGTCTTTCATAAAAACCTCTATGAAAGAAATAAACCTGAATACAAAAAAACTCAGATGATAAATTTAAGCCTCCACTGCCTGTCCAAGCCAGATATAACTCGTCACTCAAATGTTTTTCATACTGAGAAAAGAAGAGGGAAAGACAAAGTTTATGCTGACCTAAATGTATTTGATGGAAATGGGCACAGAACAATAATCTTGACATAAGACAGCATGAAAGATTGGAGCCACAGGATAGCGAGGGATTGTGTCAGTAACTGCAGTGGGACTGTAGAGTACTCAAGGGTGAGGACAAGCTGCTTAAATTCTCTTTAAGGAAATAAAAGGCCTGAGTGGACTGACTTGAGGAGAAGTGGGTGAAGCACGAAAAGATTAGTTTAAGCAGATTCTGTGCAGGAGCTGCTTTGCAGTAGTTGGATTTATCTATAAGGAAAAGGAGTCTTTATATTTTGAACAATTACTGTATGTATAAAATACAAAATTCCACATGTCATTTTTGCTGCTAGAGACAAGGCACTGCTGAATTTGGAACTTTACCAGTTTTATGCTTTGCTGTATACACCTGTCCAAGATAAAAGTAAGCACTACTTACTTAAACCATAAGCTAACTACTGACCAAACATAGAGTTGTTAATGATTTACATATCCAGCAAAGGAAGCCCTCAGATATATGTACACCACCACTATAAAGCAAATTTATAATAAAATCTGCAGCTACGAGGTAACAAAGAAAGCATTTTCTTTCACTTTGTGACTCTAGAGAAGCACCAAAACCCTGCCACAAAACATTTGTCCGTCTGCTCTCACCAATTCGAGCTCCTCTGTAGGAAAACAAGCACCTCTGCTCCGTCACAGGATAACGAGAATCAACAAGGTGAGAACGAGGAGAAACTACCAGGTTGTCTTGGTTGTTCTAACACCCTATTGGTTAAAGAAGACTATGTAGACAAACACAATTCTGAAAGCAAAGCAGCAGATTAAATTAAGGAAGCTATGAGGAAAACCAGCAAGAAAATAACTTAGGAAAGACTTGTAGAAAGTAGATGTAGATAAAAAGTATACTTGGCACTGAGAACTGAGATTGATTGTATCCTAAAAGAGACATGAAAACATGAATCTCAGCAGCAGAGAATTCTGTGTTGTAAGTGCAAACTTCAGCCCTTCCCACAACAGTAATGAAGACTGCTGCCTAACACACAGAGGTGAAAAACATTCTGTCAAAATAATTAAATGTATTAGAGGTAATAACTGTTGTTTTTTGTTTTTTTTTTTTAATTTTCAAAAGATTTCCTATAAGTGTGATACTACAATCTGTGACTTGGTCACAAATGCATTCAGCCTAATCTATTTTTTCTCAACAAATCCCTGAAGACTATGCAGAGGAATACTGCTTTAGTGCAGGAACTCTTTCAGTTCTGAATCTAAATGTTTGCCAAACAGGTGAATGTCATACCACATGAAATTCATAGAACCAGTGTACTATAACATATTTCAGTTTTATTACCATGACACGCGAGCCTTCAAGAATTTTTTTTCCTATACAGACAGCTGGCATATAGAAAAGATGAGCAAAAACCATGAGCAAGCTGCTAAGAGAAAAAAGATTAATTTAAAACAAAGGAGGAATTATTAGAGACAAAATGCACAATTCATTGGATGCCTTACTGTCCTAAAATCCTTGAAAAATATCAGTAACCTCTTAACCTTGGTTTTATTTAAACAAAATTATAAATAGGAGATAACTAGGACTTATTGATATAGTATCATATGTATGATTCTAGACATTCCAGGTCATTATTTAAAATGTTATCCTCTTCTATTCTGCTTGATTATACTGATACCTAGTAATGAGACTACCAGGAAAAATATGGAACTGACCTAACATACTTATAATTAAGATTGGTGTGATGCAAGATCAGGATATCTGATCTTAGATGAAGATCATACATACACATATACATAGATAAGTAACTGAGCTTCAATTTAAATACTTGCTAATTATATAATGACGAAACAAAGAGCTTTTGTTGCCTGATAAAGCGTATCTCACATACTCCTCAAGAGGAAGAGATGTTAACTGGGTGTGGGCCTGGATGATAAATTTCAGTTTTCACTTGTTCAAAAGTTTTGTAGAGTTTAGATCCCAAGTGTTGATTGTACTCCTATGTATTACAGGTTGTGCGTGGTAGAGGAAGAGCTGCAGCAAAGGCAGGGTTCAGAGACTCAGCAGATGGGTACAGGCACAGATCAAGTCCCTCCTGCAGCTCCTGCTATTAATGCTGCCCAGAAGGAAGAGGTCTCCAGTGATGGGCCTGTGAGCAGCTGGGGCTGCCCAAGGAAGAGCTCAAGGAAACTGGTACATGAAGGAGAAGAATCATGCTCTATTATTGTTACACTTTGGCACAGAGTTGGACTTGACGACCCTGGATGTCTTGTCCATCCTCAGTGATTCCATGATTCTATGATTCAGGTCCCAAGGTTTGCAAACTTCAAGGGTATGTCTAGAAATTACTTTGGGTCAGGAGCACTCCTAAATAACGAATGTATTTTGTAACTGGAAAAAGAAGAGATATACTGTTGTGTGAATGAGGCAACTTCTCAGCATGCTGAATAGAGCTAGTCTTTCTGGACATTCCAGATCATTATTTAAAACGTTATCCTCTTCTATTCTGCTTGATTATACTGATACCTAGTAATGAGACTACCAGGAAAAATATGGATCTCATCTAAAATACTTAAGATTGGTGTGGTGCAAGATCAGGATATCTGATCTTACATGAGGTTGAAAATTTGAAGGAGAAAAATTTTAATTATGATATTTCTTGGCTGAATGCACACCTTTAAAATGTTTTAGAGTTTGTATAAGTCCTTTTTTTTTTCTGAGAAAACAACTGTTATTTATTAATAGTACATTTAAACAGTGAATAACATTTATTTCCTAGTTCGGTATTAAGAGTGCAGATTCTCCTTCTTGCTCCCTCTCTTTGCAATTTAGCTAAATATTACAATTGCTTCAGACAGAAGATGCATTGGCTTTGAAGTACTCTTACACCAGAATAGTGGGTGCACCAACAGGAGCTCAGGCACACTCTAACAGTGACACTGCAAGAAACTCAAATCACCTGTAAGACCACATATATAACTTGCAAAAGTGTCTGCAGCAGCTATTGTTGACAAACTCAATGTTACTGACAATAAAAAATGGCAACTCTAGAAGAAACAGGAAAAAAATTTACTAGGAATATATACAGTGAACATATACATTCAATTTCTTCAGACCCAAGACGAAACTCTATTAATTACAGAATTACTCCTTCCATGACATTGCCAGGATCCACTTTTAATGCCAAAACCCAAATTCAATACTAACATTTTCCATGAATCCTGAAAAAGATCTCCAGCTTTGAATCAGAAAATAAAATAAATTCCAAAACAAAAGACATTGATGTCCTCATTTTTTCCCTTTTATAGTGCAAAGCCTTGATTTGATTTATTTCTCAGTTTTAGTTCAATCTTTCAGTGTCTATGAATGCTAACTCCCAATTTTTCCTTTGGGAGAAGTAGGATAAAGAAGTGACACAAGGGGTTGGGAAGCACAGGCAATTAAGTCAACTAAACTTTGTGATTAATGTGTAAAGAGTCTACAATAATGAACTTACTTTGGTTTTAATCAATCCCTCAGGAATACTATGTGGCAGGAAAAAAATCATATACATCCTTCTTTTCTAAATCACCACACTTTGTCTAACCATTATCTTATCTCTAACAATGACAAGTAATAAAAATATGGTAATTAGTTCTCTAAGCTGAGTACTGAGTTATTTTAACTGTTACATCAATCCCCTGTATAATTTATTCTCTTCTTCTGTTCTGCACTATTCACATTCAGATCAGTATATACAGAGAAACCTCACTGAATATAGCATTAGCAGAAGATATACATCTGACATCTGACTTCTAGACATTAATTTTCTGCTTCATTGGGCAAAATAGAAAGCCCACAAAACTCAAATTAACAGGTTTTCCATGAAATTGAGCGCCTGAAAAACTCGCACGATTAAAGTAAAACAAAATCACAGTATTTGATAGAAGACCAAGAATATCTCCCTGATCTCACTGCCACTTGTGCCAACTTTAACTGGAACGATTCTAGCATAGTAAGGAGTCATACATCTTCAAACAAGAGGAAAAATGTGATGCAAGAAAATTCCTCACAACTTATGAAATAAACCATGTGAAATCTGCACACATAACAACTCACTTAGGATCACCCTTGAAAATAAAACTGTTAAGTATTTGCTAATTAGAACGGAATTTCAACCAACATTTTAAGCTAAGTTCTTTCCAAATCATGAACCTCTTTCTCATTCTGATGAACTGTAATTCACAAAAGTTAATGATAGAGGGATTATTCATACAAAGGTTTGCCAAGTGAACAACAGCTTCAATTCTCATCTTTCGAGAATGGTCATGCTTTGAATAATTGCCATAGTTATCTTGCATTCACTTGACAAGTAAACAGAAACATTTGTGTCATTTCAAATTACCAGTATTTTGTTTTCCACATATTGATTTCATGTGAGACTTTCTATTTCTTTATTTGTGTTTAGAGATACTTTACATAAAAGAACCTGTCATCTACGATCAAATGGCATATCAAGTTCAATTCCATTTTTCTCAAAAAGCATAGCTGTATTCTACTGTAGCCCTGTGGCTCTGTAAACACACTATTGCCATTGGTAGCAACAGGTGACAGATTGTCCTGGCTTTGCAAGTCCACAGGACTGAGGCTTCTCAGGCTTACTTTGAACTTTTCTTGGTTCACTTGCACCAATTTTGGGGGCTTACTCAGGTGAAGTAATACTTTTTCTAGTTTATTTTAGTTTTTGATTATCTCCTTTTTGTATAACTATCGTTTTATATACAATAGTAACACATAGTTATTCTGAGGTGATCAAATATTTAATAGTGGCATAATGACACAATGTAGACGAATACATGTAAGAAATGGGGGACAACCTGACCCAATCCAAGGTCTGTAAACAATTCACCAACAGGCCACAATGAGCTGAGCAAAATGAAAGCAATGTATCTAAAATACATAAACCCCATCAAGTAAACTTTGATATAATGTAAACCATCAGGTCAACAAGTAAATAGCAAGGTGCAGAACATTAGTAAACACAGAAAAGTAGGTCCAGTGGGTCAAAGTTTATCTTATGGGGGTAATGAGGAAAGCAACGACCTATTCCTCCTAGCAAAAAACAGCAAGTGACTACAGCATCAACACTTCAGTCCTCTGAAAGACCTGGAGCACCTCAGGCAGACTACCATTGCTGATCTTAGCAGGCAGAGATGGTAAAAGGATAAGCAGAGAAAAAGAGGTAGATACCAGGAACAGTGTGCACAACAATTTACATTGTATTATTTTTGAGACTTTTCTTGAAATTATGTATTTTTTTCTTTAACAATTAGGTCTGGACTAGTAAGAACTCTTTGGTTAGACTCTCCTACCAAAATAAATTCACACGTTTACATGTAGGTGTTTCCTTTTTTTCTCATACCAAAATTTAAAACACATTACCCCTTATCTAGAACTTATTTAAACATTCAAATTTTTATTTTCAATTTCCTGACTAGTGCTCCTTAATATTGCATCTTATTTCTTGTGGGAAAGATGTTTCGGTTGCTGTTTTTAAGATATAATCTCTCTACTTGATTTTCCTAAAGCCTCTGCCATTGCATTGCACACAGAAAGACCATGGCAAATACAGCAGCATTATGTGACTGAGTATCAAAGATATAGGGCAGAGGCACACAGGTCATCACAAAGAATTTCTAGATCTCAGGCTTTACCTACCTTGGAACACTTTTTTTTTTCATTGCATGCATATAAAACTGGTATATATACTTGCATGGACAAAGAGGAGGTGAGGGATATTTGAAAGATTTTTTTTTTGTATGGAGCTCAATATACACATTCAATTCTAAACCTATTCAATGTAATGCTTTCTCATACACATTCTTCTGCTGGAATTGCTTATATAGTCAATTATCTGTTTTAGCATTCATTTCTGATAGTCTTCATAATGTGTAAACCATCCTTTAGAAAAAAGAGAGTTGCTGGCCTGGACTACTGACTAATGCATAGTTCAGCGTGATGTTGCTACAGCAACTAAAAAGATGAAATTACATGTCATATACCATTTACACGTTACTTAGAACATACAGCTTTCTAAAAGCCATTAATCAAACAGAGGCGCTGTGATGGAGGAGACAAGCATATTTTAAATCATTCCATTCTATTTTCCATTGTTGTGAAGGAATAGGGAAGTGAATCAAAGTAATATGAGTGAAGTATCTAAAAATAAAAGAACCTTCCTTTTTAACATGATACCAGCATTTCTAAGGGTCCAGTTGCCAGAAGAACACACTTGCAGATAATGGACAAGCGACCTTTTTACTTCAGATATCCAAGAAGTATTTGTGCCCATGTCATGGTATGCAGAAATTGCGCAGACCCCATATTGCCCACAGGAAAACAGCTACTCTCTGAATGAAGCTTGAGAGGATTTCAAAATGGGGGCTAGACCTCACTTCAATGGACCTCCTCAGCAAATATATGTGTCTTCATTAAAGTAGTCTTGGTCCTCTGAGACAAGCTAATTACCTCTCGTACTCCCTGCAGAGACACAAACTACTATGAAAATGAAACCAGTATGTGTTTGTGTGGTGGCAGTGGTGGTGATGGATAAATTTAGCAGACAAATTGAGACTATTCAAATTGGCAAATTTCATGATTTAGCAAAGTAATTTATGCATTGAGTTTGGAAGTGATCTGGAAAACACTCAGTTTGTAATGTCACTGTGAATAAAAAGTAACCATGATCGGGTTAAAATTCTAGATTCACCAACAGGGTGCACATTTTGGATAAGAAACGGAACAAAACATCTGGGAATGAGTCTGGGGATGTTTTCCAGACCACAGGAGAAAGATTAATGACCTAAGTCTGTCAGGCTAAAATGGAAGCTTACTGAGGGACTGGATAAGGTTTTGATTTAAGAAAAAAAAGAAGAAAGAAAAGCAGTAAAACAATCTATAGAGTGGATAGCCCTGCTGCTCATTGTCAAAAAGGATATAATTCTTTGCTTATGTATAAACACAAGAGAGTTTCATAATTATGTAAAAAGGGAACATTTTGTACTGCCAACAAGAGGAGAAATTCTGTAAGCAATGGAGGATGCCCAGTCTTTTTCTACATCTGAAGTACCAGAGGTTTTCTGGCAGTAAAACTCAGAAGAGAGGCAAGTTTCTGCATGTTGAAGACAGTCCCCTAGAGCACCAGTGAAACCTCTTGGGTGCCCAATGCCTACTGTACTTTCCATAGGATCCTCCTGCACAATGGGGAACATGCTGCAATACATCATTTCAGGGCTGAAAACAAAGACAGCTGGAGTATAGCACCTTCCTTATTTTCTTTAAGACATTTGTGCATGTAGAATAGAGTTTTTGAAAATGCCACCTACTACATGGACATCAGTGCCTATATGCCATAAATGGACTGGACACAAGTAAAGAAACTATAACAAATCTGAGTACAAGGACAACTGGGAGAGCAGTGGGGAAGAAGAACTGTTGTTAGAGATCCTCAAGCCTATGACTACATGAATTCATCACCATAATGTTATAGAGAAGAATATAAAAAGGCTTTCAAGATACCACTGTAGATACCTCCTCCCATAGCTCTTAGTATCCTTTTACCCTGGTACGCCACTGTTCCAAGTAAATCTTCCACAGTCACCAACTCATCTAGGTTTGCAATTCAGAAACAACAAGGTACAATTACTAACTAAATCCATCCAGCTGGGACACCCCTTTCTCCTCCTGGCACAGCATATCAGCGCTATTGAGCTTACTGGCTTCCACCCAGCGTGTTGCCTCACACACAAAGAAATCCCCTTCCCTCTGGAAGCATCTGTCTGACAAACTTTAGCCAACCATGAAAAGCAGAGCTCGAGGGAGTCTGTTTCATTATCGACTAATACAGAGGACAAAGATCGCAAGACAGTGCGTGATAGGTCACGATTCTGGAAAGAAGGCATCCCTAAGGATGCCACAAAGGATGGGGCACCGTCCTGAATCAGTGTCTTCTGAGCTCCTCAGTGGTGCTCAGCACCAAGCCTAGTCATGCTCTCACAGCAAAATCTCCACTGAAATGCTTCCTGAGTGTGCTTTGAGTCACTATGGAAAAACACGTGTGCTAGCAAGCAGACACATGCAAGGCTGTCAGAGATGCTCCGGCCAAATGGAGGAGGCTGATTAGAACAACAAGGACTGGCAGCCTTGCCCTGTGCTTTCTCCAAAGAATCATTTCAAACGGAGGCCAGGGACCCTGTCATATCATGCCATCTTCTCTTGTAAGGCATTCCAGGCTGCAGGCATAATCTCCTCAGTTAAACACTATTATCATATTGCCTGGAAAAGGGAGCCCTGGCTTTGGGTGAGCACATCATAAGCTGAATTCAAGGCAGGCCTGCAGTGTCCTATAGAAGACAGGGCAGCACCAATTGTATATGCTAGAAAAAGCAGAGTAAGATGATGCAGGGCAGTAGAACTCGGTTGCACAACAAAAAGACTGGAAAAGGGGAAATGTAGATGTCATTCTTGGGTCCCTAACGACATGCCATCTATTATAGAAGTTACTCATTTGCTCTTGACAGAAAAAAAAACCACGAGCAAGAAAAGTCTGGGCAACGATTAAAAACAAAAAAAAAGAAAAAAAAAAAGGAAAGGCCCTGCTGGCACAAACTAATGGAGGCAAAACTTCGTTCAGATGCAGCCAAATTCCTGTGGGGCCCATTACATTGCACCTTGGGCAGAAAGTTTTCTAAGTTCATACAAAAATTAAGGCTATCTAAACATGAGTGTCAAATCCAAGCAAGCCACCTTGCTCGTCATAAAAATAAAATGAATTAAAACCCAGGAAAAAGCCATTTTTTTCTACCTGTGGTGGGTGACCTTGGCCAGCTGCCAAACACCCATGTAGCCACCCTCATGCCCCTCTTCAGCATGACAGGAGGCAAAATTATGACGAAAAATCTGCTAAGTTGAGATAAAGACAAGGAAATCACCTACCAATTACCATCTCAGGCAAAACAGATCAAATCTTAGGAAATTAATTTAATTTAATTCATTGCCAATTAAATAGATTTGGGTGCAGAGAAGAAACAAAGACAAAATTAAAAAACACCTTTTACTCACACCCCTTTTTCCCATCCTTAATTTCACTCCTTCATATGTGGACTCCTATAATTCCCACCACTAAAGCAGACTGGGGAAACTGTGGAGGGGGGGATTAGGGTCAATACAGACTAATTGATCTCTGCCAATACTTCCTTCTCATGCTTTTCCTCTGTTCTGCTCACCTTCTCCAGGACAGGTCATTCTCTTGGGCTGCAGTTCCTCAAGAGCTATGAAAATCTGTGGAAAAGGAGAAAGATGAAAGAAGAGTTTGCCAGGGCTGAAGAGTCTCAAGGCTGGGTAAAAGAAAAGGCAAGTCGTGGTGCTGCAAAACTTAAGCATGATCTTTTCCTCATAGACTGCTGGCTTTGTAATCAAAGTTAGTCTCAGGCCTGACAACAGCTTAAATGTGAGCTGGGAGATACAAACAGCCAGGGGCTTTGCTCTTTACTATCGTTTCATGGACTGCAAAACATTCAGCTGCCTTCCAGGAATTTTCATGAAGTACATAACAAAACTGAACGTGAATTGTCCAGAATAGTTAATAAGTTACCAGAGTATGATGCAATGTTGTCAAGACTTCTCCAGAGAAAAGCTATAGTTATGTATTTCTTAACAATATTTCTGGCCCAGCTGAGCATGTTGCCTCTGTGGAAAACAGCAGTGATGTTAGGAGAGCAATAACCATAGTATTGCAGAGTTAGTGGATGGACTTGAGCATGTTTGTTACAGGAAAGGTTACAGGAACAGAGCTTGCCAATGTTAAATTAACCCCAAGTCTTTAACGAGCACCTTGTGGTCAAATGACGCCTACTGAATTCTGGATCACTAGGGACACCTTGAAACAGCTGTGAAAGGGCAGAATAGCTAATTCAGAAGCCATGAAATAAGGCCCAGAAGGATCTTCCACATCCCAAAATTAGTATTTCATTACTAGCAGTCCAACACCTGAAGAATGATATGGTCTATCTGCAGATGTCATTAGGCTTACAAAAACAGTGTGCTCAAGAATAGGAGCGGACCTTGATTTCAAGGAAATGGTCTTCCCTTGAAATAAGTCTTTCCATGGACTCAGCTTTTTCTCTTAAGCACTGAGACAGCATCTGCATCCTCTGAAAGCAATGATTTTGGTTAGCTATTACTAACAATTTCTATACAGCAGCGCATTAATTCTTGGATTGCCTCATCTTAAAAAGTCCATTTACACACTTCCTTTCTCTAAGCCCTGTCATTACCTGAGAGCAAGGGAAGGCCTCAGCTGCTCTCAGATATCTCTCCAGGACCTGAGAGTGTTCCAATAAGAGCACCATGTGACAAGTACACCCTCCCCTTAATCCAAAAAAAGCTTTTTCTTCTTTACTGTTCTTTTTTCTTATTTAATTCCAAGACCTGACTACACAACTACGTCACTCTGGCAGAACCTTTGAAGTGCATTATTATAATGAAATGCTTTGTTGGAAGATGTTAAGACACTCCATTGTCTTCAGGTTTATTCTTCTGACAGTTTCCGTACAGCTTGATGAATATACACTCACAATAAATTCACAAAACCCAATGTGTAGTAACTGCACTTCACAGACTTAAGTACATGCAGTATTCATAAAGTCATGACATTCTTCTCAGATCATTCTTCAGCCGTCCTCTATATATCATCCAATAAAATTCAGAACTGGGACAACTCAACCTACACACAGAAAAGAAGAACAGCAGCAGACATGGCAAGGGTTGTTGCTCATAGACCATCTCATTCCAACTCCCTGCCATGGACAGGGACACCTTCCACTAGACTAGGTTGCTCAAAGCCCTGTCCCACCTGGCTTTGAACATGTCCAGTGATGAGGCATTCACACCTTCTCCGGGAAACCTGTAGTGCCTCACCACCCTCACAGTAAAGAATTTCTTCCTAATACCTAAAGTCACCCTTTTTCAGTTTGAAGCCATTCTCTCTTGTTCTGTCATTACATCATCATCATCATGACTTGGCTTCGCGAACGAAGATTTCGAAGGGCTCTACCCGCGCTTGCTGCAGGCTCGCTGATGGCTGAAAAGGCCAATGCGTGACAGACAAGTCCGGTTGCAGAAGGGACACGAGAAAGATTCCCCAGGTGGCAACGATTGGACGCGATTCTTTCTGTGATGTCTTTTCTCCTCGAGAGTGATCTTGTGTTAGTTCTCAAAGGAGGCAGCAGTGTTATAGATGGTTTGTCTCCAGGCCTCCCGATTGGAGGCCAGAGCAGACCTGGTCTGCTCTGTCATTACAAGCCCTTGTGAAAAGTCCTTCTCCAGTTTTTGTGTAGGCCCTTTAGGTACTGAAAGGTGCTATAAGGTCTCCCTGGAGCCTTCTCTCAGCTGAAAAATCCCAAATCTCTCAGCCTTTCTTTATAAGAGAGGTGCTCCATCCCTCTAACCATGGTTGCTTCTTCTAGACTCACTCTGGAAGATCCATGTCCTTCTTATGCTGGGGACCCAGAGAGCTGGATGCAGAACTGTAAGTGGGGTCTCACACCGGCAGAATAGAGGGGAAGAACTACTTCCCTTAATCTGCTGGCCATATGCTTGTGATGCAGCCCAGGACACATTTCACTTTCTGGGCTGCAAGCACACATTGCCGGATCATGGCCAGCCTCTCATCCACCAGCATCCCAAAGTCCTTCTCAGGGCTGCGCTCAATTAATTCTCTGTCCAACCTGTATTTGAGCTTGGAATTCTTCTGATCCAGGTGGAGGACCTTGCACTTACTTCATGATGCTGAACTTCATGATGAAGCCTGTCCAGGTCTCTGGATGGCATCCCTTCCCTTCAGTGGGTTGACCACATCAGACAGTTTGGTGTCATAAGCAAACCTGCTGAGGCTGCCCTCGATCCCATTGTCCATGTCACCAACAAATATGTTACTTGGACAGTGAGTGTTGATCCTGCCAATTTCTTAGCCACTGAATGGTCCATCCAACAAATCCATTCCCCTCCGGTTCGGAGGCAAAGATGTTGTGTGTGTCAGTGTCAAATGCTTTGTATAGGTCCAGGTAGATGTTATGCCAGTCACTCTTCCCTTGCGCACCAACGCTGTAGCCCCATCGCAGGACACCAAGTGCGATTTGCTCTCAGTGAAACCATGCTGGCTTGTCACCAATCCCCTCCTTCTTTTCCATGCTCCATGATCTTGCTGGACACCCAGATGAGACTGGCTGGCCTGTAGTTCCCAGGGTCTTCCTTTTTTTATCCCTTTGGGTTACGTTTCTCTTTCTTCCAGTCAGTGGGAACTTCACCGGACTTCCAGGACTTCTCAAATAGGATGGAGACTGACTTAGCCATTTCATCTGCAAGTTCCCTCTGCATCTCAACAGGGCCCATGGACTTGTGCACCTTTAGATTTCTAAGATGTTCTTGAACCTGATCTCCTACAGCAGGTGGTTCTTCATTCTCCCTGTCTCTACCTTTGCCTTTTGCAACTTGGGTGATGTGGCTGGAGCACTTGCTTGTGAATACTGAGGCAAAAAAGGGTGTTGAGTTCATGTCAAATTTGACTGTCAATTTAGGGCATGGCAGCAATCAGGTATTTGCAATTGGTTTGGAAAGGGTATTTAAAGATTATAACAGATTTGATCCTAACTGACAAAAGCAAAACCAAAAACTTTGTACCTCAAAGGGAGAAAAAGTTATTTCATCACTGTAGAATGGAGTAGAGTTGAGTTAGACAATGAAAGACAATGAACAAAAACCTTTGATTGTTACTTACATGAGAGGGAAATAGGAACAGAAAGAAGACTGCAGAAAAACACTTACAGGTTAGAATACCTCTAATTAGAGGTGTTCCTACGGAAATGGAAGCAGACATCTTCACCACACTCAGGACATCTTGCAAATTTAAGTTCTGCAGGAGTCTTACAAGACTCAGAATATCAAAAGCTACCTTTGCCCACACATTCAAATCTCATGCACAGAAACAGAGAATTTGAAGAGACAAGTATGCTTTCATCTTTGGACGCATAACAGAAAAGTGGATCTATGTTTTAAATTTCATTTAAATTGCCTGACAGATTCAGACAGAAGTCACTACTAATCTAGTATCACTGGTCTACCTCTAGCAGGTGACACAATCTTAAAACAGAGCTGAGTGACTAAAGCAACAAGACCACAGTTTGTATAGGAAAGTATAGAGAGAAGGGAATTCTTTTAAACTACACACATTTACATATTATTGCTACTTAAATATAAAATTTAAAAAGAGATATATAAACTTAAAAATTATGAAACCTCTGAAATACATCTTTCTTATAGACATATTTTGATTTTATTCCTGTGTAAAAGAAAAATTAGCTGTTTTCTAACAGTGAAAAAAGACTTATCACCTATACACGTAGACTGCAAAGAATGACTCAAGTATAACCTTTTTGTTCTCCCATCACTATCTAGCCTTGTCTGACTTGCAGGATATTGGAACAGAATATTGTTCTGGAAACAATCTTACTGACTCAGGATGGCAGGCAGCATGAAGAAATATTAACATCAGGGATATTCTCTAAGGTCAAGACTGTTGATGGACAGTCACATAATTATTTACTGATGACAGAGGGATTTCAAACTTTGCTCTTTTTTAATGCAGACCAAATACAGTTTTAATATGTTAAACCAGAATAAATATAAGAAAATATTCTGTAAAACGAAGTCAATGGAGAGCTTGGATCACCCAAAGACATTTCAAAAGACCAAATATATTATTTTAATTTACTTAAGAGAATAATTCCACTGTATTATGATGACAAGTACATCCTTCTTGTAAGGCCAGAACCTTTTCAATGTAAGCTGGTTTTATATCACATTTTTCTTTAAATGTCATAATGAATTATTCATCATTCATTAACCATGTCATTGTTCTGTGTATGGTAATTGAGTGAAAGATAGAAGGAGAATTTATTAAAGCTATGTGTTTTCTTCTTTTATACATAGGATTTTTTTTCAAAGGCTTTATGAATCTGAAACAGGACCACAGTCCCATATCAACTGCTACAAATCCTGTTACGTTTGTTTATGGCTGGTTGATGCATGTATGAAAGGGAAGAGTCTGGATCCTATTAGTCTACCTTTACCTCTCAGAGCTGACACACAGCAGAGCACAAGACTTCATACTGTGAATGGACAGTGCAGCTCATCTATGGGAATTTTCCATCTACCCTGTGTGAAAGAAGATACTGTAAATGCTATGGGTAAATCCAACTGTAAGAAAGTGACTATCTTTTTCCAAACACACCATTTTGTTTGTTTGTTTCTGGAGAAAGTAAATGGTGTTTAGAGTTATTGTACTATTGGCATTTCTATCTACACTATGGATAATAGAAAACTCAGATACTGTAGGTACTAGGGGATAAAATTTATTGCACACTCTGCCCCCCACCCCATCACAACGTTTATTCCTTCACTGCAGTTCCAGATCTGACCTAATACATGTTCTCTGAAAGCTTCCAGAGCACTTTCTACCTTCCCACTGGCAGGGGTTTTGGGTGGCTGAGTTCAGGATCAGCTTCAATAATGGTGCAAGTGTCCAGCCTTGCAAACAGCTCCTCCAGAAAGGTCTGCTGGGAATCATCCATGGGTGCTCTCCCTCATTTTGCTCTGCAGTGGCTTTTAAGCCAAGGGCCTCATACTGGTCTCACCTGAGCTGTGCTGCAGCCACACCTGTGCTGGCCAGACACCCCACTCATCTGGACACTGAGCTGAGTCTTGAACTTGAGCTCCTGGCCTGATCCCGACCTACCTCATACCCTACCTACGGACTTGTCTGGCCATCTGGAGTCATGGCTGAACCTGGCTACCTTCACCAGGTTTAATTAGCAATGTGGGCTTTGCCCTGACACACATTATGAACATGTATCTCTCTGACACCATGACAAACCTTTGTCTCCAACTAGTTTCTTGCTGGACCATATTTTGTGTTTGAAACTACAGCTGGGGCATCTTCACAATATGGAAGAGTGGATCAATGAAGTGGGGAGGCTTCACTTCCGTCACACTGGTTGCTCCTGGACATAAGCTGTCACTTCTCCATGTGCCAGCTGAGATCCATACAGACAAACTACCTTGACAAAGACCTTCTGTCAGGTTAGCAAGTTAAATCAGCTTCATAAAAAGTACCAAAGACAATGCAAAGGTGAAAATGTTCAGGTAGGTAGGTAGGATTAAAGAAGTGAAGGTAGGAATGGGTGAACAGGTACGCTCCCTTTACAAAAGCATTTGCCAGCTGAGCTCAGCCACAGCATCAAACACAGCCTATATAGTCAGTTGCATGACTGATCACTCTAAATTGAAACTGTGCTAGGCTACACTTCCCTAAGATTTCATGAATGGACACAACAGAGAGTACAGAAAAAACAGTTCAGCTCCCTGAAGAGAATGCATATGCATGTATTCTCACCAGGTTTTCTAGTTAAAATAAGCCAGTAGCTTCAGTAGTTTAGTAAAGCAAAAGCAAAGGCTGCACACAGAAGCAAAGGAAAACAAAAAGAATAATTCTCTACTTCCCGTCAGCAGTTGATGTCCAGTTATATCCTAGGAAGCAGGTCCTAACTATGCTTAGAGGTTACTCTGGAACACAAATGCCTTAATAATTGCTGCTCCTTCCTCCTCTTCCTTTCCCTTACCTTTTATGCCAAGCAGACACCCTGGTATGGAATGTCTCTTTGGTTATCTTGGCTCAGCTGTCCTGGCTGTGTCCCCTCCCCAGACCTTGCGCAGCCCCAGTGTAGCGGCCCTTGAGGGGGGATGCTGCAGACACAGCCTTGATGCTGTGTGAGCCTGCCCGGCAGTGCCCAGAGCACCCAGTGCCCAGCACCTTTCTGGCTCCCAACACACAGCACAGCACTGTCAGGGGCTGCTGTGCGGGAAGTTAACTCCACCCCAGGTAGACACAGTACACTTACCCAACCCAACACTTCCTGGACTTCCCAATGCCAAAAAAATGTCAAACTGGATTCTGCAGAAGCCAGGCAAGCTGCCTGACCCACCAAAATATAGGATACTGCTGTTTTATGATTAATGCTTATACAGTTTTCTTTATTGAAAAAGATTATTACATGAGGGATCCAAGAGCTCTGTGGGAAGTGCATAAACACCAGAAGTGTTTCTGTAATTGCTACTCCCACTTGAGTGCACATTGCAGATTTCCCCAGCATTGGACACAGTCAGGAATGTTATTGGATGCCTGATAAAAAATATGGGGTAAGAAACCAAGAGAACAATGTGAAAAGCTTATCTCTACTGTACTGAGCTGGGCTACAGTAACACATATAACATTTCTCCTTCACAGTTCTGTATTTAGTTTTGCAGTTAAAGAGGCACATTCTCTAAGCAAAATTCCCAAAACCCTTAGCCTGGGTTAACATATGGAAGAAAAGCAATAGTGCAATAGAACAATAGAAAGAAAAGTACAAGTTCAAGGCAATTGTCCCACTAATAAGTGTGGTAACCTGTACTAACCTAAGCAAGAGGTTCGACAAAACAGAGCTTTATAAACTCAGAAACAGTTACCACTAGCATGGACAAAAATTACTATGAAGAGGCATCTGAAAGGCTGGATTACACCTCTTCGCCTTTTCCCTTCCCTGCCATTTTATCCCAAGGAAACCCCTTCACTTGTACATGTTGGGAAAGATAGTCAGTAGTGTAGGGGGAACACTGGTCATTATAGGGCAGCTTGGCATTGCCCAGCCATTGTAACCAAAGTGCTTGAGGGCATCACAGCCTCCCCAGCTGCCATAAAGCATTTTCTTCCCACCACA
This sequence comes from Pachyramphus minor, assembly GCA_013397135.1. Taxonomy (NCBI): domain Eukaryota; kingdom Metazoa; phylum Chordata; class Aves; order Passeriformes; family Tyrannidae; genus Pachyramphus; species Pachyramphus minor. Next base: position 219,733 of record VYXB01000876.1, on the reverse strand, counting down.
GGCAGTGGTGGGAAGTTTCACAGCGGCATAATTAAGCCTTTCATACTCCTCACTGATATGCCAAAAGGTCCTAAGTGAGAAAATTAATACCCCTGCATACAAAAATCAGTTCTAACCACTGCCTAGACTTTCAATGAAAGTATGTGCTGCAAGCAACCAAAATAATAGCTGACAATTCCAAAGAGCTGACACTGCCATCATGGTTCAGTCTTCAAAAAATCATTTTTGAGTTAAGGCAGATCTGCAATATATCAACGATCTGTCATCTACAAACTTCTCTACAGACCCACCCTTGCAGAGACAACAACTGGGAGCAGTGGCTGGACAAAACCACCGGATTCAGCCAAGCCACCTGCTAGTATGAATAACCATATTGCATAAGCCTCTTAATTAGCTAATCTAGATACATTTTTAAAGTAGCTGCTTCTTTGGCTCTGACTGTTGTTACTGGGAGATGGTCTGGTCTCTAATTGCTTTAATGGAAAAGAATCATCTTCCAATTTCTCGCTGAAGTTTATTCTCTATTTTACAAGTACTTGATTGTGGCTCAGATCAGAGTTTTTCATTTTCTTTTCCTCTCTGTCCTCAGTGTTACAGCCTCCTACAGGCATTCTTTCTGCACTGTACAACGTTATGGAGAGATACAATAAACTGTCTCAAAGAGTAGATGGATGGACAGAGCTTTGACGTCCTGCCCATGGTAAAGAGGGTTGGAATGTGGTGATCTTTAAATGCCCCTTCCCACACAAACCATTCTATGATTTCATTCCTTGCTTGGACTTTTGTGATATCTTCTTGTAAGCAAAGCTACTAAAATAGTAAGAATAGAACCTTTCTTTGCACCTCCTCCAATTTTAATTCATGTTTTTTGAATATGAATCAGTAGAACTTCACAATTTACTTCAATGTGCTCACTAAAACTTTGAATAACATCATTAACACTCCTCTAAATCTGCTAGAAATAATTCAGCTGCATCAGGCCAACACTCCTAGAATTGTGCTTGCCAAAGTAATTTGCCTGTGTTTCCAACTAATGAGCTTCTGGCTGAAACAGCAATTTTTGTTATTCAAATACTTGTTGATTCAAATACGTATTAAGGATTCAGATCCAACACTCATCCTGAAGAATTTCAGCACTAACCCTCTCCTATACAAGAGCTTTCTTTTCATTGCTGGTGTTATTATCTACTGAGGTACAGCCCTACAAATCCTTTTTTAAATCCAACTTTTCAATCCCACAGTTTCCTATCTGTAAAAAAAAGTCGTTTACTGAAGTTAGACGGGATTTACTGCACTTCTACATAGACAGCTTAAATGCCTTCAGCATTTTGTTCTACTTTCCCTTTATTTTGTATTTGTCTTTAGCTTAAAAGAACTGTTCTGAAGTGCTACATATTTTCTAAATTACTCAGGCCAATGCATAGCTGCCTGCATGTTTTTCTTCTCACCTTCCCTTTAATACAGCTTTTATATAGACAACATTCTTGAGTCATCTTGTAATATCTGAAAACAAAGATATTTTATAATTACATGTGTGCTATTATACTACTTCACACAATTATGTGTTGGAGATTCCCCATTACCCAACATTAGGAGATGGCTTGGGAATGCACCAAATCATTTGTAAAAAGAAATCTCGAGTAAAACCTTGCAAACCAACCAAAGTGATTTATAACTGTGCAAATCAATGCTGGAGAAAAGTTAAACATCTACTGAAATATGTGCACTTTTATGAAATGAAGAACAATGCTGAAACCCGACTCTGTGTGATGCTGTGTGTTAGCAATTTGGGGCACTGTTCTCAGATCTGTAAGTAGTGTATTTTGTATTAGCAGGCTGGCTTTCCGTCACTGTGTCTAAAACACTCTCAGTTTTTGGTTCTCAGACCCAGTATTGTCTTACAAAGATTGGCTTTAGCCCAGATGTTTATCAATTCATCATTTCAACTCCTTAAAAAATCTCCCGCAATTTTAAAAGTAAATGTTTGGGGTTGTTTAAAAATTGAAATGTCTATTTCTCACATATACAGTTTCAAGTTATAAACCCAGGTTTGTTTCTTCTATTCAAGGAACAAAGTTCTCAGAAACCCCACAAATTTACACACATTTACATCAAAATGAAAATGCCGAGCGAACATGCACAGCTTTTTTGAGAACAGATTATTGTAAAGAAATAACTGTTTTTTTCTGGTGATGCTAGTTTCTAAAAAAATGCAAGGTTTTCAGATGGCCTTCAGGCTTTGCTTGTTTGCTTTTAATCCATAAACCTGAGGAAAATACTCAGAAAGACAGTACCTACATAGAGAGATGTAGCACTGTGTTTACCTGAAAGAAAAAAAAAACCAGCCAACAGTGGACTAACACATCTAGTTGAAAGTTACAGGGCTTTTTTTTATATTAAATAAAATGTACTTGCAACTATTTTTTTTTTAAGTGGACTCGATCCTAAGTCTGCTTCTTAACAAACTCTGAAGTGTTTTTGCAAGTGCTTCCACTGAAGTCTTTCAACTTTGTGTCTCTTTGCATTAAACACAAGCCCTAGTGGATGTTTACTAACATCTAGATTGTTTACTCCCATAAATTATGTACCTGCCTCACAGTTTAATTTAAAACATGGGAAATTAATTTCTGGACAAATGTTGCATTTAAAGCTCAGTTCAAAGATTAGATACATTTTTGGTAACAACATGATAGAAAAATATTCTATAACTCTAGGCTAATATGAGTTTTATGTAAGCAGTAGGTTGCCCACAGCTTAAGTTTCTAATGGGATACTCACAGTAGGGCTCTATCCAACCACTCCACATATCCTACTTCTTATTGCACAAGCAAACCCCAAGTTATTTGCAGACACAGGATTCAAGAACAAAAGGAAAAATCAGAACATTCAGTACCATTCACACATCTGAGGCTAATCCGTTTCATCCACTTAATCAAGTAACTCAAGATCATTTGTTTCATCCAGAAAAAGAACAGAAGTAACTGTGATTTTACCAGGCGCTGTTCTCAGCAGTCTTCGCTGATTTCAGAAACCTTTGACTCCAAACCTTCTGGCTGAAGCGCAGTGTTGTGGCTTTTCCCCTGTCAACTGGCACAAAGAATATGTCATGTCAGTTTTCAGCTTGTGCCTTGCTTCTCCCTGTGGATGCCTACCATAAAGTCCTTACTTAGACATCATCCCTGATAACTCACCTTTCTGGGAGAATCATGTGCAGAACTGAAAGAATGTTGTTAACTTTTAATTTTACATTTTCTGGTTTTATCTTCTGGTGATCTGATCCTATGACTTTAGCTTCCAGAGGAAAAGGCTTTTGATAATTTTTCTCTTTATACACTTACTTAAGAATTAAGCCACCTGTTCTTTCTGAAGAATCTAGACTCCAGTCTATCTAGACTGAGTCCCTGATTCTCCTCACATTAAGATGCAGACTTGGCTCTCTCACAAATACTGCACCCTTCTATTTCTCCAGCATCCACAAAATGTAGGAGCACACTGAATGAGCAGGGATGCATTTTGTAGTGGTGTATAGCGATATTGTAAAACAAGTTACTCTGTTATGGAGGCAAGCTTGTTGAGATCTCATGCTAATCTATAGCACCCAACTGACAGCACCTGAGCTGCTTGTCATCCCTGAAGCCTCAGCAGTTCTCAGAGTCACTGATAGTCTCCACTCCATAAAAATTAGCTTCATTACTCACTTCTTGCTACCTACTGGTTGGTTTGTAACTAATTATGCCTAGCGCCCTATATGAAGGGCTCTAAGCTACTGTGTGACCCAAACTGCCGTATATGATCACCTCCTTCTCACCTTAACTTACCTTCATGACAACTGTTGGTCATTGTACTCTGTGAGATTTGACTATCCCTTTAATCATCAAGAATTAACCTAGCAGAAGCAAATGCAGTATTGCTGTCTCCAGAGATCTTCTGGAAACACCTTTAAAGAAACACTACAGTCTTTGGAGTTTCAGGGTGCATTTTAATCTATTTTTAAGCACTTACTGTTTTAATCAGAACTCTAAAGAGAAAATTAAGATTTTTTTCAAAGAAAACATATTTTCTTGAAGTTAGTATCATTCATATAACTCAGAACTTCAAGAACGCTTACAAATAAATTTTGCTTTAGGATTTACAATGCTCCCTATAGCTCAAGAAGAGCTTTAGTATTCTTTTCGATTTTGGATTTGCTGTGCTTTAACAAAATCAAATTTAGAACCAGCTGATGAAATCTAAACTTCAGCTGTTCTGTGTTAGATCCTGTGACCTATTCTGATCCAAGCCTGATTCTGCCAAAAAAATTTGGCTTGTCTGTGTTCTTACACTGAATTCAACAGAACTACACCTACACGTAATGCTTTCTGCCTGCTAGATCATGTCCAATTTCTGTGGGAGCTGAGAGGATTGGAGGATATAATACAATGTATATTTGAAACCACTCACGTACATGGACAAGATGAAACTTTACTAGTACTGGGCCCTTTTAAAAAGCTTATGAAAAAAAATCCTTGTTTCTATTAAAAGTCTTAATATATTTACATTAAGAATATCAATTTTTTCTTATAAAATATTAGGTTGAAAATTGTGACAACAAACAAAAAAATCTTCAGAATGGAATGATTTGGCCTCTAAGAGTAACCATGATATGGTTTGTGGTGTTTTTTTTTTTTTTTTTTTTTTAGAACAATGCAGTTTTTAAAATCTACATTCTTCTGACCTAATTTATCATTGCTGACTTTTGGTCAGTGGTAACAGTCTCAGGGTATTTTTAAGCTTTAGAGATTGACTTAGGATTACATAAGTTAATACTTTTCTAGCAGAAAGCATACCTGTAAATCAGTATTAATTTGGTATGTCTCCAGGGGATCTCTGTGTTCAGTCTAACTGGGCTTTCAAACAAACTACACTTTCCAGTGCACTCTGCAGTGCACCTGCAATCTTAATTTTTTGATGTCATGACATGGTTTACTATATCATGTACCTTGCCTGTTGAATTGTCCAATTACCTGCACAAAAACAGAGCCTTTGCTTTACTGTAAAATTAACACACAGTCTCGCGTATGTATTTTTAACTTTGACCATCTATTTTAGGCAACACAGAAGAGAGCTTCAGCTCAAGTCACGTCATTTGATTCCAGTTTAAGTATTACATGGTAAGATATCCGTTTTGTGAAATGCTCCAGAGCGTTTGCATTAATAGATTCTCTACAGAACATGACCAACTTCTTGAGGCAAATCCCTCCAGCACAGCTGGGGACCGAGGCAGCTGGAAACAAAAGAGAGAGAGAGGGGCATGTACGTCATCTGCCCCACATTTGAACACTGTGCTTGGCAGGCCAGTGGCTGCAGTGACACACATGCTGCTGCCCTGCATTGTGTTTGTGTCCCAAGTACTGGGAAATGCTCATGCAGGCTTCGGGCTCCCAGCCCAAAGCCAAGAGCTAACTCTTACGCTACTCTGCAGCTTAGCAGGATTGCGCTGCCAGATTAAAACCCACTCTGCCAACTGGGACACCTGGACCTGAGTTTCAGGGTGGATAGAAAATTAGCCTCCCACCAAGATAAACACGGGAGGTTTCCCATGGGGACAGCAGAAGAACAAAGTAGAACAATTTTAAATCTATCAGTGCTATATCAAACCTGACTAAACTGGTTTTAGCATGACACTGATTTTACCAAAAGGTTTCTTGATTCATCTGAACCCTCACTAGGGCCTATGCTAGCAGGAAGAAACCGTAAGGAAAAATAAATAGCTAACTCTACTAAAATTCTGTAGCTGAAATAAAAAGTGAATAAATGGCAACAAACTCCTTAATTCATTGATTTAATCTCTCTATTTTTTCCCATGAGGCAATTTATATGGGAGTTAATGACGTGTCAGTCATCAGTCATTGGACACTGACTGCTCCACATTCAAGAGGTTGATTAAACAATATAGGTGCTTATTTCATTCTGGCAGCACAACAGGATTGAGACTATTAGTTAGGAAAGAGACCAGACATTTTGAGCAAGGGAGAGGCAATCATTCTAGTTATACTAGTCTGAAACTCTTCTCATAAAACTCACTATAATATTAACTTTTTCCTTATTTGGATTGGAACAGAGGAAAACACCTAAAGCATGAGATGAAGTATAAACCAAAATAGGGCACGTGATTTTAACATGCAGAGTTACTCCAAATCTAAATGTGAGAAGGGGGTCAGCATGGCTAATGGACATCTATCTTCAAAAGGAATTTCTCTGTGCAGACAGAGATTGTTAGAATAACTTCCAACCTACTTATAAATTAAAGACTCAACCTATGAAAAAACAAAGTTTCCTACTTTGTAGTAGTGGATAACTTTCTTCCAGCCTTTTTTTGGTGATGCTGAACAGTTATCAGTTTATATGGTACAGTTCTTTAACAAATTTCAGCATCCTGACCAATCAACTCCAGATATTCCTATGTTCTCTGTAGCATCATTTACAGCATTCACCTGAACCTACAATGAATCAGTTAAAGAAACTAAAACCAATCACTTTTCTTTTTGCAGAGCTATTTTTTTTTAATTATTATTTTATCTCCTTGAACAAATCAGTAAAATAACAAGAGAGGAGGTGGAGATGGTTTGAACTCTTACGCAGTAGCACTTAAACCCAATCTGTTTAAAACACCTTGTTTCAGGCAAACACTAAGGATAGTTGCTGTGAAGTTTTGATTCACTGATGAGGTTGTAGCTAAAAGTTAGCATTAAAGTTATAACACCAAAGCCAATGAAAAACTAGTTTTTTACTGCCTGCTACGAAAGAATTATTAAAGTATGTCTGTTGAAACAGATGTTCTTTGTGCCCATTAAGGCTGATCCTACACAGTTGTTGAACCTAGTAAGCGGCAGTCTGTTAACAGGAGTGAGCTGAAAAGCAAAACACAAGAGAGGAAATACAGTAAAGACATTTTTGAGGTACTCACGAGTATTGCTTATTACCTGCAACAAGATTCCACAAGCCTGTTTGAACGAAGACAGTTCACACTACAATTCCTAGTACAATCATGATAACATAACCAGACTTTCATGGAGTTACTAGGCAAGATTTGTATGAAAAGGTCCATCACACAACTGAAGAGTTTCTAAACTGGGTGACCTTTGGCTCAACTATCCACCTCCAGAATCACAGAAAACAGCCACACACTCCTCCACGAGCTGGGAATAGTTAGTTGTTATTTGTGGGAATCAAAGAGAGATTTTCCTGAGAAGATTAAAAGCAGCTAAATACACAAACAGCAACTTTTCTGAAGCAGCAGTAGGATCCCCATGCAATGGGATAGCATGACCAAAGTATGAGAAGTAAAAAATCTGGGAATATGACATTGATTCTTAAGCTGTGGCTACTGGTCTCCCCATAGTCAGAAAAAGAAAGTTTTAAGATCAGCTGGAAAAAATGGCAATGGGGATATCTGGGGGGATGAAGTCCTACAGATCCAGCAAAAATTATCTCCTATTGGCAGAACCTAGCCCATACTCTAGACTGTATCTACCTATCTTTGGATGTGTAGTACATACAAAGTTGTGATTTCTTGTATAGAGAAAATGAAAATTCCAGGTTTGTGTGAAGCACCATTCAACATCAGCAGACAGAACTAAGGCAGCAGCTGCCCAGCTAACGAGGTCACAGTCCTCAATGCAGACAGCATTTATACAAGGAAGGCAGCTAAACTGACCTCTCTTCCAAATGCTAGGGGTGTAATTCAACAACACAATGACAATACACCAATACAGCTATCTCAGGAAATTTTCCTAACTAAACTTACTCTCCTTCCCATCCTGCAATTTCCTACTTATTCAGTTGGGTGGATACAGCTGCTTATGGGTCTGTGAGACAATCAAGGAAATGGTTTGCACTAAAAAATAAGCTACAATTTTTATTGGAGCCTAAATCATCTCAGTGACTTGGTTTATACTACTGCCGAAAAAAGCAGCTGTATTGGCACAACACAGTGATAGTAAATGGGAAGACAGGGATAGGAAATAAAAACTTGAGGGTGTAATTTCTTTTGCTATTAAAAGTAATGCATAATGGAAATCTGGAACTTATTCAAGGTTAATATTCTTTCCTACTTCATGTCAAATATCAGACCAAACACCAATAAAGAAAGTGGTGGGTGCCTTGAAGTCACTTATCCTAAAGTCATTATGCTTGTGATGATACTGTATCTGAAATCTCCAATACAGTCATTGACACTGAATCAAGTCAGCTCCACCTCTTGCATCCATAAGAAATTATAGTTTTCAGTTGAAAGGGGACAGACAATCCTTTCACGTGAGATCACTGCCTAAACTCCAGAATAATTCTTTCCTCCTATATTCTTTTCCTTATTTTTATTCTCCTATATTCTAGTTTCTGGCATTAGCTGGTAATTCATCTGAGGGTCCCGCTGTTTAGCCAACCCTGCGCTGCAGGAACAGCAAAATGGATGCAAAAAGCTATTTTCCTTCTCCTTCTGGAGCATTCCCAAGTTCTGGTCCCAACGTGTTAATTAATTTTTTCAGGAGTCAGAAAAGAGCAATCGGATGTTCATCACTTCTTCATTTTCAGGATCTGCTCAGCAGTTACAGAGAAGGGCAATGAAGCTATTGAAGGGTCTAGAGCACAAGTCCTATGACGAGTGGCTGAGGAAGCTGGGATTCTTTAGCATGGAGAAAAGGATGACTATCACTCTCTACAACTACCTGAAAGGAGGTTGTAGGCAGGTAGGAGTTGGCCTCTTCTCCCAGGCAGGATGAGAGGACATAGTCTCAAACTGCACCAGGGGAGGTTTAGGTTAAATGTGAGGAGAAATTTCTTTACAAAAGAGTGAATAGACACTGGAATGGGCTGCCCAGGGAGGTGGTGGAACCACTGTCCCTGGAGGTGTTTAAGGAAACACTGGATATGGCTCTTGATGCCATGGTCTTGTTGACAAGGTGATATTTGGTCATCGGTTGGATGTGCTGATCTCAGAGATCTTTTCCAACCTAACTGAATCTGTGATTCTGTGACAGTGAACGGTGTATTTTGCTGCACACTGACCTGTCAGTTTGTATACTGCAAAGGACAATGTTTCAAGACTTTGGAGCGTTCAAGGTTGGATTTTGGAAAACTGCAGAAACCTGAGTTCTGACATGGGAGGAACAGCTGCTAACAGATGTAGAGAAGTGAGACACTCTGGCAGGGCTGCAGCTTGAAGCAGCATTTTCATTGCTCTTTGATAGATTCAGTTTTGAAGGAGAAGGAAAACAAAGATCTTTACAAGTTTGTTCTGTTCAAGAAAACACATTTTCCCAGATATTCAAACAGCACAACAGTAGATTATAGAAAATGCAGGTCCAAGACCTTGATTCAGATCAAGAACCTGAGCACGAGTTTTCTTTGCCTCAACTACAGAGCTCTGGCATTGCTGAAATAGTTGTCTACACCTTTCTATAAGAAAGTCCATCTTGTTCTGATGATGCCTTATTTTATCTTCTATATTATATATGAAGACTTGAATGTGAGCTGCCCTGGAATGTCCTGTCCCCACTTCTTTGAGCACAATCCAGGTACGTTTCTCCATTGCCTTCAAAAATGCTGTATTGCCCTGACACAATACTTTTGTACTGTCCCTTCCTTCCACAACAAGAAAAACGAAAAACCCCTCATGAGGCATTAGCAACCTCCAGAAATCCTTTTGGTGGTGCCTTGTAGCTTCCATACTCCAAGACTTGGACTACCCAGTTTCTAGCAGACATGTTTCTCCGTTATGTCCATTTCTATGTCCTAGGCTTTCTGGACTGCTCTTTTTTGTAGCAATTGCTAAATTCCACTTGAATGTAATTTTAAAAAAACTCTTTTCATATTTCCTTCTCTGTTTCTCCCAAACGTTCACAATAGTGCTTGTCCTACTTTCACAATATTCGATGATTTTAATGCATTTCTAGGCCTCATCACTAGCTTATCTCATTCCCCGCAACCTTATATAGAAATCTACCTCTTCTTGAGATTTAAAGAGCCCATTACAGTCAATTTTCTACAATTCAGCAGGAAAACAACCTCCCTCTCTAAATTAGAGAAATGTTCCTCCCTATACCACTCTGTACCTATCACAGAATGTACCAGCAGAAATGAAGTCAGACACAGCTAATTGTGTACATCCATTCTTTACCTCTCTTTACAGGACCCCCCTCATGGCCTCCATCAAAAGTAGGCATGATTAGGTCAGGAATGGCACTTAAAAAGTCCAGGGACCCTCAGATAATGTCTCAAACCCCGGCCAATGCCATTACTACTGAGTTATGGACAAGTCTCAACTTCTGTAGTATCTCAACTTAGCCTGCTTGAACTCTTTGAAGATTTATTAAATATTAATTGAACCAGAGAGTAAAATGCAAGACATAGTCCAGCAGAAAGACATCCATCTGCAGTGCTAGACAGCCAGGATCCCTGCTACAGTTAACACTGTATTGTTTATGGAGAGTGGAATTATTGACAGAAGAAATGAAACGATTTCATTTTTCATAAATATTTAATATTAACACCAGTGAACTATTTGGCAATGTGAAGTGAAATGATTCCATAGTAGCTATTCAGATTTCTTTCAAAATGAAAAAAAAAAAAGGTGTCATAGTAGTTTTACTCTACTGGGGTAAATGAACTGTAACATAGATTATTACAAATAGAGGCTCAAGTTGAAAGAAAGTACCTGGAGCTGATTCTCTAAAAATCTATCACCTCAACTACTTTAGCTAAAATTTCTGGCTAAAATGACATTAATAAACACCTCCCTTCCAAATATTAAAAGAAAACCAAAACATCCTTTAATATTCCCAATGCCTCAGCAAATTAAATTTCCCAATTTTTTATGCTAACGCTTCTTCTTATATGTCATGAATTTATTTGTTCCATTAAGCACCAGGAGGTTGCAAAGGGGACCAAAAGAAGTTACACTTAAAGAGCTTGGGTAATACTGTGAAAATGACAAAGAACCATGGAAGTTCGTTTTAGAAAGGAGTTTAATCTTAGAAGAATTATAAAATCATTTAATTAAGTTACTATGCCTTTTTTAATTGAAAATCCTTGCAACTGAGTTCAGAATTTGCTCGCAAAACCGCCCTATTCAAAAACGCCCTATTCAATAGGTGTGCTATCCATTTGGGCTCTTTAAGGGGTCAGGTGGTGCCCTGCTTCCAGGGCTGTATCTTTCAAAAGCCCTGAGCCTTATAAAACTCATCTGCTTTAAACCACAAAGCACCTCTTTACCTCACCAATGTCATCTCTGGCTTACAATGTTGCTGTGAAATCATATTCAGATTCCTTGTGTCTGAAACACAAACTTTTTCAGGTCTGTCTACCTGTCAGTATCAGTGCCATTCCCATATTATCAAGCTGGTTCTGAGTCAATTACTTGAACATTTAAATTAGTATTACTGCATTAATATAACCCTCCACAGGGGCTAATATTTTCTGCTTTTTAGCATTGTGTAATGTAGACAATTCCTTTTACAGTTTTAGTTAATGAAAGACTCTTTTCCACATTTTCTTCCAAAAACTGTTGTGTAACATCACTGTATACTGTAAATAGCTTCCCACTTCCATCTGCTGCCTGAAGTGTCTGCTCTGGTTTGCAAAGTTTTTGCTTTATAGTTCTTTGGTATAAAGCATGTGTTAGCCTTGTTGTGATTTCTTCTTGACTACAGCTGCCCACAAATCAGGCAGTGGCACATAAATGCTATACAGTTAATACATTCTTATTAGGTAGACTCTAAAGGACTGCGTAAAAAAATTCATTTAAATAAATAGATTTCACAACAGGTTGGACATCATGAGCCCCCTGAGTTCAATGGGATGCAGCATTACTAACCAGTTAATCTGAGTACCTCTTCCTCAGTGCCCTGGGAGAAAACAAACACTAAAGGCCTCACAAACATGACATGGATAACAATAATTCTTAAATTTTGTTTGTGACTGCAGTGACAAAAACATATTAAAGTGAAAAATTACAGGTTATCATGGCTGATTGCTGATTTTCACCTATAACAGTCACTGCCACAGTTCCCAATAAAGTTCAAATCAGCCAAGATAATTTTAATGATGCCAGTTACTTCTGAAATGTGGTTGTATTGGGTTTGCATGGCAGCGGTTAGAGGGACTACTCTGTGAGCAGATGCCAGAAGCCTTCCCTAGGTCCAAGGGAGCCAACGCCAGATGGCTCCAAGATAGACCCACCACTGGCCACAGTTCAACCCGTTGGCAACGGTGGCAGCACCTCTGGGATAATGTAATTATGAAGGGGGGACAAAAAACCCCAGCACCTTCATCCAGAAAGAGGAGTGAGAATGTGTGAGAAGAAAACTCTGCAGGCACCAAGGTCACTGAAGGAGGAGGAGGAGGAAGAGGTGTTCCAGGCATCGGAGCAGAGATTCCCTGCAAGACCATGGTGAGGTAGCTGTGCCCCTGCAATCCATGGGGATCCATGGGGATCAGAGACCCACCTGCAGCCCATGCAGGACCCCACAATAGAGAAGATGGATGCCCAAAGGAGGCTGTGAACCTGTGAGAAGTCAGTGATGGAGCAGGCTCCTGGCAGGGCTTTTGGAACAG
>VYXB01000876.1:192756-207078 GCA_013397135.1 Pachyramphus minor | reverse complement strand
GGGACTCACACTGGAGCAGCCTGTTCCTGAAGGACTGCATCCTGTGGAAGGCACACAGACTGGAGCAGTTCACAAAAAACTATAGCCTGTGGGAAGGACTCATGCTGGAGAAAGTCTGTGTTTTGTAGCAAAGACCCTTCATTGGAGCAGGGGAAGAGCATGAAAAGAAAAAGAGAAAATGTGATTAATTGACCACAACCTCCATTCCCTGTCCCCCTGCACTGCCTGGGGGGGAAGACAGAGAAATTGAGAGTGAAGTTGAGCCTGAGAAGCAGAAAGGGATAGGGAGGATTCTTTTTTTAGATTTGTTCTTATTTCTCATTTTAGCCTTGTGTTAACAGGCAATAAATTAATTTACCCAAACTGCCCCTGATTGTAATTGTGAGTGATCTCTTCCTGTCCTTATCTCGACCCACAAGCCTTCTGTTATTCTCTCCCCTGTCCAGCTGAGGAGGGTAGTAACAAAGCAGCTTAGGTGGGCACCTGGTAACCTAATGTCTCATTAGGGTAGGGTCAACCCACCACATCACTCATAGCACAGGGGCACAGGCACTCACAGTTTTACAGTTACATTCCAACACAACATGCTAATTGCAAGTCATTCTATGATTACCAGAGTCTGTAGCCTTGTATTGCTTTGGTGTGCACTTTACAAACACCAGAGACATATTTCCCTTTTCAAAGAATGTGAAACCTAATAACTGCATGCATAAAAGCTTCTCAATAAATCATAGACTAAAACAGACTTCAGGATGTCATCTAGACAACCATTTAAGAGCCCCAAGGAGGGGTTAACAATGCCGATTTCATTTCTGAGATTTGCTTAATCTGTTCTTAAAAATCTCCAATTAGGGGAATTTTGAAAGCTCCTTAGGCAATTTAGGCTACTGTTTTAGTATCTTTATTGATAAAATGCTCTTAATATCTAACCTGTATCTTCCTTGCTGCAACTTAATCCAAGTACTTTTGCAGCCTAAAAGCAACAAAACAACAGACTGCTTCCATCTCTCTGCAGAGGTAAGAGACACTACTTTGAACACTTCAGATATATCACCCTTGTCTTCTCCTATTTAGATGTGTCAGTCTTGATTCATTTTCTCACAAGCCACATTCTCCAGACCTCTAAATCTTCTTCTTGTTCTGCTGCAGACTCTGTCTATCTTTTGTGAAGCACTCTGCCTCAGAAAGACAAAGTACTTCAGTTGAGGTCTTGAAAATATTGAAGGGAATAAGAGAACCACTTTGCACAACTCAAACCATACTCCTATTTGTAAATCCTGGCATGGTACTTACTTTTTGCACAGCGGGAGGACAGTACTGGCTCCTGTTCCTCTTATGTAGCACTAAACCCCTTACTTATACCAAATACCTTCCTGAATCCTCATTACCTCAATCCTGTATTTGTGCAATTGTGTATCTGTGTTTAGGAGCAGCAGCTTTCTTGAGCAACTTTTTATTTATCAGAAACAATACACAACCTATAAATATGACTTCTCTTTCTTCCTCCTCTTCAACAAACTGCAGTCCCTCTCCTTCACTGTTGTCTAGTAAATAAATGGTATAGCATTATCCATGTCACTAATGACATTCAGAGTAGCTGCCACACCAAGGAGTTAGTCTAGTTTTCAATCTGCCCTTTCGCTCCGACAACAACTCATTGACAAGCAGTTGTAAATGGTTTTCCAAGGACTGGTGCGTCCTGCACAGTAGTTTCATACAGACTATGGGTATCTAGCTAATTTACAATAATTTAATGAAATTGCATTGAAAGCCTGACCACAGTGCATATGTATGACATCACTGCTGCTCTTTCTATCCTCGAGGCTTGTTACCTTTTTAGGAGGAAACTGGAGCACTTGGAGAATGTTTCTTTTCAGTGGGAACCTGTGCTGCTGTTACTTATCTCCATGCTCTCTCATATATTTACTTCAGTGTCTTACAGCAGTTTATAAACAAGTGATCAACACACAGAGGGTACAGCTAAAAAACAAAATTCTGTTAACAACCTGCACAGAAGATACTAATTGAGACAGGCTACAGAAACTACTGACTGGGCCTTCTCTTGTCTAAACAGAAGGTCTTGCCTCCCTTTTCCACTGCCCTGTTTTAGATTCTGGGCTCAGGACAGCTTCACACAAGGCAGGACAGGGCAGGTGCCTGCCATGGGTCACCTCAGGGTGACATGACTCCTCTGCCTCAGAACCACACCCATTTTCCAGTGACTGGCTTATCCCCCACAACTAGGTCATCATCATGTCCACGTGAGGCCACCACCGTGACACAGCTGTAACCCAGGTGACATCAGCACTTCCTGGGACTGTCTGGCGGGTGAAGCCACACACCATCCCAAAGCATAGCAAGAGCAGGATGTCCTCCCTCTTCCCAGCATGGGAATGCCATTTTGTTAATGGTATAAATGCCATGATCTCTTTCAAGCTTCTCAAGAGCTTCTCATATATTCTTGATATATGTGAGGTAGCCATGTAAATATCTCTAAAGATATATAAAGTGAGGTAGGTATATTTATAAATGCATACAGTTTATAATAATGAATTTATATTTGCAGAAGTTTACATATGAAAGATTACTTAATAAGAGGTACCAATAATAAAGTTTAAATACAAATAGAAAATTAAAAAAAAAAAAAGGCAGAACATACAGTCATACAACTACCAGTTAACAAGACTGATGAAATCCCAACCAGACTGCTGCACAGTATTACCTGGCCAGGACTTTGTGCTGTGCTGCAAGATATAGACAACACTGCCTACTAAAATGGAAAATCAGAACAAACATTTAACTTTACAGGAACACATGTAGGGGCACTAGATAAATTCACAATGGATTTTCCCCAAAAGACCACATCCATTGGATAAATGGCAGTTGCAATGAAATTTCTGAAACAAATACAAATTGTCCAGTGTGACAAGGACAAGGGATGGCACTTACCAAAAGGCTTCTCTAAAGTGAATGCTTCCCCTGAACATGATGCAGCAGTAAACATGCCTCCTGTTAGGACAAAAGATGAACTCCTGAAGGTGATTAACAAATCACCTATACCTTACAGAGCAGATTGGGCTTACAAACACAGGATGTCTCCTAAGCTAACATCCAGCTGGCTGAAAGCAGCCAACAAGTAATTCATCAAGTTCACTCTTCAACAATTGCTTTCACCAAAGATCCAGCACAGTTGTTCAGACCTACACAGTCTTTCCCATTCAAGTCCAGGGAAGAGGCTGTGTTACAGTTGACAGTAATGGTATCTCACTGAACAAGTTCTTTGTGATGCCTGTTTGCACTGGGGCCACTTCAAATAAATACACCATTCTGAGCAGCCGTGAACAAAAAGCAGCCTTGTTAAAATATATCTCATTTTCAAGTCATAGAAAGGGCCACCTTCCTCTGAATTTCTTGGGGTTTTCTACTGTTCAGTAGGGTTTGTTATTATTTTACTTTTTTGCAGCTGGAATGCAGACTGGCATAACCAATCCTTTTCCTTTTAAGGGTTTGGGGAAGGATGACCCTTCAGGGCTGTGACGTGTCTCTCAACAACCCTAGAGATCTCCTGCTTTGCTAGTGTTTGCAACTGGGCCACAACTGCCTGGGAGACATATCTGATTGCATCTTTGGCCATGTTTTCAGCCACACTTTTAACATGTGGCTTAATAATCCCCAAACTCTTTTAGAAAAATGGTATAGCTTTTGAAAACAGGTTGCAGAATGCAGCTTCTACTCCACCTGGGCTCTTCAATAATTCATGGACAAGGAGGGGTCCTTTTAATTCTTTTACTACTCCCTTTTCTACTTATTCTTCACTATATGATGGTGTGCTTCCTTAAAATACCAGAACCTTTCAGGTCAAGAGATAAAACTTCAGAGTCTCCTTTCCACTGTGAAATAAGACATGCTTGCTTTCATTTGTGCCTATTTCAGTGCTGCCTCTTTCTGTGTGAGGTTGGTTTACTGGCACATAATGCAGTGTACACTATGTTGCTGCAATGAGCTCACTGCTATTACCATGTGCCAAAACACAGCATGATAATGGGACCAATAAATCTCAAACCAGCTGGTACTCAACAAGGTTCTGTGCAGAGGTAGATTGGGATGAAAACCTTCCAGGCATGTCAATTAAAAAGGAAAATGTCACTGGCTACCCCAGGAGAAGTTTCAGAAAAACTCTTTCCAGCTGTACAAAGTGTACAAGCATTTTCATCCATTTTAAGCTTTGTTCCCTAATTGCAGGACTGAAGACCAGGTCTGTGGTTGGTCAACAGTTAATGCTCTGTTGTTGGAACCAGTAAATGTTTATACATTCCAGCAATATGCATATGGATGAATAATGGACTTGTCACAAAGAATAATGCCATGTCTTACCCAGCAGCATTATTATTATTATTCCAGCTGCCTGAGTATTGTATTTCTGCAAACCCCGTCTCCCACTGGCTTGACAGCTTCCAGGGGCTTTGAATAGTTGTTTGGTAAAGTTCAAGCTGGTGTTTTGTGGGGATGTTCTGGTGTACGCATTGTTGGGGAGCATGACGTACAAACCACAGTTTACCATCCTTCTTTTTCTCCCACTCTGGCTTCAGCTGCTAAAAATCATGGACTTGAGAGGCTTTTATCCAGCTGTTAAATTTCTTCGGCAAGCACCACCACTTCACAAACAGCTGTTTCTTCCTTACTTGCCTTTTTAATGCTAGAAACTTCTCAATTTTGCACACACTGTCCTCAGTAGCATTCACTTTTTAAAGTTCTTTAAAGTTCACTGGAATAAAATGTCCCCTTTATACCTTGGTGACTGTAGTCTATTAAGCAGTATGCTGACCCTTTCTCACTGTCCTGAGGACATCTAGGGGAGGTGATGAGATATTGGGAAGTGTGGAACTTGGCATGACATTAAATGGTATGGAATAAGGGGGTGGAAATTGCCATGGTTTCAGCTAGGGTGGAGTTAATTTCTTCTCAGTAGCTTGTTCTAATTTCATACAGTGCTGTGTTTTGGATTCAGAATAAGAATATTGTTGATAACACACTGATGTTTTTGGTTTTTGCTAAGTCATGTTTTTCCTAAGTTGTTTTTTAACTTGTCACATGCTCTGCAGGTGAGGAGGTTGTCAAACTAAACTGGGACACGTGACCTGAACTGACCATAGGGACTTCCACACCATAGAACATCATGCACAGTGTATAAACAGAGGGGCTGATCTGTGTTAGGGAACGGGGGTCTGGCATTGGTCAACTGATGGTGAGCAATTGTATTGTGCATCACTTGTGTTTCCCTTTTAATTATCAATATAATCTACTATTATTACTGACTTTATTTTCAATTATTAAACTTCATTAAAATTTTCCTTGATTTTTTTTATCTCAACTTGCAAGTTTTACTTTGATTCTCATCCCCATTCCACTATGGTGGGGGACAGAGGCAAAGGTTGAGCAAGCAGCTGCCTGGTGCTTATTTCCAGCTGGGCTTAAACCACAACATTCACAATTTCAGGTAGTACCTGGGAACACCTAGTCATAACTACGGTCAAATATTTCTTTTGTCCTAAACAACCTCATGGTCTTCCTTTCTGAGTGGAGGCATATTTACTCTAATTTTCACCCATTGCCAGACATTTTCCAAATCCTTGCACAGCTTGGAGTTTTCACACCCATACTCTGACTGTAATGAAGAAGCTGTGGTTATAGTTCTTTATTATAAACTCTAGTAACACATTAATGTAGTAAATGGTAATTGCTTGCTGTAAAACATCCCCATGTCTCAGTTTCAAGCATCCTGTTAAAGCAGTCTGTGACAGAGGCCTCTGCTTCATTATTAGTTACAAAAAAAGTGAAAATTATTCTAATTTAACAACTTGTGTGAAGGCTGATTTAAAAACATCCATTATCTGCTTGGTAATTACCGAGGTGGCAAAAATGGTTTAAAAGCCTCAGCTACTTCAGAACCCATTCTGCCTTTTAGACACACAGTCCAGGTACATTGGGATAACATGTTCACCACCACTGAAGTGAGACCAATACTGTTATTGTGTTTAGAATAAAGCCACAAATACCTGTTAATTCTAAAGGACTTTCTCATAGCCTTGTGTTTATTCTAAGTCTTGGTTTACATGACATCAGGCCACCTGTTTTCTCTTCAGATCAACAGTACTTCTTGTTTCAGAAAGGGACTTTACACTCCCAAAGCATCCCACTTCCTCAGGAGTGTAGTAAGTATGTTTTGACAGATGCTGCAGTTCGTTAACATGCTGCTACTACATGCTCACAGAAAAACAAACATTAGGCAACTGATGTAAGTTGTGTTCAACGAAACTTTATTTATTGAGGTGATGCCTCTCGTTGTCACCATTTCTTTTCTTTCAAAGATTTCTTTTTAATGGTTTGATTTTTTTTTTTTTAATCCTGTGGTTCTAAGCAAGATTAAAAACAATTCACAGAATAATTGTGTCTTCTATGCAATCAGCCAGGATCATGTTTTCAGAAAGTGCTATAAAATCCAAGTCAGTGTAAGGGTAAGGGAATACATGGAGCATAATTCCTGTCATGGTCTTACAAGTAGCTGTTAGGACACCAAGATGTAGACAAAAGTTGCCTCCCACCCCCTCACACAAACTGTTGTTTTCATAATGCCAGCTCAACCACATTATCTCCAATACAGACAGTCTTTTTAGGAAGATCTTTGGGCTCTAGGTGTCCCTACAAACACATTCTTGTGAAGTTATTTTTTGCTGCTGGTCTTCAACTTTAGTAAGCAATGTTACCTATATTTTCTAGGACAGGACAAAGTTGAAGGACAGCCCCACAAGGTGATCTGGTTGGTTTGAAGGTAGGTGAAGGGGGCCTCTTGGTCAGATTCATAGGTCTGGTCTATTCTTTGAATGACCTGGGGCTGGGTGGCAGCCTTCTGGATAGCTTCACAGGTTTAGCCCTTTGCCCAGTGCATATCCAGATTTTTTCATGGCCTCCCCACTCTCTGACATACTCCCACACCATTCAATTGCACTTTTCTTTTATTTTGCTTTCTTTCTACTTAACATTTTCACCTAATTTTATTATCTCTTATTAAACACTTTTATACACACATTTTAATAAAATTTTTGTATATTATAAAGAAGTGCAACTATTTATAAACACACATTTAAACTGTTCACGTTTGCATGTTTTTGTGAACGTGTGTGTGTGTGTGTGTGTGTGCGCATGAGGGCCTCTGACACACTCCTGTGGCAACAAAAAGGGCAGGGTTTCAGCTGCTGGCAGTTACAGGGGGTTCTGAGATCACATGGAGTATGGCCATGACCATGACTAAACGCTGACTTCCATGGATAAAGGGAGGACTTCTGAGGCCCGAGGGATCTGATATGCTTCTGGGCTAAATGGGTCATATGACTGGAAAAGGGGGAAGGGCTTCTGGGGACAGTGGTCATCAGACTTTTGAGGGTCAGGTCTTCCAGCAGAAGTTGGAGGAATGTAGCCTGCACCATCTTATACCAAAGTTGTTCTTCAAGTGAGACAGATGACATTTCCATTGGTTTTTCTCATCCTCTCCTCAACTTTCTAAATCACAATAGAAATCTAGGTTGCTACCGCTCAAAGAATGAATACAGGTGTTAGACACAAAAAGAGTAGGAAACAGTATATAATAATTAGCGAGAGAACTTACATATGAATACTATTTTTACATACAATAGTAACTATTACAGGCAGTTTGGGGTAATTTGGCAATACATAGGCTGAGCAGATAGATGATGATGATTAGAGTACAGAGATGATAGAAGACATGTGAGGCTGAGCTTCTCCTGAAGAGAAGACATACTTGGAGTAACAAACAGCCAACAAACTATTTTTTATCTCCCTTATATTAAGACAAAATGGCATAATCATACCCAATTATCGTATCTAGACACTTTACATTGTTACTTAAAACAAAGGGGCTACATGAGGATCTATGCCCAGACTTTATCACTGAAGCTGGTAGTTCAGATGTTTAGTTAAGCCTGGTAGTTTAGTTAACACTTGCATCTAAATAAGTAATTTATCTATTACTGTTTTTCAAACTGATTTTTATTCTTGACTTAAAGTACGTACCTTTTAAGTTTTTGGTATCTTTATTTTGTATTCACAAAATCATGATCTGCCTACCTTTCATAAGGTAGGTAGACTTTGCCCTATAATCACTGAAGTGTATTGTTCTTTATTTTCTCTCTGCATCACGATTAATGAAAAGGAATCTTTTGAAGGAAAAGCTTATCCTTTTTGGATTAGCTTCCTTAAACTCTCATAATTCCCCAGCTCATGTTTAGGGGTGAAGAAACAGCAACAGCAGCAACCCAATTTTTGGATTAAGCTATGAGCAGATGTAGACTTGGCTACAAGTCATCTTTGTTTTTCCAAAGGCCATCTCCTGTTCTGTCCAAGGAAGAAGGATCACAACATACAGCAGCATCCAAAACATGCTCTTCATCAAATAGACTATTCTGTCCTGAACTCTGAAACTTCCATTTTTATATCATGATTGCTCCTGATTGTTCTTGCTCCAGTTAGAGGTCTGAGAGTTTTCAGGAATTATTAGTGCCAAGTTTATTGACTATTTTTATGAACCAGTACATACTTGTTCACAGGGAATGTTATGTATCACGTGCTCACCAGAAGTGGAAATGTGACAACTTAAAAGTACTGTTAATATGGAATGACTTTGCCCTGAGGGAACAATGAATTTGCTAAGAGAAGGGCCATGCCAAAAGACTTGGGTTACTTCTGGGTGTAAGGGGTTTGAAATTCAGGACATTAGTAAATTTCTCGAGACAAGGTGGGGGGGAAATGCTAACAGATGTAACAAATATGGTTAATGACATCTTTCCAGCGATCATTAACTGTAAAGCTAGAGGGATCATAACAATAATCTAACCTACATACAAAGGCAACAGGAATCAACCTAAATGCAACCCTGAACAGCAGAGACATTCTAAAAAACTGTATTTTTAACATTAACTTTGAACACTCATTCTTCCACATTTTTAATTCACTAACTTCAATTGGGGCAGCAGAAAAAACCCACCAGAAAATGTAAAGTAATTCCCTAGCTCCATTTTGGTGCATTTTGTCAGCCCAACATAAAAGGCATCTAAGCAGAATCCTCTGCTTGGTTGTTCAGATGATGATGGTAAGTATGGGATACATGTAGTAAAGGACAGGTTATCAGGCAGAGCCACAGCTGCACTTGGCAGGTACAAGCTGCACGTAGAAGAATAATGGTTTCTGTGTTATGGGGTAGTCTGGGTTCAAGGCACCTCATGGAAGACTTCGCAGACTTCATCCAGTGGCACCAGAGTACCTCTCAGGCATCTCACACATTCTCCACAAGTACAATATGTGGATGCCTGAATGTACATATTCAAGAAGCTTCTAAGTACTACTCTGAAATGGTCACATGCTGCAAATACTTCCAGAATTCTCTGTCCCTCCCAATGCCCATAAGACAAGAAGCCTGGACTACAGAAATGACTAAGTGCTTAGAGATATAAATTTCCTCATGGTTCAGTGCTTCCTAATTTCTCATGTTAATAATTCTGATCCGAACTCTTCTCAATTTTCAGCTCAAACCTCCCACATACTTTAGTAAAGGTTAAAAAAACCCCAACTTTCTAGGGTCACTGTTTATCCTGTACCTTAAAATATGAAACTTTTTTACTGCCTGAGAAAATTCCAAAAGAATATAGCAAATACAGAAAACATGACTATCAGTGCAGGGTTCTTCCAAACACAGGCTTCTTCTAGGAATATGAAGTTATTTGCTCAATACTGTGAACTGAATTATTCCTTAACAAAACTTCTGTTGATCAGCTGTAGAAAACTGCCATGCAATCATAGAATCATAGAATCATAGAATCGATTGGGTTGAAAAGATCTCAGAGATCATCAAGTCCAACCCTTGATCCAACTCCAGTCCATTTACTAGATCATGGCACTCAGTGCCATGTCCAATCTCGGTTTAAAAACCTCCAGGGACGGTGAATCCACCACCTCTCTGGGCAGGCCATTCCAATGCCTGACCACTCTCTCTGTAAAGAATTTCTTTCTAATATCCAGCCGAAATTTCCCCTGGCAGAGCTTAAGCCCGTGCCCCCTTGTCCTATTGCTGACTGCCTGGGAGAAGAGACCAATCCCCACCTGGCTATAACTTCCCTTCAGGTAGTTATAGACAGTGATGAGGTCACCTCTAAGCCTCCTCTTCTCCAGACTAAACAACCCCAGCTCTCTCAGCCTCTCCCCATAGGTCCTGTGTTCCAGCACCTTCACCAGTCTTGTTGCTCTTCTCTGGACCCACTCCAGCACTTCAATATCTTTCCTGAACTGAGGGGCCCAGAATGCCTGAAATTTAAAGGACAGGAAGAGTTTGTAATTTCTCAACCAAAAATAAGTAGGGTGCAATATTCCAGGTAAGATGAGATGACTAGATCATTTTGGTGTTTATCAATATTCACATTTGAAAAAGTGGGAGAAAGACTGGTGGATGCAACACCTTCAAGTCTCATAAACTCCTTGTACTTTATGTGATGAGAAGGTATTCCTTCTTCTCCATAACACATAAGCAACAATTGGAAAAGTAGTCACAAGATTCCCAGAATAAAATCTGTACTAGTCCAGAACATACCAAAATTAATAGTAAATCCTAAAAAATGAAAAGTTGAGGTTTAATGTAGACTGAGAGAAATTTTTGCTTAGAACTTTAATCCAGAGACAAAAGTTAAAGTGAACTGTAAAATTTAAATAAGATGTTTTAATTTTAATATAATAAAATGTTAATGTTTCAGAAGAGAAAGAAAACCTAAACAGTATTCTGAAACACTGAAATGAGTCATCATAGATTTTTATGATGAACACCTTTACAATTTTAATATGACAGTTTCCTAATTCCTTTTATTTCTAAAAAAATAAGCTTTAAAATGAAATGGTTTTAATTGAGATTAGATAGCATTAGCTGAATGCTTTGCTCAGCCTGAAGTTTTGTCTTTTCAACTTGGCAGAACATAAGTAAGAAAACCTGATAATTTCAGTTTCTTTAAGAATAGTTTCCAGTATTGCTAATGAAGTGAAAAATCAGTTAAATAAAACTCCAACTAGATTATTTGCAAAGATTTTCATACCAACAGAATTACCAGTGGCTCAACTGGAACTTCTGAGAAAGTTTTATGGCTAAAAAGTGATTGTAAAAAGTCTACTGGATAGGGAAGTTTATTAACAAGTAAGTTTTTTAGTGAGATTAAAGGTCATGTTAAACAGAACCATAACCAACCCGTATCTACCAGAACTGTGGGATACTATTCTCTCAGAGCAAGGTCATGACCTCTTCAGTCAGGGCCAAGCAATAAAAAAGATAGGAATGACAAGAGTTAGAAACACTCCTTCTCTCATTATTTAGCTCTTAAAAACCCCCGCACCCTTGATTTAATAATGTTTAATTAAATTGCTTCACAGCAATTGATAACTTAGAGTGAGAGGGAGGATTGCAGAGTAGGTAAAGCTACAGCTGACAATGAACAAACTATATTAAAATGACATGGGCTGGTTCTTCAAAGGGCTTAAGAACAGCCTCAAATGAACTAAGTTTAGCCTAGGTGCCCATGCAGCCTGAATAAGAACAGACTCATGTGACATGAGATTTCTAATTCAGAGCCAGGCTGAGGAGAAATGTGATAGCGATCGCAGATAAACAAGAGTGGAGACCAAACCAGGGAATTAAGACATCTCCCCAAAAATGTAGGAGACCAGTCAGGAAAAGGTCAATGAGAGTCTTCACAAGTGAAGTTATTAGAGCATTAGATTAGTCAAATTTATTATTACAACCAAAGCCTTAGGGTACAGGCTGAGTTGCCCTTTGATCTTACCTTGTGAAACAACCCTACAAACTCTCTGAAAGGCAGCTGTACTGAAGAAATAAATGGGAACCAAAAGTGGCGCTGCAGCCACAGAAAACTAAGGTTTTCAGGGAGAAGTAGAACTTTGAAAGAAGGGTATTGCATAGTAAGAGTTTGTGACAAAACTCTAAAAAATCCTGCCTGAGGGATTGTATTGCAGTATTGATATGTACATGCAGGTGTATGAATATATAGAGAACAACTTAAAGTTTGTAGATTTCAGTGTCTGGAAGTACCAGGTATTCATTTCAAACAAGATAAAAACAAGAAGTAGTAGGAACAAAGCATTTCTAGTGTTCTATGAGTCTGCAATTAGCCTGTGTCTGATTCTGGTGAAGAAAACATGCCTGGGACATCAGAGGTTTCATCTCAAATCCTGATGCAGCTGAATGAAGTGGCTGAACTCCATTTGCTTCAGTGCAGTAAGGAACATGTGGAAGTCAAGCTTCCACAATCTTTAAATGAAGGCCAGAGCTTTCAAAAGCCACCTTTGTTCCAGAGCACTCTGTTTCTGATAGCTGAGCTTCATTTGCTACGGGTGGTAATTCAGCTGGGGCCATAAATGCTCAACACATTAAAAAAGTTCATTTCACTGGGCAACAGAAAAAGACTATAATACAATGGAAATAGCTTAAAAACTTTAAAGCCATTCTGCGAAACAAAGGTGAAAACTCTGAAACCTGACCTATCCTACTGAGCTCAGTCCACTGGAAAACTGGCCCTTTTCAAAGCATTATATTTTTCACAAGAAATTTTAGTCTGGCAGATTTCCAGTTCAGTTTTAACAACAGAAAAAATGCTAGGCTTACCTATCCGTGTTTGCTCCTTGCTGCCTTTACACTAACTGCATTTCTCTAGATTTTGTCTTCCTTCAAGATCTGCGTGCTCCAAGCCACAGCGAGGATCTGTGTTAATCCTTGTGTTGCGCTTTAACTCAGCTGTACTTTGTCACAGCAGACCAGTGTGCATTCACGCCACAGACTTTCTATAGATGCCTGGTGCTGCGAAAAGTGCATATGGTAAACGGCTCCTCTCATTATGCAGATGTTCAAGCATTACTTGTTGCTAAACTTGTTCACTGCCTGGGCAACCCATCTGCCTGCCTTGGGGGAGTGCCTAGTGCAGCTCAGTAATAGCAAGGCAACTCTCAAAAGAAGAAAAGACTGATAGCTGCAGCACGGCATTTCTGCAGCAGAAATCTTACACTGGTTAATACAGACACAGAATCCATACAAACTGTCTTGCAGGCTGCTGCGCTCTCTAGAGGGAACTCATAGCAAGGGAAACTGTATTCATTCCAGGGTATTCATGAATTCCCAGGTGACTGTTGGAATAGTGAAAATGTTACAGATTATGACACTACAGTGTTTCAATAGAATGCATGAAAAAGTGGGCTAAAAGGATGCTCTTTGGATCAGATCACATAATTTTCTTTACTCCTAGGCAGCTTAGTAACCAGCTTTTATTTTCCTTCTCTTTGAGATCCATTTTCCTTCAGCCTTTGACTGCCAGGCTATGCCAATACCAATGAATTCTGAAAATAATAACACAAAATAGAATCTGATAGCTAGTGAATGCATATGCAAGTGTAGGAGAGGGTAACACAGGAAGTATAAAATAATAGCTAGGGAACATTAAGACAGTGGAAGATATGACGGCAGTTATGGGAGCTCCAGGAGGTTTATTTCCTCAACCAGCATATTTTCATTAATGAATAACAAAAATGAGATCTATTTAGTGAACATAAATGATATAAAGCAGTAGTATAACGAAATTAGTACTACCAAGTGCATTGAAAATGCTTTAAAATAATAAACACAATTCAACTCTCATTAAAAAAAACCCCAAACATACAGAAGGAGTGGTATTTCTGTGTCCAGTTTATTTCAGTATTTTAAAAGAGAGACCACTGAATCACAAGTAAAAATGCTTTTTTAATTTTTCAGAATGTGAGCCATATGATATTTAGCACACCACATTAAGCTGAACTGATTTTACCTTTTGCTAAGTTTTTAATTTCTCCTAATAGAACTACAGTCTACACTGTCCTTTATACAACACCACCAAACCCTTTACAGTAAGGTAAACACAGGTTTAACTGCAGTACTTACTTTTGCCTGGTAATGAAATGTATGTTGACCCATGTCAGTTCATGAATGCTTCCTGAACAAGGACTTGAAAATCCAGCATTTGAAAGAGTTTCACATATATTAAAAGAAAAAAAAAATCCAGAAAGAAAGGGTGGGGGGGAAGACCCAGAAGCAAGCTAAACAAAGAAAAAGCCTGTAAGCTTTAGAGCTCTGACTGCAAAATGTTCAGCCTGGCAGCTCCTGGAGAAATACAACTCTGTGTACTTGTACATGCTCACCCCATTAGAGGAGGAGTCAGTTTTGCAACACTTATG
>VYXB01000876.1:130761-185909 GCA_013397135.1 Pachyramphus minor | reverse complement strand
ATTGAGGAGGCTATGCTGAAGCAGGTCTGTTGGCAGGACTTGTGACCCTGTGGGGGCAGGACTTGTGACCCTGTGCTGGAGCAGCCTGTTCCTGAAGGACTGCACCCCATGGAATGGACCCACACTGTAGCAGTTTGTGAAGGACTGCAGCCCATGGGAAGGTCTCACACCAGAGGAGTTCATGGAGAATTGTCTCCAGTGAGGTGGAAGGAGCAGCAAAGACAATGTGTGCTGAACTGACCACAGCCCCCATTCCCCATCCCCCTGCCCTGTTGTGGGGGAAGAGGTAAAGTGAAGCTGCACCTGAGAAGAAGGGAGGGATTTTAAGTGTTTTAAGATTTACTTTTATTTATCATTATCCTTCTGTGACTTTATTGGTAATAAATTTTCTCCAAGCTGAGTCTGTTTTCCCATGATAGTAATCAGTGCGTGATCTCTCCCTGTCCTCATCTCAATCCATGAAGCTTTCATCATATTTACCCTTCCCTGACCAGGTGAGTAGGGGAGTGACAGAGCAGCTTTGGTGGGTACCTGGCATCCAGCAGGGTCAATCCACCACATGCTGTCTCATTTAACATCTGAATAATCATTGCGTATGTTGCCGCTGTGTTTAGGTGCTGAAAAATTCTCCAGAGCAGTTCGTTAGGGGTGAGATAAGAGAAGGGTTTATTTTCCAAGGTTAAGATGTTACAGGACGCGCGCAGCTGTGCCTGAGAGGTTACTTTTTATAATATCATCCATCCAATCCCAGATGTGTCCACCCTATGGCCTTTACTCTGGTCCGCCCCGGGTCCACCCCCCTAAAATGAGTCTGGGGTGTACTTTGGGACCCCCCATTCATCCCATCTTCACCATCATCAGAGCACAAAGGGTACATGGTTACCTAATTTTTGACCATATTCTGTGGCTTAGGCCCTGATAGGCTGTTCTGTCAACTATCTAGGCCTTGCCTTGACAAAAGACTAAACATTTCTACTAGATTTGGGGTAAAAGGGTTAGGGAATGTATAAACAAGGGTGCTAGAAAAAGGGAAAGGGACAAGGGACAGGGAGGGGGGTTTGCTGCTTTCTAAAATCTATTTTCACTACTTATAAAACTTACAAATATTAGAAAAATAAAAAAAGGCATTAGGGGCTTAAGGCACCATGTAGAAAAATGGTTTAGATGAACTGTATTTCATTACCTATTGAGTGTTCCTTAGACTAACAAGAAAGCTGCTATATTTTGCCTTATTCTCCTCCTCAAGTAACATTTATTGGCTACAGTTGGAGAGGAGATAGTGAAACCAGATGGAGCTTACATATGACCCAGCATGACTGTTTTTCTAACAGTATTTAGCACAGTTTACATCAAGAAATTACAACAACGGGAGGTATGATACATCTTTTCTCCAACACATAGACATCTACTAGTGTCTTCCATAGAGATAACCTGAAGGAAGACATCTCTGGCATCATATTAACTAACACCTGATCGTCCTGATTTTTCAGAAACCAGAGAAAAAGGTAGCTGGATCCTAAACAGAAGATTCTGAAATAGTTTCCTCCTATCACAGCGATGCAATTTTCCACTTAGTTATTTTCAACCAAAATAATTTAATTGCTATTCAGAATTATCTGGAGGCACTGATTCACCTTTTAATCAGAATCACACCTTTTAGCTAGAAGAAATCTCATAAAGACCACTAATACATTAAAAGCATTCTAGGTTATCAGTTTAATACTGACATAATTACTAATAATTAATCTTTACTTAGCTCTCCTTTTCTCTGCTGTGTTACAGGTTTGTTTTCTTTCTTTTTCTTTCTTTCAGGTTTGTTTGCACTATGAGTCATGGGTGAAATTGCAAGAGAAAACAACTTGTCCATTATGATGATAATTGTCTCTCTCTCCTTGGTGATTACTAACTTTTCTTTCTAATATACAATCAAGTCCTGTGATAGTTTGTTAACAAGAAACAAGCAGTTACAGCACATAAATGATGTTTTTAGCTGATGCTGTTCCACTGTAGTACTGCAAAACCGTAAGAGTGTTTTACTAGTTGGATATCCCTACTTTAATTTTGAACTGTGCATTAACACCAGGAACTAAATTCTGCAAAGAGCAGAAGACAGCCACACAGCAGAAAACTAGGAATGGAAATATTTGTGACAATTTCGTACAAACCACAGACAGAAAAGAAGGAATTAACACATGGAACTTTACAATGATATGACCTGAAGAGACAAATTCTGGAGGCTGGAAAAACAGCAACTTCAAATAACTTGCTCAAGCCATTCATGAGACACAGCACACTATTCAGCAAAACTTTAATGGAGAGCAACATTAAAAATAAAACATATGTAAATTAACAGTACAATGTACAGTCACAGCACTCTGACAAGTAGAAGTTGGATATGAATTATGTTTGTTTCCCTGGTACTTGAGCTTTAATATCCCAGTAAGACTGCCTATCTGCAGGGTCAGCAGCTGTTTTTTATTTATTTATATTTGTTTTCTTTAATCTAAAATAAGATTTTTTATTGAATGTACATGCCTTGCTCTTTGTGCATAACAATAAATGGCTTTTTCAATAGAACTACATATTTGAAAAAACCTCCATAAAGACTAAAAAAAAAGTCTGGGCAAAATCATTAAAAATACAAACCCTTGTAAGATTATTTATGAATCATCCTCAGTTAGAAGCAAATAGAAAAATAATGCTAATTTTGTCCGCTCATTCTGTTTCTCATGGAGGTATTCCCGGCAAAGGCTAAGGAACTATGATCACAAAATTACAGAAAACGTAGTGCACAGAAAATAAACTGTAAAGGCAGCAAAAGCAATTTCTTCAAATCAAATTATTACTATACTTCCCTAAAGCCAAACATGCCCTGCTGAATTTAAGAATCCATTTGAGGTACTGCTTTTCTACAAATAAAATCTAAAATCAAATTATGACCTTAGGAGAGGAACAATAGAGGGCAACTTCCTAATTTCTCATAAGCAAATGGAGAGAGGTGCCTTCGAGAATTTCAAAGATGAAGATTTTAACCTCTTTAGCTAAACCAATCCAGTGTTTAATCACTCTCTCTTGAGTACATTTTCCTAATTCCAATCCAAATCTCCCTTGTTGCAAATTCTGACCACTGTGTTCTGTCACTGTTCTCTTTTGACACGAGTCTGGCCTTCTAGGTAGGCGAAGAATACAACCAGATCATACATTAACCTTTTCTTCTTCAGGCTAAACAAACCCTCTTTCCTCTGCCTCTACCCATGCATCGTATGCTCCAACTCAGTAACCATTCCAGGTTTCTAGAACTATAGTTCATTGCTACAAAATAAGATCTGTTTTTTAATAATGATTCTCGTCTTGAGAATGAGCCTTGTTTCTTGTTTTAAAACTCTTTTTACAGCTGCTCCCTTCAGGATGGTAAAGCTAACAATGTAATACCCTGACCTTCATTTTAACAGACCTATTGAACAGATAAGAGAAGAGAATTTCATCCTATGTGTGTCAAAATGGCTGAGGAAAATAAATTGTACATATGTAGGGACATACTCACATTTTCACATATATTTTGGCATTTCAAGTTTCACTCTTCAGTACCTGTTTATGGTAGATTATATTGCTTTTCCAGTTCTACATAATCTCTCATTATTGTGCAATCAGAAGCTTTTTTTACCAAGTGAGATTCCTTGTGAAAAGCTTATCAGCTGCAGAAGGTGCTTCTGGTGTAAAGAATTAAAATACTGGTCCCTTAACAGATAATTAAATGGAAGCAAAGACATGAATGCAGCTTTGCAATAAGTTTGCTCCTTTTTTACAAACCACAGCTTCACGTTCATAATCTTACAGTACTTTTGAAAGACTGCAACACATTCTGTTCTCAGCACTCTTTACAACTGGTGCACAGTATGTGACATACACACACCACTTCATTAGCAGGGAGATGATTAAATTATGGTATTGAAGTTATTGATGTATGTAGTTGGCTTCCTTCTCCTCTTACCCATATATACAAGAGACACAAAATTCTTTTGAAATGGATGATCTAAGGTCAAATCTCCTTGTGGGAGGAAATTAGCATCTACCTAGCTTTTGGAGAATGCTCACTTTTTTCCCCCCTTTTTAAAACAAAAAGTCGACCTGTGGAATGGAGTAAAATTCCCGACTTTACACAATTAAACACAGAGTACAGCTGATATTCTGAGGTCCCTTTAAACAGCTCTTCAATTCTAAGGTATAATCAAGTGTACCAAAGCAATTTATAAAAGATATTTCTCTCAACTGTTCTCAAAGACATCTAGTAATAGAGGTTCTATGTTTCTAAGTGATATGGAAGACAGTTTTTCCCACTGTTCTTAAAAAAGTCTGCTTTTTACTATGATTTTCAGGCACCTTATGCAGACAACTAAAATTGCAACTGTTTATCTTAAATTATTGCACCCAATACTTATGTAGTTTAGTTTACTGTGTACCTGATTCACAGGCGTAGGAAAGTAGGTACATGTCTACGTCGATTTGTTAAGTCTGCTTGTACAAGTGTAGTGGAAAATCTGCATTTTTACCTATATAAAACTGCTCTTATTTATTGTTTGTGGACTAAATATATGAATTCTTTCTCTGGAACCATCTATTTCAAATCCATCACAGAAATAATGCTTTGGAAAGTATCCTGATTATTCATTTTCTTAATAGATTAGACTAGAGTATCTCCCAAAGTGCTAGGAGGTAATTTCTTACAGATATTTTAAAAACATACAAAGATAAACAGATTTTTCACTGGTCCTTCTCTCTTCTGTACTTGCAGTTTAAAACACAGTACTTTTTTTTCTAACAGGAAACTTCTATGGTTCTAACATCTATGCGAGATTTTGATAGAAGTTATATTTCCTCCCATAAATTCTGCTCACAGTTTTTTCATTTCCTGTAGGTTGTCTAAAGTGACTATTCAATATAATGCTCTTCAGTAAGTAATTCAAAATAATTTAGGGGTTTCCATGTAGAAGCCTTGTTTAATGATATTTAATTTTTATTTCAAGAAAAATATTTGTGAACCACATTGGATAATACTAACCAGCACATTTAAAAAAAAAACAAACCTAAACTATTTTCCCCCTCAGGATGTTAGTCTTACATTTTTTACTTTTTTTGACATGTGCTAGCTGAGATTTGGTTTATACCTCTAATGCATACCCTGCCATTTTCAAGGAAAAGGGTGCCAACTTTTAAAAGTAGGGTGTTAATAGAATGGTAATAGAAATAATTTGGTGAAATAATATTGGCTTTTCAGACAATGAAGCAGAGAAAATAAAAACTACTTGTATATAATTCTGCACCTTGCTATGTTGGATTTGGCCTCTACATGCATATGCTATTAATTTTCTATTTAGCGTTTGACCTATTTTCCATCTTTTATGTGAATCTCTCAGGTCACTTTTCAGACTCATTTCATTGAAGAACTCATGATTTAGCCAAATTGGTCTTCTACTGCCTGTCTTTCTTTTGCTCAAGAGTAATTTTTGTGGGTGCCCTTCATCTTGTTCCTTTAAGAAACTGCCAACTTTCTTAAGATGCAGTTGTGAAAGAATACTTCTGTCTATGTGAAAACAAACTAGCAGCCTGCCTTATCCTTCAGCTCTCTGCAACGACAAATGTTGGTGGGAGCTCTCATTCAAACACTGGCAGCACTTGGCTGTAATAGGTTCTTGCTGTACTTTCACAGTGTATTGTGTGGGGTCTGCGATGTTTTTGTGTAACTGTATGTTTGTGTGTCCCACGGGGATTAATTGCAAAGGATGATGTATGTTAGTATCACATTGCTGGTACTGCCTCTGTCTACAGCAAATTCCTGATTGTGGGGCTCCATTTTAATAACTGATCCTTGAACACATTTATTTTTATATATCCTTGTTCCCTTGCAGAATCCTTGTTTACTTAGTAGCAAATCTTGTTATTAACAAGTTTATTTAAAGTGATCCAATTTTCACCTTCTTGCTTCGATCAGTATTAAGCAATTTACAACTTTTCTCAATATGGCCACTACTGAACAAAAAAGGATCAAACATTCTATCAAACAGATAAAATTTTGACAGAGACAACTGAATGCTGAGTAAATAGAAAATTAAATCTGGGGAAAAAACAAAGCTAGAGAGTACTAAAATTCAAAGAATACAAGAAAATATGCTGCAAAAATAAAGGCACATGATACTTTTGCTCTCTTGTATACCTATGGTAATCAAAAATGTTCAGAATATTGCAAGTAGAACACATTGCATTTCAGTGGACAATAGCACTTTTTGCTGCATTTTACTTTTATGCAAATTTCCTTAATTTTCTGCTTCTAATCAAGACATTTCATATAGCATTTCATATAGTATTTTTTCTGCACAGTTTAATTTTCTGCTGAAAGTTTTGGGAGTCAAGTACTAGAGTGTTCCTAAGTCAGGTTGGATACTGGAGAGACTATAGAGAGTTGGCTACTGGAGAGGCCTGAAGGTTCAAATGAGCTCACGAAGAAACCATGGAATCTTTCCTTTGAAACAATGCAGTCTTCAGTTATTTACATTTGGAGAAAATAATCTGAACAGTAAGTTGATGAAACATTCACAGGAAACAAGAATTTTACACATGAAGAACAGTGAAACAAAAGCACATTAGTTTGGAATGCATCAACAGATATAAATACACTATCTGAAGGGACAGAAAGGAAGGCTGCCTCAGCATACAAGAGCTAATGAATTCTGCTGATTTGAAATCCAACTTACTGAAAGCTTCCAGCAGCTTGCAATAGAAGATTCTTTGCCCTGAAGCTCACTGTAATGGAAAGAGAGTATGTGACAGAGGTTGCAATCACAGATGAAAGAAAAATAAATTCAAATTAAAATGCAGTGGTGTAGGTGCTAAAGAGAAATTATCCAAATGCAAAAGAACAAGGAAATTAAGGACCACAGACAACTCAGGAAGTCTCCATTGGGGTAAAATCCAGCAGTTTTAACTGAGTAATGCAGCAAAATCCAGATGGTTTCAAAATATATTAGAAATCACCCATTCTGTGAATTGGAACTACTACCGTTTGCTCTTTTCACCGCAGATAAGGAACAGATTCTTTCTGCCTGCCCCTTTCTGCAACAGTTTTTAAATATGTGAAAATTGTTACCATATTCCTCCACTTTCCTCCTCCTATCTTCTCAAGATCACAGATTTCAAGATTTTCTCTTGTCATAGATTTCTCTGGATTTCTGACAAACCCTTGCTGCTTTGTAATAGATTATCTGAAATTATTCTATTCTTGAAACAAAACACTCCAAAAACCTAATTAACTACTTAAGTTTATTCATTAACATTGTTGAAGAACAGAAGTAAAAATTCACATCTTAACAACTGTACTCCTCTTAATATCTGACATAATTCATGCTCTTCTGACAAATGGTAGCTATTCCTAGTAAACCAGAAAGTAGCTGTATGTCTGACTCAGATAAAATATGCTTGTCTGCAAAGAGCAACTGAAACATATGGCAAAACAGAAAGTTTTTCTTTTGCAAAGAAACTATGGTTTCAATGTGAAACAAATTTCACATTCCTATTCCTGAAGTGATAAACACAAACAGTATTCAACAGACAACTCCTGCTCAGCTTGTGAGCTGCTCCAGTCTATGGCTCCTTTTATTTTTGCAGAATCAGTACTCAGTTGTTCCCCATCTTATTACTGTGTGGCTTTTTTTTCCTTCCTAAGTTCATTACTTTCCATCCTTTCTTCTTATGTTGTCTCTTATTTTTTTCATAGCATAATTTCAATTTTTAAAATCTATTTTTGTGATTATTTACCGTTGCAGCGCCAACACACCAATTTTCTTTAATTTCTTTACTTTCAAGTCAGTGATTAAGATTGTTCATAAAAATCTGGAATAGTACTGGATACAGGGCAGATGCATATAGAACTCCAGTTGTTAAAAACTTTTGATGTTGAACCATTGATAACTTCCTCTGGTCTGATTTTCCAACTAGTTTTGTTTTTACCCTAACATAAATTAGTCCTGACCATGCTTCCCTACCGGTGTATGAAAATGGCATGCAATACAGCATAAAAAGATACAGGATACAGCCTATTCCCTACAGGCTTTCTTAAAAACAAGATGTCTCATAGTTACTGTTCCTCGAAGACCCACTGTCCTCCTAGAGAAAAAAAACCAAACTGGTTTGACCCATTTGTTCATGACAATGCTGTTAAGTTACTAATCTCCTTGTTGTCTTTGTGATGTTTATAGTCAAGTAGTTGATTATGTTTTATTTCTCTTCTTCAGAATTGAACAGTACCATTAGTTCTAGAAAACTAAAATTTTCTTGTTCTTTCTCTTACTGCTCTTATTGTACCAGAAAGACATTTTACATTTTTAAAATTATCCCCCTTTAGTTACATCTCATGTCATGTCTTGTGCTTGGGAAAGCTGATAAACTTGATTTTTAAGAAAACCAAGACCCAGTGGTGTTATTAAGTGAAGGAAGATTAATTCCTATTCAGAGGATTTAAACAGGGTCTACACCTAGGAAGATAAATGTTCTGTATTAAAATGGTCCCTTGAGGGAAGGCATGTAAGGATCTCCCCAAGGAAAATAAAAACATTCTACGCTAAAATGTGAATAGGACTCACTGGAACATTTATTAAGGTAAACAAAATAAGGTCATGGCCCAAGCTCAAGGTCAAGCATTCATCTGTTCATCCTATTTAAGAGTTAGCACACTCCTGGTCCACTTTTAGCCTGTTCAAATCAGTGCTCTGCCTGGATGCAGTGGAGCATTTCAGAAGAAGCATGAACCACTTACTATTCCCTACAGTTAGCATGGGACAAAGCCATACTGTTCTGGAGGACAGAGAATTTAACCATATGGATATGCAATGTGTGGCATCACGCGTTCTTGTGGCTCAAGAATTGTCACTGGTTCATTTTCTATACCACTATATAAACAGTGGCTGTTTATATACTGCCATTAACTTCAGGCTTCTTTTTTCTAGATTCTCCAAAGTGTGCTGGATTGGTCTGAGTTTTTTTATAATTATTTTCTGCTCAACTTTTGCCATTTGACTTAGTTTCTGCTTTCTTTGTGCTTACTTCTTGTATTTGAGGTCAAACAAGAACTAATGATTTATCTGGGCTATTGATTTCTACACTGTATAACCTCTGCAGTGGAGGAGTGTGTAGTTACTATAAGCATGTACTGTATTTAAGGTGATGCACACTTTCCTTTAGTCTTTTCTTAGGCCTCCCTCCAGTGAGATATTACATATTACTTTTCAGAGTTGAAGTCTGCTAATTTGGAGTCTGATGGTTTTATTTTGCTGAATTCCTTTCACCAAAATAGTAGTCAAAATCATTCATTACCACCAGTTATAGTAGATGATACTACTAATTACTTATTAGAACTTTTGTTTTTCTTATTCTTTCTAGCTTAACTGTGTTGACTAGACACTCACCACGAAAATTGTTTACATTCTTGTTCACTTTAAAAACTATATAGAAACGTCAGCACTTTTATCTCCCACTGTCTCTTCATGCCTACAAAATTCATAATTTCCACCAATATGTTACAGTTTTAACCTTTTAAAGCGGTTTTGATACTATGAAGTAATCCTGCAGTTCTTGAACTGGAAAAGTTACTATATGTAAAGTTGTAGTTAATTTCCGTTACAGATCTGCCAAAATGACTGTCCAAGGAATTAAATTATTTAACAGGAATATTCTCTGTAAACTGGCAGGTATCTACTCATCACCAAATCCTGTCTGGTACTAGTTATAATATTGCTTAATATTCACTTTGTTAATGTACAAATCTCCTAAAATAAGTACTGCCAAAACTGAGAGGTTATGCTTTGTTCCTCAGTCAAGATTCAGAAGAGGTTGTTACATATTGCTCAATTCCTGGGCTGCTGATGAAAATCAAAACATTTCACAATATATTTGCTAATCTATTTGAAAGCATCATTTGGAAGTAAATTCACTCACATCCACTGAAATGTAAAAGAACATACACAAAAAATTTGGGTGCTGTATTTTTTTCTAAATGTGTCAGTAAAAGTTGTCAATTCTATTTATGTTGAAGGTAGCAAATGAAATACCCGATATTATTTTTTCCTCAGAATCTCAAGTTATTGGAGAAGTCAGTAGACGCAGCAACAGCATTTAAAAGGTGTATATTAGTGTGATTCAAAACCACAACAAGTATTACTCATATGCTAACAAGGTCACCTTGAATTTTACAGTCTGAAACTACTATGTATTAGCTGCAATGATTACATACATACATACTTGCCTGTAAATCCAGGATGTGTAAATCTACATGTGTACCTAGGAACACTTCCCACTGGAATCTGATAAAATTTTTTGAACAGTCCCTGACACAGATTTGGTCCAAGTCATCCACTAGTCTTCCAAAGAACTGCAGATCCAAATACAAATCTGGAATTTGCACAAGGGGCTAGTCCCAGTCGGTGATCTGCACACAACTACAGCGTTTTCAAGGGCAAGACAAGTTAAAAGTATGGACATTGTATTTCATGTCAGTCGGCCTCCACAACAATATTCCTGGGCACATTTAATTTATTAAAAAAGATGCAGCCATAATGGCTGTTTGGCAGAAAGGCTGAGACCTAAGTCTACTGATACTGTACTTAAAGTATATATTAAAAAGAATAAACAAATCTTTTACTTTTGTAAGTATATGTTATGACTATTAAACTGGGATTGCTGTTTTATACAATATCAAAGCTGCACATGCTAACAAAGTACCATAATCTATAAGTCATGATATTTACTGCTTGCTAGTTTGCATATTTCAGCAACAGACGGGCAGGTGCTGGTCGACATAGGCTGAACATGAGCCAGAGTGTGCCCAGGTGATCAAGAAGGCCAATGGCATCCTGGCTTGGATCAGCAATAGTGCAGAGAGCAGGACCAAGGCCAGGATCATCCTCCTGGTATTCAGCATGGTGATGTCACACCTCAAGGCCTATGGCCAGTTCTGGGCCCTCCAATAAAGACATTGAAGTGCTGAAGTGTGTCCAGAGAAGGGCAATAGAGGTGGAGATGTAAATCTGATGAGGAGTGGCTGAAGGAGCTGGGAGTGTTTAGCCTCAAGAAGAGAAGGCTCAGGGGACCTTATCCCTATCTACAACCACCTGAAAGGAGGTTGTAGCCAGGTGAGGGTCAGCCTCTTTTCCCAGGCAACGAGTGACAGGACAAGAGGAAATGGCCTCAAGTTGTGCCAAAGGAGGTTGAGGCTGCATATTAAGAAAAATGTCTTCACTGAAAGAGTGGTTAAGCATTGAACTAGGCTTTCCAGTGAAGTGGTGGAGTCATCATCCCTGGAAGTGTTCATAAAATGAGCAGACATGGTACTCCTGATATGGTTTAGTGGACATGGTGGTATTTGGTCTAAGTTTGGACCTGATGATCTTGGAGGTCTTTTCCAACCTTAGTGATTCTGTGAATGTAACCTTCCTATGTGTCCAAATGGTTATTTGGCAAAATGGGGCTAAACAGTTATGAGGACAGCAGAGAAAACTGTGACTTTTAAGTGTCAGTGTTCGGTTCTGGTTTCTTTGTACTGTATGCTCAAGCAAAGTATTTTTAATTCTATAGCTGCAGAAATGGGGGTGGAGAGCAAGAGACTATCCCTTGAGCCTAATGCTCATTACTGCTACTGGCCATTTTTCTGCACCTTAAAGAAACGGGATTAAAGGAATACCCTCAGAGCATAAAGTACTGTAATACGATTGAACTAATAATCTGATTACAGAATGAGCTGTGCACTGCTCAAGACACAGTCAGTGAACAGAGTATGCATGCAAACATGCATATACATGCATATCATCATCAGAAAAGCTGTGTCAGTACTTATGATATCACTTATTTGCAGCTTTATCTATTGTTACAATATTCTTGTTTCCCTCTACAAATCCTTTGTGTCTGACAAACATACCACACTGCCCACTGGAAACAGATAAACAAATCCCTAATTAATGTCATCTAATTTTAGTCATGTAACACACACATATACATTAGAAGCATACACTTTCAACAGCAAAGTGAACAAAATGTTACAAGGAGATGAGCCACTCTCAGTTTCCTTTAAAATTATTCCAAGCATCAAAACAATGGTCTAGAAAAGACTCAAAAGTTATTTATATTTAAGTAAGAAAAATATGACTAATTTCTCTACAGAGAAAATCACACTTTCCTGAAAATCCTACTTATTAAGTATGCACCCTGTTATGGCATTAAACAAAGCCGAAAGGAAAGGTGCTGCAAATGATAGATGTACAATATATGTAAAAGTGTTGGTCAGTCTAT
This sequence comes from Pachyramphus minor, assembly GCA_013397135.1. Taxonomy (NCBI): domain Eukaryota; kingdom Metazoa; phylum Chordata; class Aves; order Passeriformes; family Tyrannidae; genus Pachyramphus; species Pachyramphus minor. The sequence continues at coordinate 173,579 of VYXB01000876.1, read as the reverse complement.
TATCAGCTGCATTGCTGACAGAAACTGTATCTGGGCTTCTTTATCTCCATCACTATGTTTGTAAGAGCTGAATTTTAGGATATTTTGTAAAGGGAAAAAGATTTGGGGATAGGTTTAATTTAGCTTGTTATGATTTATTTGAGGAACTAAGATCTTCTTTTCTTCCACATTAACATTAAAGACAAAATTGCAGGCAGTCTCAAATGACACTTGGAAATCATGATATCCCAGGACAAGATAATGAAAGTCACAAAACTGAAAGAAAATGTTTGTCCTTTGACATTAGGAGAGCTGGTGATTTTTAAGTAATCCCAACCTGACGTATGAGCTGACATATGCCAGATAGTGTGTCATTTAGCATGTATTAACTAATTAAGATAAACATCAGGGAGCTTTGGTTTCAATCCGATTACTTAAAAGGTTAAACTCTTTCTCAGTGGAGTCAAAACTTTCAATAAAGTAAGCTTTGTTTGGATAAAAAAACCCCTCCATCAATTCAAACCCTTAAAAAATATAAGGAGTTGTCTGAGACTGATTCACAGTTTTATTAAAGTAACTCATTATTTCAGCTGGGCAACATGGAAATAGAAAAGTGCCTGTAAAATTACTAATGCACAGCCTAATCCAGATTGTGTATTAGAAATTTATTTAGCCTGTTGAAACAGAAAAGCATATAGAAAGATTACAAAACCAAGAGAAGGTTTGATTTTGGCTATTCATTGTAATTTCTTTATTTGTAGTCTACTTTTATACTTTCATTTGGGTGTTAAATTCTATCTTAATACAGCCAAAATAAGAATAACCATGCATATTAAATGTACAGAACTGTCAAAAGAAAAAAGTGTAAGAAAACCAAGAAATACGTTGTACATGAATATGGAAACTGGAGTAAGTTAGGTGGCAGTTTCTACCCCAGTGAACAACTGTCACTGAGAGACAATCATAGGTAGTTTAGTCCCAAGCAAAAGCTGATTTTGCCACCTGGCCACTTGCAGGTCAAGCAGCTGGAGTTAGTAAAAGTAACCAAACCAAACCTGGAATCTAAGAAGAGAATGAGTAAGCTGCCAGTGAGACTTATGATTTCTTCAGTAAGACTGGATGGGAGAAAGAATATAGCATAATACCTCAAAGAAATAGCACGACTGATGAATTAAGTGACAAAGAACTGGGACAATTACATAAAGTGATCACAACAGCAAACCTGGGAACACTTAAAAGGATGAAAAGGTAAGTGTGCTTCTGAGTTACATGATTTCCAAGTTCTCCAGACTCACTGAACATTGACAGAAGAGATATAAGAACTGGTTAACAGGGATTATGCATCCCTGGTGAGTTTTGCACAGTTATTTATGCAGCCAGTACATCTTTACCATTATGTTACAGACTATCTTTTGCCCGCTGGCTGCTCAACAATCCAGTCCCCAGTTTTCATTCACACTTGATTCCTAGAAGTAGATGAACAGCTTTTTTGAAGTAGAAAATGGAGTCATGATCTTGACACTTAAGAAAGACAGCTACTAGCATGCAACTTTTCTCAGATATAATTAACCATTAGCAGTTATTGACAATATCTCAAGAACATTTGCATGCAATCACCTTCTCATCAACATACACAGCACCTTGAATTTTAATTGCAATCAATCATGAAATCACTTAATTAAAATTAAATGTTGAACTCTTGAGTTTTTCTTGACATCCAGGTCCCTTCCTACTGACTTCACTTTCCCCATGCTTAGCTTAGTCCTCTGAGCATAACTTTCCATATGAGAATATTTAGACCCTCTATGTGCCAGACTATGCACTGATGACTTTCTAAACCTCTCCTTGTTTTTTTGGCTCTGGTTAACTGATTCATCATGTTTCTTGCACAGCTAAATAGAATAAATGTTTTTCATGAACTAAGTGACACGTGTGCAGTTTCTGGATAAATAAGCAGTGGAATCAATTTGAACCAGGTCTAACTCACTCGTATCATTGCAGCCAAATTTCCTGTTTGAGTCAACACAGCAAAACCACTGTTGAATCCAGAAATTATAGAGCAAAAGGCTACAGCAATATGATCAACACTTTTGTTTTCTTTTCCAACCAAAACCTGTGCTGCTCAAAAACTGTGTTACTGTAAAAACATTGCTTTTGCACCATGTCTGTGACCATCAATAGGGTGTGAGATAGCACTAGAAATAAAAGACAGATATATCTTCTTTGAAATGTAGAGATGAGTTTGTGCAAGTATGTCATTACATGTAGTCACTGTTACCTAATGTTATATAGCATAGTGGTGAAAATGTACAACTTTAAGCATATCAGATGCACTAAAAAATCTTGCTCAACCAAAAGCCCATGACAGACCTAGCACCAAATGCAGAAATAAAGTGTTTCTTTGCAATGGAAACAAACATTTCTGAATTACTGATAACCTACTGATGTCATGTCAAAGAAGTAACAGCCAAACTAGTACATAAAAGAACACCTGTGCATTTAAGGATTCCATTGAGGAAGGAAGTTTCCACTGAGCAGCATGTGGGAAAGAAATGTCTTCATTTTACTGTGGTTATGATCAGAAATGCTTATTTCTTTGTTGACATTTACAGACTTTAACACGCAAATAAAAATCCTGAAAAAACCCAATGGAAACAGTTTTATAACAACCATATCCTTTTATAACAATCATATCCCTTCAGAAACAAAATGTACTATAAATCATCATAATCACAGGAAGAATATTTCCATAGAGTTTTCATTATCTCTTATGGGTTTTGTAATTTTAGTCATCAGTTTGGAGTCTGAAATCTTCTACTTCTCCATAAAATAGATAAAAAGCTGGCATTATTGAGGAAAGATTTTCTACCTCTGCTTCTTCTTAAAGAGACCAAATAACTTTGAAAGAAATACCTGATAACAAATTAAAATAATCTGCTTAGCATAATACTATAAGCCTATCTAGAAGATTCTTTTGTGTTTCCTATTCTTCATCATTGTGTAGTATTTCAATTAGAATTTTTAGAAATACTTCATTAAGAGATTAAGTAGTCCTTATTACTGCAGTAACTTAAGAGACAGTGATTTTATCTTAGACCTAAAAATTCTATATGTAGAATAATATCACAATATATTATTCCTAATTTATTTGATATTTTCTTTAACTCTTTTTAAACTTAGGAGGAATAATTGGGTTTTGTGTATAGTTCTACATCCATTCATTCAACTCTTAAAAGAGCCTTTAGCCAGTTTGCAGCAAAATTTACAGAGGTGAAGAAAAGCCAATGAATGAGACAATTCTTAATAATAGTTAATTTCTCGCTATATTCACATAACTGAAAACTACAGAATTAAGTTCATATCACTGATAAAGCTCAACATTAACATAAATATTCTTATGTCAAGGATACCTTATCAGTGTCCTTTAAGACCTAGTCAGAAGATCAATTCATTTAAATTATCTTATAACAGAGGAGGAACATGCAATCATTTAGAATAGCTATAGAATCTCATAAATCACACCTGAAATATGAACTTGGGGGCTAAAACACAGGTATACATCCTGATACCGGAGTAAAGACCAGCAGATTATGACAAAATGAACTTCAGTGATTCTATTTAGTGAAAAGCAGCTGTTCTAAATCTGGAGATGACAGTACAGTCTGACAGTGCTGCAAGAGAGAAGTCTTGCATCCTCACTTTTCCCCTGTTCCTCCTGCTTTGGATGTAGTTCCATCCTTCCAACCCTCAGTAATGCAGTTTCTGCACCCTGTCTCATTGTCCAGGATACAACATCCATACGATCTCAAGATTGAAGATTTAATGAGTTAAACAGCTTCAGGTTTTCCCAAGACAGCTTTCAGACATTTTAGTGAGCTGCTATGCTCAAGTGCAAGGTAAGCAATACACATCTGTGGCCAGAACTGGGGAAACTAAAACAAGATAGGGGATTTCCCATTCCTGCCCTGGAAAGCTTTTAATGAGTCTAAATCTATTTCATGCCACCTTGTCTTATTAGCATATTTTAAAGAGGAAATACACTTTTCAATCATTAAATCATAGCCTGTACCAAAGTTTCAGGATCTAGTAATATGTACAGAGAAAAACCATACAAAGGCAAAAGATTTTTGTTTAATAAACATAAGAAAAGCAAACCCAGAGATTTAGAGAAATCTGTAGTTTGAAGGAGCAATCATGAAAGTACTGTTGGGAATAGAGGGCAGAGAAACACTCAACTCTATCAAGCAAAATACATACTGGAAAGCTCACTGTAACTTGCCCATTTTGGAACAAGGAAGTAATGTTCCCACCTTAATGGCTCCAACTGAGCTGAACTTTGAGTTGATTGTGTATCCCCCATGAGACAACACTTTCAGAATGTCAAATTTAACTTCACTTAACCAGATGCCTACAGCTGAACTTGTAGCTGAGCTATATATGGTCTCTATACAGTCAATGAAGAGAAACAGGCTCTTACAGAATGTGACTCATCGTACATGTTTTAAATAAAGGATAAGACAAATTTCTCTGAGAAGTGCCTATTTCCTGACTGACTACAAAGAATCTAGGTAGGCTGTTGTGAGTACTCACGCTTGGAAGAACTGCTATCACAGAAGAAGTGAGAAGGAGTTGCAGCAAAAAAAGTCAAACAGCAAAAAATCAGAACCCCCCCATAAAAAACCCCAGAAATAGTAACAATGCCTTATCATCACAGACTACAGCAAGCACCCTCTATGGGCCTACCTATGGAGACTAAAACACAGAATCATAGAAAGCCGGGGGTTGGAAGGAATCTTAAAGAGCACCTAGTTCCAACCCCCCCCCCGCCGTGGGCAGTGACACTTTTCACTAGACCAGATTGTTCGGAGCTCCATCCAACCTGGCCTTCAACACTTCTAGGGATGGGGCATCCCCAACTTCTCCAGGCGACCTGTTTCAGTGCCTCATCACTCTCACAGTAAAGAATTTTTTCTTAATCTCTGCCTTTCAGTTTGAAGCCATTTCCCCTTTTCCCATCACTACATGCTCTCGGAAGTAGTTTCTCTCCATCTTTCTTGAAGGCTCCCTTCAGGTACTGGAAGGCTACAATTAGGTCACTCTGAAGTGAGTGACTTCTCACACTTCTCTTCTCCACATTGAACAATCCCAATTCTCTTGTACTCTCCTTCTAGGAAAGGTGCTCCATTCCTCTAATTAACTCAGTGGTGTCCTCTGGACTTGCTCCAACAGGTCAGTGTAATTCCTGTGCGGGGGACCCCAGAGCTGGATACAGTGCTCCAGGTGGGGTCACAAGAGGGCAGAGTAGAGGGGCAGAATCCCCTCCCTCGACCTGCTTCCCACCCTGCTCTGGATGCAACCCAGTGTCCAGTAGTCAAATTAGTACCTACATATGGTATAAATTCAGTAAGAACTTTCTCTGACATCAAAACAATCTTTATCAAGAAACAAATGCAGAATTATGAACATATAAATATTCAGCCCAATTTTCACTGGCTGAGTCTGCTATATCATTATTACAGTTATATATCAGCAACTTTTGGATTGTGCAAGTACAGCATTTGCAAGCATAAATGGTTCAGAAATCATGTTTTTTTGATTTAATATAGTTAACATTAAAAGAATATGGGTGATAATTACCTCTGCTTCTCTTTTCTTCATTAAGAATTTTTTGGTTTCAATAGCTTTTATGGTGGATCTTGATGATGACTTCGGAATCTGTAAAATGACTGTTTGAATCCTGCATACTACTTCATTTTGCCTTCTTCTTCCTATGTGATCCTGAATATTCAACACTTTGTGTTCAGATACATAGGTTGAAACAAAATACAACATATGGCCCTAATATACTGCTCAAACATCTCTGAAGTAATACAATAAATATATATATATTTTTATATACATAATATATAATATTATATAATAATATATAATATATAAATTTTATATATATATATATAATATATATACATCTAATATCTATCTATCTATCTAATTAATCCAGAAGGAAAACAATCTTTCAGGAAGAAAGAAGAGCTTATCAAACTTCACACCTGAGCAAACAAGTAGTGCCCTATAGGCATTTAAGGGCTTTCACTGAATTCTAGTTCTAGTACCTTTTTTTTTTTGTCAGCGGACCATTAAAATGTTGTAAAAGCAAAAAAATTTATTATCTTTTGTCCACAGCCAAACTTTGACTAAAAAATATTCTTAGCCACGGTACTCACAAATCACAAATTTATATCAAGAAGTAGATGTTCTAAAACGCATTTAAAGTATCATTCTAAATTCTGAATAATTTTGACAACTAAGCAATTTACTAGTATGATTTTCAATATTTGAGGATGAAGATGTATTAATTACCATTATCAGAAAATGGTGCATCTATATATACCATCTATGTTAATAAACAGTATGGTGCAAGAAGCACATCGGTAAAGAAAACCGGTTTGTGTTCAGTGCCTTATAGGCATTTAAGGGCTTTCATTGAATTCTACACCAGAGTTAGACACAGTGCACCAGGAGGGGTCTCACCAGAGCAGAGTAGAGGGGTAGAATCCCATCCCTTAAATGTTGCCCACCCTGCTTTGGATGCAGCCCAGGACAGGTTTGGTTTTCTGGGCTGTGAGTGCACACGGCCAGATCTTGTCCAGCCTCTCACCCACCAGCACCCACAAGTCCTTCTTGCCAGGGCTGCTCTTCCTTTGCTCACCCACAGCCTGGATTGATACCGGGGCTTGCCCTGACTCAGGTGCATCACCTTGCACTTGGTCATGTTAAACTGCATGAGATTTCCATGGACCTACTGCTCAAGCTTGTCCAGGTCCCTCTAGATGGCATCCTGTTCTTCAGGTGTGGCAACCACACCCCTCAGCTTGGTGACATCTGCAAATTTGCTGAGGGGGCACTCGATCACTTTGTCTTCGTCATTAATGAAGATATCAAGTAACAATACAGATCCCTGAGGGACACCACTTGTCACTGATGTCCTTTGGGACTCTGAGCTGTTGACCACCACCCTCCAGGTGTGACCATCAAACCAATTCCTTACCCACTGAATGGTCCACCCATCAAATCCATGTCTCTCCAATTTAGAGAGAAGGATGTTGGGAGGGACCTTGTCAAAGGTTTTACAGAAGTCCAAATAAATGACATCTGTATCCCCTCCCTTGTCCACTGACACAATCACCCCATCACAAAAGGTCACTGGGTTGGTGAAGCTGTGCTGGTTGTCCTCCATGTGTCTTAACATAGTTTCCAGGAGGATCTGTTCCACGACCTTCCCCAGCCCAGAGCTGAGGCTGACAGATCAGTAGCTCCCAGGGTCCTCCTTTCTACCCTTTTTAAAGACCAGTACAATGCTTCCCTTTTTCCATCACCTGAAATTTCACCTGACGGCCATGACTTTTCACATGTCATGGAGAGTGGCTTGGGAAGTACATCAGTCCATTCCCTCAGAACTCTGGGATGCACCTCACTGGGTCCCACGGAATATGAAGACTTCACTCATGTCCAGTTGGTTTTCCAGCCTCTTTTTCATGAATTGCAGTGATTTGAGTCTTCCCCCCAACCAGCATAAAAATAAAGTTCATCTTCATGAACTTTAGCCTTGGGGCTAAACTCTGAATCAGATGTGGGGTCATACTTTCTAGTAATAAAATAGTAATGAAAGACTGAGGATGGATCAAAAATTATATATTGTAGTAGGAAAGAAACACAAGCTGTAAAGTCACTTTCCATGGTTTATGTAGCAGTCTTCAAAGAACACAGAAGATAGAAAGAAAAGTCCAAATGAGGATTAAAGAAATCACTGCTGGGCAATATGGCCTGATAAAGTAATTTAACTGTCTTCTTACAACACATTTGACCGCTGATTATACTTACTGGGATCTTAGTATGAATATTAAGGTCACTAAGACAACAAAAATATTGTGAATGTGTTTATAGAACACCTACCCCACATTCCCCAAAGGAATCTTAGTTTTCCTGTCAATTTTCACTAATAATTTTTGGCAACTTCCACATTCTGTTCAATTTTACTTCTCTAATCAAGTTTGTGGGAGCCCCTGGTGGTCTAGTGGTTAAGGATACGGCACTGTAACTGCCGAGGCCCGGATTCGATTCCCGGTTGGGGAAACTCCCCGGGCAGGTGGAGCCCGTTAGCCCTGTAAGGCAATCCACCTACGTCCTGAGGACCTCGCTGCCACTGTCCAGGCTCGCTTGGCCCCGGCAGATGAACCTTGGGATTAAAGGGTGGGCTCAGTTCTGCGTGCACTGTGTCCCACCTAAAATAAATCCAATGCGCAGGCTGGAAGGCGTACAAAGACCTTCCACAGATCTTCGTTCGCGAAGTCTGGCCATTATTATATAATCAAGTTTACAACCTGATGTGTGGAATGCACGAAACTGCAGATGAAACTGTAGCCTAGGCTAGGAAACCCAGGCTAGGTAACTGGGTGTAGAATGAGTAGCTCAGGGAGCATGGAGGGTATAACCAGTCTGAAGGTTCATATTTACTAACGTTTACTAATTGTAACCAAATAAAATAAAGCCTAACAGCAAGCGCACAATATACTTAAACATGTGTTTTAATATGTAAAAACAATTAACCTTTTTTCTTTTAATTGCAGTATTTCAGATTTTACTGACAGTAAAAAAAAAAATTCACATTATTGTTTACCATAAAATGTCATACATTATACCTTTTATAAATCAAACATTAGTTAAGCTGTTCATCCATTTAAAATTCCTATCATCATTTCACTGATGTGTGGAAAGAAATACTAAATGCTTGCCGTTTTAACTTCCTTGTCCATCAGGCCAAGGTCAGGGACCTACATTCTCATGAAATGCAACAGATGAGGGAGCAAGGGGGAAGAGAAATATTTAGAATTTTAATTTCAAGGAGTGATGAGAATGATGCTCTTGTTTCTGAGAAAGTCTTCTAAATACTTTGCTTTCGACAAAACACCAATTTCCTTACTGAAGATAGGATACAATTTTTGTGAAAGATGGACAAATTGAATGTGCTGGCAGACGTAATTTTGCTTTCTGAAGTGCTTTTGAACAGAAATTATGGCTTTTTCATTATGGCTATGACATAGAGATTTTTGAGTATGTGTAATTACATAAATTCAAGGGCTATTGCATTGTAATTAGACATCTATTTATAATGAAAATTCCTGTAATTTGATTTTTTTTCTATCTCTGTCAAGATCTAGTGTCTTGTTTTGATGTTTTCATCTGTCATTAAACAGACCAAAAACACAACCAAAAATCCTCTGAATGCCTTTACCTTTCCACTGAATAAAAAAAGCAAATCAAAATAATTTCCAAAAGGCTGTAATCAAGCCAAAGAGTGATATATAAACAGAACCTTCATGCATGAATGTAATGGAAAAGGGGTTTTAGGAATCCAGAACCAGGCTAAAATCTAAGTTGTCTTTCCCAGATACTCTGAGTTTAAAATAACAAAACAGGAACTGTGTGGTTCATCATTACTTCAGATCCAAAGTACTCTCAAGCATGCTAAATAAGACTGAGAGTGAAAATCACTGTAGCATTTAATGAATATAGTCTCATAGTTTAAATGAAATTGGCATCTACAATGCCTAGAAAATCAGAGGAGGTTTAAAGTAGGCCATTAATAAATACTTGCAAAGAAAAAAAAATCCTGCATTTCCCTCTAATCTTTTGTCCAGACCTTTTATTACTTAATACTGGAAATCCTATTCTTTCATAATCTTCTCAGTCAGTCCCCTGAAAGTGTAAAACAGTGACTCAAGATACCAGGAAAAAAACACAGAATTGCGTACGATCTACTGCATAACTGCATTTCTTAGTGCACCTACAAAAATAACATTAATTTGTCCCTACTATGCATGATCAAAATTGCAGCCTCCTCCCACATAACATACATCAATCCATGAACATTTCATATTCACACTGATATGGCTTTCCACTTAAACTCTGCAATTCAGGCTTAATTGGTTTTCTTTAACTTTTGTGTTTGGTTTTTCATTTAATCTTATAGTCATCAAGTATGGAGTAATTTTGTTTTAGACATTCTCAATTTTAAGACATTTTAAGTAATATCAAACAGTTTATATTGTACTGGTGGAAGTGAATGGCAAGTAAAGAAGTCAAGAGCAAAATAAATTATTAATTATATTGTTTCATAGATATGAGAAGATTCAGTTTATTGGTTGATTAAGAACAGAGTTCCATTTAAACAGGGTATGGTAACTCAAAAAATATTACTAAAGGTATGAAAGCACACAAGTACAAACCAAGAAGTAAAATGGGGGAAGCAAAACAACCAGTTTTAAATTATTTTAATAATTTTGTAAACATATAAAAACATGGTGAAAGAAAAATACTAAATGGAATGCTTATTGTGTTCAGTACACAAACACAGGAAAAACCGCTCACACTCTGAATCAAATTAGATAAATGAGTTCACTGCACTAACTAGAAAAGGTTAGACCCTAGAAAGGGTCGGTATGGATTGGGATTTCTCATCTAAGTAGGAAAGCACAATATTTTAAGACTATAATACTGACAGGGGAACTAGGACGATGACAGTGCTTGTGACATGCTGTGGGACTCCAGGACATCTAAGAGCAAGAAGTAAACAATCATGTCAACCAGGTAAACTCCACAGGGGTGCACTGCTGAGGCAAAAGTTTGCAATATTACAATGGATTATTTCAGTGAATTCAGTCAGGAAATCCACAGCTTGGTGTCAGCAGCAAACTTGTTGAGAGTGCCCTCAATTCCACTTTCAATGCCCCTGACAAAGGTGTTACACAGTGCTGAGCCCAATACAGACCCCCACTTGTCACCTGTCTCCACTTGGAGACTCTTTGAGTTCAACCATCCAGCCAATTAAGATATTCAAGACTGATTCCTGTTCTTATGACTCTCCAATGGTTCCTGTGTCCCCATGAAATCTGTTCCTTGGCATGTGGTGATTTTCTTAAGCATAAACCATCTACTGATCATACTGATTTGCTTACCCTGTATAACTGAAGTCTCTACTGATGACTTGAAGTTTTCATAGTATCTAATACAACAAATTTGTACTAAATATTATTTAAATACATGGTGAATTTCACTTTTTCTGAAGAAATGGAATCGGTAAGACTGTCACAGGTCTGTGATCTTGGTTTTGAACAACACTATGGGTGTGATATGATTAAAACCTCTGCCATTAAGGGAAGAATGAGTATACCAGGATCACTTAGTATAAAATTTGTGTTTATGTTCTGCTCCTTCTGTGTATTGACTTCCATTCCTTTTTATTCTAACTTGATGTGTTATAAGAAGATAACCTAAATTTATTAGTTTAAATTTTCAAGTGAAAGGTCCTGCACGTCAGTCAGGGCAATCCCAAGCACAAACATAGGATGGGCAGAGAACGGATTGAGAGAAGACCTCGGGAGAAGGGCTTAGGGTTGTAAGGAGACCTTAAAGCTGCCTTCCAGTAAATAAAAGCTGGAAAGGGACTTTTTACATGGGGACGTAGTGACAGGAAAAGGGGGAGTGTCTTTTAACTGCAAGAGTGTAAGTTTATATTAGACATGAGGGAGAAATTCTTTACAGTGAGAGTGGTGAGGCACTGGAACAGGTTGCCTGGAGAAGTTGTGGATGCTCTGTCCCTGAAGCTGCTCAAAACTAAGTTGTAAGGGGCTTTTAGCAACCTGGTCTAGTGGAAAGTGTCCCTAACCATGATAGGGGGGGTGGAACTAGCTGATATTTAAGGTCCCTTCCAAACCGAATTATATGATTCTTTGAAAATAAGCCGGACTACATGATGGTTGTAGGCTCCTTCCAATTGAACTATTCTATCAAAGAATTGCAGACCTTGAAAAGCAACATTGTTTACATTTTTGCAGTGCATTGGCAAGTATTTGCAGCCCAGCATGGCATTAATGTTCTACCCAATTCCTTTCATGAGGATAGTGTATAGGAGAAATCTACTGCAGATATGCAAACAAAAAGGAAATTTAGAGGGAATTTTTAGCTCAAATAAAGTAAGCAAAGACATTAACACTCCAGTATGGTCAACCAAATTTGAACACTACTATGAAAAAATAAAATTGCAATGTTATAAAATGGATTAGAATACTTGTTTTAAAAAATCCTGCAATACACATTTCTGGTCAAAATGCCAGTGAATAGATGGGGTATTTAAACAGAACCTTGTTAGGAGAACGTGATGCAGCAGAGTCAGGTACATATGCCAGATTATATGTCTGTGTCTATGTCTATGTGTGTCACACACACACGTGCCACACAGGTCTATGTGTGGCTCACATAGTCAGCAAAACAAGAACTGTTTATCCAAAACCTGTCATTACTGCAGACCGAACACCTGCTCTAAGCACTCTAAGTTTCTGTATTAGCCAAAACTGAAGTCTGACATCTGAAATGAGTGTAATATGGAAAACCATATGTTTAAGTTGCAGAAGTAGGGTAAGTACAGCTTGTTTCTAATACAGCATAAAATACACAAGTAATCAGGTTTTTTTTTCTGTTGGGTCCTGCTGAAGCTTGAATATAAATATATTTTTAGAAAATTTAAAAGTTACTTTAGTTGAAAATTCTTGGAAGATGTTCCAGGGGACAATTATCCTGTACATAATGAAAGTACCCTACTAAACAATGTGGGACCTATAAAAAAGACCTAACATCATAGGCTAAGGAATTCAACAGGCTTGAAACCCACAACCCTGAACACTTAAGAACACATCCAACACGTGACTAAAGGGATCACTGGATGATGGAATATCTGCTTGCCTAACTGTGATTCTGGTTGTCCAAACACCACATTGCTTTGTTAAATAGGGTGTTCATCTTTACACTTGTATTATCTCAAGCAAAGAGGAACATACTGGGAGAAACATACGACTAAATGAGGTAACAGCAAGAACTTCTAGTCTCATCTCCACAAACACCAGTGTATGAGACATGCAAGCTGACTCTGCTTCATGTCTGAGCTCTGCTCTACAACCAAGAGAACACAGACAGATTTCATTGGCACTTTGAAAATCACATTAGCAAGTACAATTTTCTGCGTAATGACAAAGCTAGTGGACACTGAAAGAAAAAAATAACCAAGTACTTGTACACATACTGGAGACACAGTCAAATGCACCTACTAAGAAACCAACTAACAAAAAAAATCTCCTCAATAAAAAAGCTTAAACAAAATATAAGATTTAGAATGGAAGACAATATTATCACTGTTCATAAGGACTATAGAAATGAAAGGTATATCTATACCAGTAATATTGATTTCAGTTCAAAGAATACTGTATAAAAAACCCAACCCAACCCAAAAAATCCCAGGAAGAATACAAAAATAACAGAAGGAATGTAGACAGGAATTTTAATACAATTTAAAAATACAAGGAAAGGTAAAGAAAAAAATACCGTAGAAAAGAGAAAAAAACCTTGGAATCTGCAACTTAGAAAGGAGATAACACGTGGGTTTATAAAACAACAAATGATGCAATGAAAGTACACTGGGCTGCTATGACTCAGAAACAGTAAATTCCAACGTGCAAACAGAAATGTTAAAACCCTTCTTTTTCTCAGCCTTGTGGTGCTTGTCTTGTTTATCAGGGGCTGAACATGGAGCTCTTAAGATATCACATATCAGAACTTTTATGACTGTTACCAAATCTGTGTATCAGGAAACGTAAGTAACATCACTCAACGTCCCAAAAGTCTCTTGCTGCTTCTTATGATATATCCAAGAGTCTCACCACACTCAGGATAGACACAATCTATCCACTCCTTGAAACTGTATCCTGAATTTTACCCAATTTCTTCATTATACTTGCTCAGGCAGTATCCACCAAATACAGACTTTTGAGGGGACACTGTCAGCTACTTGTGTCACTGTCAATCTGTGGGTCTCTGTCTTTTCCTTTCTATCAGTCACACTGTTCTCCTTCACCCAAAGGAATTAAGAAGTAACTTTCACCATTTCTTCGTTTTCCCCACTGCACTCAACTTAGCAGAGTAATTTCACATAAATCAAGCCTCACAAGCAGTAACTGGGAGAACCTAACATGAAATTTTCTTTAGTAAGCTGATTATTCCATAAATGCTACAGATTCTTGCCTTTTTCTCTGTAGAATGAGTTATCAACTCCAATCAGAGGCTGAATATATGAAAAATGAACGGGCTTGATCCAGTGCAGCCATTTTTATGTTCTTGCGACTGAAAGGACTTAAATGCCTTTTCCTAAGGAAGCAGAACAGTTTTGTGTTAGCAACCATGTGCCTCAGTATAAATCCTAAGCAAAACACACTGAAATAATCATCTTCTTGGATATGAGCCTGTTAATACCCTTAAAGAGCAGAACTCATAATTCAAATGATCCTCTGTGTGTTTTTCTCAGGCTGAAGCAGGATGAATATTATTACTTCTAAAAGAATATAATGTCTCTCAGTGGAAGCATCACCAGTATTTACTCAGGTTTTATCAAGATTGCAGACTTGAAATGGAGACAGCAAAGAGTGTCAGTGAAGATTAGAAGGTTGAACCTTTTATCTGAATTTTTCTGCTAATACTTTTCTGGATTTGGTTCTTATCACTTCTGAAACACCAAACTGAAATATTGATGCTTGAAATAAAAGTAGTAATGGAAAATATGCATGTTTTGCATTGTTTCACCAAATAATATGGAAAAGTGCACAGCACTTACCAAGAGATCAAAAAAAACAATAGGCACTGAGACTTCCATAAACACACCCTTTCTTAAGGTGTTTGAAAATGAAGTAATGAGGTATTATGTCCCACACTTCTGACAAGTATCACGCAGTTTCCACATTAAGTGATTAAGCCAAACTACTTTGGTTCTGAAACAAAACACCTTCACTATTTACAGAGAGAGGAGAGCTATGAGAGCACTCTTCACTTCCCCTCAGTGCTGAGCTATACCTTCACAGATCCATAGGTCTGCAGCAGCCTCCTTGCTCTCTGAGTTAAGATGTGAACAAGCACAGGAGAAGGCACTCAGCTACTCCTCACTACTTGAAAGTCATTTGCTGTCTCCTGGAAGATGAAGTGAGCCATAGGGGAGCACCCTTAGTACAGTCTAAGCTTGCATGCTGCTTGCTGGATCACAGTAAGCCTCAAGACAATATGATTAACTACTACTGCTGCCAGTGAGGATATGAAGTTCAATTTAAGGAGGATATGAAGTCAGAGATAGTGCTAACAGTCTTACAATATAAGTTTTGGGTTGAATCTCCATCTAAGTTTAAACTGGATTGTAAACTGAAAATGGGTATGTAAACCATACACACGCAAAAAAAAAAAAAATCCTCACAGTGAATTGATTTAAAGAATATGCATAGATCTTAGAGCCTAACGCTGGCTATTTTTCTATTTGTTTGATTATTTTGTATATAAAATACGTGTAGTATAAATATTAATGGGGCAAACAACAGTAAAAAATGCACCCAAGTGCAGAGGAATACAAATATCTTGATGTAAACATTTTGCATAATTTTCTACAGAAAAATTGTAGTTAGTTTCAGAAAAACAGAGCAAGCAATTTGCAAAAGCATAAAGTACTTTTGGTTACTTGTTAAGAGCAGTGTCCTCAATTTCTGATAGGATTATCTACCTTTGCTACTTATTATTGCAGAGATACAAAAATAGGTACTACAGGTATGTTTAGTTGTTCACAGATAGTTACTGTGGCTGACAGTCTTTGACTTAAAACTGATGGGCAACAGCATATTGTTGTATGTTATTTTTTAAAGAATCCACACATCTGTTAATAAACCCCTCAAAGCATTTGTATTTGATAACCTAAATACGTGTAGTCAAGGTTGAGTGTTTCACTCATCATAGCCTGTTCGGAGAGTGGTTTATAGCTACTATGTTACCCTCATGAGAAACTAAACTCTTAAATGTATATACCAGGAGTTTAAAGGTAAATAAGAAGAAAAAAAAAAAAAGCAGTGAACATACAGATTTGTATATTTGGGTTATGAACCGTGCACCAAATTCAAAATACTACAATGCTTTGCAGAAATAATTAATATAGTGTTTTCCTATAAACACATAATCTCATAACATCAATGGAATTAATGTTCCATAATCCATGGGTATACAATTCACATGCAATACATTCAAGAAGAACATTGGACTAAATTAGAGCCTGCTTTTATTAATTTTCATTAAAACTACAGTTCTCTGTTCAGCTCTTTGACAGCAGCAACCTAAGCACCCAAGGTCTTCCACAGTCTCATTTTTTCTGCAGTTGTCAATATATGACAAATGTGAGCATTTTTATTTGGTATAACTGTTCTTGTATTTTACAGCACTGTCAAGCCATATAAGATGAAAGAGGAAGAAAAATCAGACATGGGTGGAGTACTGTAGGTCTAGTTCTGGTTTCCTCCATAATGATATTACAGAATTAATCTGACTTTACAGTAATATGTTTCCAATGACTACTCCTGAATTCATGTCTGAATTTGATCAGATGAATTAAATGTCTATGGCACAATGTATTTAGAATAGACAGGCCAAAGTTTTACTAGTTATTTAAAATGGAAAAAGAAAATCATATTTGCTAGCATTTTACATGGAAGAAAAGGTACGTATTAAACAGGTTGGAACACCTGGACACATGGTTTTGGGCCATGCACAGATGGCCTGCTGTAAATCGACAGCATCAGAACTATCTTAAGACTTGTTATGCACTCACGGATCAGTTGCACAGCACATGCACAGGGGAGGTGACATGTCCTGGATTCACCCAACTCACTCCATGAGCCGGGAAAGGCTGATCTGCCTCTTTGTCCACAGACAAAACTACTGGAGAGACTGCAGCTGCTATGATTATTGTTCAGTATTACAGACTGTCCTAGAAAGTGGCAGGGTGGTAGATAACCTGCAGTAATTTAACACAGTTAAAGTTGGTTTAAAGAAAAAAACAAGCTGGATTCCACTTATTGTTTTCTAAATTAGTAATAAACGGTCAAGATTATTCATAATAGTGAGCTCTAATACAGGATGGACCAAGAGAAAATAAGGACAGATTTATTGGTACAAGATTAGAAAAAAATGCAAGGAGGGAAAGAAGATCGAGATGGAAATAATAAATTATGAAAAGTATTCAGCTCTGTACATGGCCAGCAAATTGAAAGTAATAAATTAATAATAAAAGAAGAAATGGGAATGAGAATGCTTTGAGAAGGTACAACTTATTTCTTAATCCTTTTACTACGCAAATTAATTCTCTGTTACTCTAAAGATGTTTGGATCACAGTGGATTTTTCTCCAAGGACTAAAGTCACAGTCTTTTAAGCTAACTGCTGCATGTATTGTAACAACTTTGATGTTGTTATGTTCTTAAATATTTATGTATTAAATATTTAAATACTGAATATGGTCTCATCTCTAACTTTTCTATTGCACAGTTATTTACGTGTTATTGTGTAGTTTTCTATTTTGCATAATTAAGAAGGTTGACATCATATTCAACTCACAGAAGTGGCCAATTTTTCACTATCCTCTTGCTTTATTTAATTCACTAATGTTCTGATAGAAGTATCTTATGAGAAGAGTGCCTCAGAAATGAAGCAATGAAATCAGATCAACTTCAAGTTTTCTACAATGGCTTTAAACATGCTGCAAAATGCCTGAACTCTCTTTAGTAAGAAGCAACTCATACACAGAATTTTTTGGTAACTTTGATGAAATGGTAAAGACAGTCATTTTGTGAAAAAACCCCACCACTTATTTTAAATAACCAGGTATAAAAAAGAATGAAATGCAGAATTGAAAAAAATAAATCAATGGTATGGCAGAAAAAAAAAATCAAAATTAACAAAATCCATTGTTTTGGGCGGATTTAGATTAATCTCTGAAAGAAAAACCCCACTAAGAAAGAAAATATATCACAAGATAATGTTAGAAGTCAAATCATTATCCTAATCAGATATGTCTCATTTCACAGTTTGCTTTAGTTGCTCCCTTTTCAGTACATAGGACAGCACCACTATTGAAAAAGGTTTGTCTGGCAGATAAACTAGCACTGATTTTTAATTTTTCTTAAATAGGCCTGTAACACAAGAGACACTGAAGAAAGAAAAACACAACAGCTGATACACTTAGATTAACGATTAAAACTGAGGGCTAATTTAGAAAGACATTAAATCACCTTTGATGTTACGTGACAAAATAAGAAGAAAAGCACAATAAACTTCAGAGACTCTACCAAAGCATGTAAAATTTAGTTGTTCCTTCACTCATTCTTATTTGTTATAAAGCTTTAACACTGTGTAACATTTAATATTGTGTAACATTCCATTTTGGTTTAGAACAAAAGGTAGAAATAATTTAAAGTTTAAGCAGAAAACAATGAATGTCTAAGAGCAATTTAAATAACTTTTTCAACTTCCTACTTCACCTGGCAATTAGGCTTTTCCTCTTGCAATAATTTATCTCACTTCCATTTGGATTTTCATTCTTTTAGATATGAAAAGCTGTGATGAAATAATACATCTATGTTGCAGTATACTTTAGTGACCCATTATTTCTTACTACTGAAAAAGAACACTGTGCTGGATACAGTTGACAGCTATTCTGCATCTCAGGGTTCTACAAACTTTGCTTCTTATCCTTCAGAAATTAAGGTCTTTTGATATTAGTATATTTTTGTGTGAATTTTCAACAAAGATAAAAAAGACTTAGAGGGTTCACTATACTTCAGTTCTCTTCCTCATTTCATAGATTACTGAGAAACTTTTCTATTATTTAATTTCATATAAAGATTTTACTTACACAAATGGAGTCTTTTAATCCATCTAACTGGGATATGCATTCACCTCTCAGAATAATCCAGGTCTGATACTTACATCAGGCATACTGCACGTATGTTTTTGCCTGTGCATATCACCCTCGCTCCTGAGCGACACCTGCACACTGAAGAACAGACAGATCTTGATCCCTGATAAGGTCACAGGGACTTAGCTATAATATAGCCTTGCTTAATCCTCATTGGTTTTGCCTACTGAGCACAAGGCTGTTTCCTTGACAACACAGCTGCAGTTACCACAGCATCCAAACACATATGTGATGTCCAGGTTTAGGGTATATCCCAGGGGAAAATCTGTTATTTAAAGCTATTTTCTACAGGTCATTGCAGGCTAAAAATAAAAGCAGTGAAGATCTTCTGCACACTCTATTAAAGACACTCCCTATATAGGGTGGACATTCCTGAAAGTCAGTTCTTGTCTTAGCACACCAAGCAAAAGTCACAGCAAGAAGCCATAGGATGTAAGGGCATTACTGAGTATATAAATTCCTACCAAGTGGGGAATGAGACAAAGCAAAAAAAAAATACTATCTGAAAATTCAACAAGTGGCCAATAATGGCTAGCACAGAAAGGGAGGGAGCACTGAGAGTCCAAAGTGAAAGGTTTGGGAACAAGTTTAAAGGTAGATATGTAAACAAGATGGTGACAAACCACACAGCAACATTTTATACAAATACTATGGAAGAAGGCTATGTTTTTGAAGTTCAAAAAAGGCAAATTACAGTAATTAAGTGTGAAACAAGAGAAAACAAACCTATCAGATCTGTAGTCAAATAAGGAAGGTTCTATTTTAGAAATAGTCTTCAGTAAGTATAGGCAAAAAGAACTTAATCAGCAAATCTAGCCATACAATTTCTTGTATTTCACCAAAAGCTTGCAGCACTACAATGCATAGAATAGATCCTAATCAAAAATTGGTTTAAATTTGTTCAAACAATGCTGACAGAGTAACTTTCTAGTGGCAGATTTTTTACGTGACCACATATCAACTAATCTAATATGAAAACAAAACTCTGTTAAAAATCTTTTTTTTGGCATGCACCGGCTAATATAACAGAAATGTGCTACGTGTGTTCTAACCCAACTTGCACCAGGCAAATTCAGTACTAGTAACTAGAACTTCATGTGAGATGTTCACTGAGAGATGTCTGAGTGATTTTAGTTGAGATGAAACAAGACTGATGTTAGGAATGAAGCAGAGACTAGCCTGACCTCATGCTTATTGGATATGCAACATCCGAGTAGGGCATTGCAATGGACCTTCCAGCAAAAACACTCAGAAGAGAAGGATTTAATCAATTGACAAGACAGCAGTTTGTTTCTTAGCAACACAGGTCACCAAGAATACATCACTCTACTCATATAGTTGATTTCCTATTGAATATGGTTAAATTTCAGTTTTCAGTTTTCCTTTTCAAATATCTCAGGTGTACAAGCTCGCTCGATAAAAAAGATCAGGTCAGTGCAATAGGAACACAACCCCCCATGGCACTGAACTTCCGTCTTCAAGAACAGCGAAACTGAAAATGTAAAGAAATTTACTGTGGGGCTTCAGAGGAGATTGGGAAGGCTTTTTATTTGCTTGTGTTAATTTTGTTTTTAAACTCCCAACAAACAATGGTGAAGAGTTCTTCATCTGTCTGGCCCATATTTGTCAATTTAGCCCTGGGAAGTTGGAAAAACTATGAATTCTCCTGCTTTCAGAAAAAAAACCCATAGAATGTATAATCTGACTACAGACTTCATATTAAATAAATAACTAATAAAGTAAACTGAGACCCTTGAAAGAATGTAGTGAGAGAGAAACATCAATTTTCTTAGGTAATAAGATAGTACAGTGATAAGCAATACGTAGTAGGCCTAGTAACAAAACAACAGTTAACAAAAGTTGACTACTGTTTGTACTGTAGTCTCTTCATGTTTCATGTTTTTCAGTCTAAAACTCAAAAATTTCTCTAAACTTGTCAAAACTTAGTTTGACTAAAATATCGACTACGCAAAATGGCTTAGTAATTAATTATTTGCTCATTTAAATTCTGAGAAAGCTGTTATTTACGCAGGTGACTGAAACACACAAAATGTGCATATTGCGAATCTAAGACATTGAAGAGATATTAAGGGACTTTTGGAAAATGTTTAAAGTATTGCTAAAAAGAAGTGTCTGTAAAGACTATGAATATCTTGCATTAGCAGTGCTCTTCGAGATCACGGTTACAAAATATTTTGTAGATTTTAAAAATAGTGTTAATACACAACAAAACCATTAATTAGCCATTTTAAACTGTAATGATGCAGAAGTAGAAGTCTCATCTAGGAATTAGATTTTTTTATAAGAAATACAACCACTTTTAGAAAGATAGCTAATGTTATTAGACAAAGACATACTTACAATGAAACCCCAGAGTTAATTCTTAGAAATTTTGAAACAGATGACAGCTGTAAATACAGCTGTATTGACATCATGAGTTTTACATCTGTATTAAATAAATAAAAGGATTATAGTTACGAAAGGAAGTAAATTTTCATACCTATCTCAAAATTTAATTAATTAGTTACTTTTTATAACTACCTTTCCATAAATAACTGATGTGACAAATCTCAACTTAAAATACTTTTAAAAGAATGACTAGTAAATAAACAGCAAAGATTTCAAGTTCATTCATTTTGGAGGCTAGTACATATTGGGCAAAGTAAAAGCAAAGTTAAGCAGATAGAGGGCCTTCTGCAACAGAAGAAGGAATAAGAAAAAGGAAAAGATCCAAATCCAAAAAGAATACAAGCATATAATTACACCCACCCTAGAGAAACTCCGAACCCCTAAGGTCCTACAATATTCATGTAAAAATGAAAATAAAAATTATGTAAAATATATCTGTACTAATGTTAATGCATGGAAAACAACCAAAGTTATACTAAAAACCAAGTTACAAATAAATCAGCATACTGACCACAATTACTATTTTGTTACAGTGAGGCCCTTAAGTGAATGACTTTCCTAGCACATATTGAGGTAACTTCAAATACGAGCTACTCAGGATTCCAAATCCATTCCCCTCTTTTTGTCTTAACTTATTTATGCCCTGTCTTTTGCAGAGTTCTCTGGATTCACTAGTGAACACTAGTGATCCTTCCAGATCACTGGAACTTAAACCCTGAAATAACAATGTGACAGCTCAAAAAAAATTAAATTATTGAAACCACACAAGATTACAGAACTGAAGCCAGTAGGAACATTTAATTGGTAAATACTTAAAACATTGTAAAACCATGAAGTAACAATGGAAAAAAAGTAACAATAAGCAGTCTCACATACCTCAGGCTTAGGACAGATGCAATTATTTGTAAAAGTATTACAAATCTAATAGTTTTGGCTGAAAGAGTAATGAAGTAAGGTTTCATTTAACCTTTTTTTCCCAAACATCTTTTATGTACTAAATTAACTTCAACTGTAAAATTAAATTAAAGTTTTCATCATGATTGTTAGGGCATTTAATCCAAACAAAGCCTTCTTAAAAATACAGAAAATCGTACATTTTCATTGTGTACAAAGACAAAAACAGAGACAAAATGGTTAAATGACCTACATCATGTTGCACAGGCAGGGGCCTGCGTAGTAGAAGGACTCGTTTCACACTTTTTGTGTCAAAAACTCTATGTGTCCTGTCAGGCTCCAGTATCTGAAAGGAAAGTTAAGCACAGGTTAAAAAGGGACCAGTAGACACAGGCACTAAAATCAGACACAAAATTTTCTATTTCCTAAAATCTGATGTAGCTTTCAGCATTAGATAATGCAATTTTTAATGTGATGATGATAGATTTTTCATTTTGTCACACTAAATGATCTCTTTCCAAGCGTGTTGAGGCAATTATCAGAATCTAACAGCAAAACGAAACAACCAAATTGCCAGCATCTCCATGCATCTGTTGAACAAATTTTCAACCACTGCAGTTCCAATTTCGATTTTTGTATCCTAATTATCCTTCATTACAGCAACTTTCAGACATTCAAGTAATTTGCAGTAATCTTTATTGTCTTACAATATTAATTCAAGCTTAACTATCTGCTTGTCCATATATTCCTCTTTTATACTTTTCCTATACAATAGTATTTTTTGAACTGCAGAGTTAGAAAGACATTTAATGATTTGTCTCTTTTCATCAGAGGAATGAAGACTGACAATGCAGTCAGCACATCATACAAGGAAGCACAGATATCTAGTGATATTTTTTGACCTCACCTTTCTCCCAGTAGATTAAGTCTTACAAAAACAGTGCTGGTAGAGTCTCAAACTCTTCATCTATGGAATATGCCATTTAAAATTTGTAAAATTTCAACAGCCTTCTCAGTGCAAATAGAGAAATAAAGTCTACATGAAGACTTGGATAGTTTGTTTTGTTTTAACCAGATGCTACCATTCAAAGTTGGTAATGTTTTCTGAAATTATTAATTTTATCAACCAGAGACATAATCACTTGATCTGTCACATTTTACAGACTGTATAAGACTTTGTGTAGATTGTATTTCTCCATTTGCATCTAGAAGAATGCAAATGGCATTTACCTTTGCTGAAAAGTCTGAGAGTCTCCTGAACCTGTTTTTTAAAGCAAAACAATTGTTTATACAATGAACACATTTCAACACAGTGCAACAAATCTATTACATTTACCTATTTAGAAAAGTTTAAACTGTATAAAATATCTTTTTTCCTCTTTCAGCAATTTCAGTGCTGGTAACTTAAAAGAAAAAAAAAAAGGTTATATCGAGATTATTAGTTAAGCAGTACTCAATGTTTGGAAAGAACAAGAATTGGCTTTTTCCTAGGCAGTACATTATTACCTGAATAAACTCAGAGAATAATTGTTCATAACAAATTTGAGGACAAAGTCTGCCAAAACGACCAATACTGAGAGAATGAAAGAGAAAAAATATATTTTTTTTCTTTTTTAATATTGGAAATTGTAAGCAAAAATAGCTAATAGCTAGAAAATTACTTGATAATCTCTGGACATGAATTTCCTG
Source organism: Pachyramphus minor (assembly GCA_013397135.1). Lineage (NCBI taxonomy): Eukaryota > Metazoa > Chordata > Aves > Passeriformes > Tyrannidae > Pachyramphus > Pachyramphus minor. Next base: position 149,729 of record VYXB01000876.1, on the reverse strand, counting down.
GTCAGAAGCTTTCACATCAGTTACAACCAGAAGTAAGATAGATCACCAAGAATAAAAAATACTTAAAAAGAACTATTACAGATTCAATCCTACATGTTTCCCAGGATTTTTAAACTGTGGTACAGCAGTGTATTAGCAACACCCCGCTTTAGACAGTACAGTTCTTCAACTTGCAGTGGCACTGGATGCAACTCAGTGGTCATTCAGTTCCATCACTTACCGAGAACATTTCATCTAGGTTTTTTGTATTTATATTTTCTTGTGTACTATTGCCTTCTAGGTTCCAGGTTTCTATGCTACTTTCATTTTTTCAGAACTATCAGTTTTCATTAACAGATTACAGTCACAGTTCAGTGACCTTAAATGATATTAAAGACCTTCTAATGAAAAAGATAAGCCTGTATGAATGGTTGAAAAACCTGCAGAACAACCAATCCACAGTTTTTTCTATTTTGCTGTCTACCAACTGATTTTCTGCAATCTTGATATCCTTACTGCCTGTAAAATAGTGACAGAACCAGAAAGACATGACCTTCCAACAATACATTTGCTTCCTGCTGCAGTCCTCTGAATGTTAGTAGATAGAGAGGTCACCCCTTCCTAAGCAGAAGGATAAATGATTTACAACTGGTCAGTAGCCATCTCATCCATAACAAGCTGGATGGGCCTAAATGCAAGACACAGAGTGATAAAGTATACAGTGTAATAAGAAACACAGGATTCTCAACATGAGGGAAAAATTAAATTTCAAGGTTAGTTAAGAAAAAGAAACTCTTATTACTCCCATAAGTTAATCACAACAGGTATCATAAGGAAATACATTGTCTTCATGGTCACTTCGCACAGGCTGTTCTATTTCTACCTCCACACCACCACCAATCTGTCTCTTACTCCCCTTTCTATTACTGTTGCCTGATTAGCAAACCCTAGCTTCTTCAGTCTTCCAACTTCTATCAGCACTGCCATTCTCTTAAACCACGTGACTTTCTACCATCCTCTGGCTTCCTTTGTTGTTTCCTGTCCCACGCATGTCTCCCAATCCCAACCTTCTCATTCAGTCTGCTCTTGAAATCACCTTCCCAGTTGCATCAAAGCTGTTTTTGAGACAGAAATGCTACGCTTGTAATGGAAAGTGGCTTAACTTTCACTTTTTTAATATGGACAGGACACCTCTTGCCTTGTACATTAACTTTCGTGCAGGTATATATCGTGCTCTTGCAATACAGGTCCTTTTCATAATTTTTCTTCTCTATTTAACAGCAGGATGACACTCAGATTTTAGCAGGTCTGAATTTTGCAAAGGTTAGTGGCAATGTCGAAGTCAACAAAACTGCACTTCCAGAAGAGGTGGCTTCCTTGTCATGGAGATCATTTTACTGGAAATAGCACTCACTATCTTGGAAAAAGGATGGGAAACATTAACAGAAAATAATACATTAATGGAAAAACTCAAAGAAGGAAAAAATGAACGAGCACCTCCTTAAATCTTTGTGAAGGGTACAAAATAACATGTTTGCCATCCTTTGTTGTCACAAAAAGTATTTAATAATTTATCATATTAACTGGATAGAATATACCTTGGGACTTTTATTTCCCAGGGAAATAAAATTTTGACTCAGTCTGGTTCAAGACTGATCACATTAGTTAACCCATGTCATTGTGATGGCTAATAGCCAAATTTCTGTCCCAATCATACACTCAGGAGTGTAATGATGATGGATCTGCTGTGTAATTCACCCCCGAACTGTCACTATTTGATTAATCAATTGTGATAATTATTAATGCAAATAGTACTATCTGCAAAGACAGATATGCACAGTTTTGGTCACTCTTGTCTCAGAGATCATAAAAGCTCATTTAATGGAAAACAAATAATCAAAGATAGCATGATTATACCTGCACAACTTTCGATAACTGGCTGGTGCAGAAAATCTGCTGCATATTTCAAACGGTAGATTAATAAAGATGATGGAAAAGGTGCAGCTATTTGTTTCATAAGCAAATCTATGCTTAAATGCAATTAAGGATTTAAACTAATATTAGTTTTAATATTAACTGCCACAAAGCTTTAGCCCAATTAATGTCTGAAGAACAACTCACATTATCTACAGATCACTATTGATATGATTATTATATCAATAACTTGTACTAAAATTGCTGGAGAGGATTAGTTAAATGACACAATTGTTTCACGTTCCCCTTTTGGTTCTATTTTTACTCCAAGTAGATTTAAATAAGGCAAAAGGAAGGAGTTGAATTTAGGAAGAAAGCTATAGCTGTACAAAGTAAACCAGATCACATTTAACAATTGTTGGTTTTACATACACCTCTTCAGGCTTTCAAAGTTTTCAAAATAACTGTCTGAGTAAATTCAGTTCAGCACCTAGATGATACTTCAAAAATGCTTCTAAGTCTTAAGAGGCATCTGCTCAGGACACAGTGTACTCATACATTGATATGTCTCTTTAAAATCCAGACCAAATACTTCAGGGATTGAGATTGTCATCATAGTGCTTTCCTATTTTCAATTTGATTTTGAGTCCATAATTGCCAAGGTAACTTATTCAGGTCACTGAATCTCCTCTGATTCCAAGAACAAAATCTCATCACATATGGGGAACAGTCAGAAATACAGCAGCAAGGCAGAGGCACCAAGACTCTATAACTAAAACATCACTCAAAGCCATTTAGACCTGAACATCAAATGTATCAAAAGTATCAAATCACCATCTTTGGTGATGCAAATAAGGAGTAAGGGGAGTGAATAGAAATTGTGTTGACTTATATTCCTGTATCCAATTATCTATCTTTTCATTCTGGGCTTTGTATGTCTGACAGGAATATTAAATCCAGTGATGGGGAGAAGGTGAGCATTGAGGGGAGGACTTTGTTCAGTGTTTACGAAGTACTACTTCTGCCTTTCATGCTCCTTAGAGGCTAATCCAGTAGTCTTACAGGTATACTATTCCTTCTTGATTTAGTAAAGGTTCACTTTTTATGGCTGTGCTGTAGTAAGATTTCCCTTGATTTAAAAATCCTGTATCTTACTTCAGAAAAAAACTTATTAACAGACAGCACAAATTATTACACAGTTCATATCATCTCTTAGAGCAGATTATTCTGCTCATACAGTTAAATTACAAAGTGCCAAGTAATTTCTTGTATCAGCTTACAAACTTAAAATATTTAAAACACAGTAGAAGCCATTCTTTCTTTCCCAATATCGCTACAATATTATTTAAAAAAAAAAACAAAGTGGAAAATAAGAAAGCAGATTTTTACATCAGTTAAAAATTAATTTTTCCTTTCCAATATTATTGCTCTTTTCTCTTTTGACAATGGCTACTGTTAAAGTGAAGATAAACATTTTCTCCCAGGGCCAGGGAAAGTAATTGAAAGTTGCATGTCAATTCCATTTTCATTTCTCTAAACCTATGTTTTTAAGTATCCCTTTCTTATGCAGTAAGCAAAAACCATTAAGTAAGTGCATTGGTGCATCCCCCTGCTGCCTTCCCCTCAGGCCACACTCTGATTTCAGAAATGCTCATTAGGACTCAGCCTTGACAAACAACAGGCCCCTCTTAAGCTTATCAAAAACACTGTCTGCTCCCAGGAACTAGTGCAGTCTAACGAGCTCCTGTATTTAACATACAGCCTTGGAAACTTATTTTTCTTGCCTGGAACAACGTATCTCTAACCAGAGAAAGTTACGGACCCAAATCTTGGTCAAGATGAAAATTATTATGGCTTAAAGCAATTCTCTTGCGACCCTATAAACAGTAGTCCTAAGTGAGACCCTTCTTTCAGAAGGAATTTCTTCACAGAGAGGGCTGTTAAACATTGGAACGAACTGCCCAGGGAGGTGGTGGAGTCACCATCCCTGGAGGCATTAAAGAAACGACTGAGCTCTCCTGTCCTGCAGTGAGCTGTGACCAGCATCTCCCTCTGAAATGAGTGGGATGACTCTCAGAGCCAGCAAACTCTCAAGTTTGCTGTACTTGAAGGATCACCAAGCGCCTATGATGGATCCTGGGCTGATACCCCCACTTCTCAAGCCTCAACCCTTTGTCTGTTGAGAAGACACAAAGGCATCTGATGTGAATACTTAGTGAATTAGAGGGGAATTTTTCACAGGTGAATAGCTTGTACGTACTCATTCAGGTCTCTGTGCCTGTGAGTGTAAGTAAGCTAAAGCAAATGTACTAGAAATGTTGCTCTTGTAGATCCTTAAGTACTTTAGATTTGTAACTTAGGCCTACAAGAGAGTTACTCTTGTGCCTACAGTAAATTCTATAGAAACTTTTGTTAGATTGTTCAAATACAGATTAAGTGCTGTTAAGGCGTAAACTGTTGGTCAAGTCTGGGGCTAAGTTTGGCAAGTAGTCCACTCTGAATCTTATGACTCAATGGGGGTGTCTCCCTTATTCCTTTTCATCTTTACTCTTTCCTATCCTTACAGTTTTTCCATTCCGAATCTCCATGTAGATCATATTTGGTTGATTTTAGTTTCAGATTGAATGATTTTTAGGTTCTAGTCCAATTTTTCTCTGTGGGGTTTAACCATCTAGTAGGCACAGTGAACCTTGCCAACAAACTTTGTCACACTGTCACTTTAATATTAAACCTGCTTTTGCTGATACCTTGCTGGTGATTCTTTGAGTGACCTTAAAACACTCATTCACAACAGTAAGTTAGTAATGATGCATATTTTCTCACAACTCTAGGATACAGATATGTGTCATACTATGTATGTATATACATGAGTGATATACATGTGCATAGACATAGATACACACATACATGAAAACATATTCACTAAACTTTATTCTGAAGTATTGAAAACATTTACACACATGATCTATCAATGTTTAAAAACCCCCAACCATGATGCAAATACACATTTGCCTTTACAATCAGATTACCTGCTTCCAAAATTCAATGTTAAGTGTGCAAAAAAGCCCACATTCTTGCAGAAACCAGGCAGTTCATGTACTTTCCACTATGAAAAAGCACACAAAAAACAACCAAGCAAAAATATACCAAAATTATGTAAGAACATGTCTATGCATGATAACATTTAATTTAGCACTTGATCTAAAATAATTCAAAGGAAATTCAGAAACTTAATGTATATACAATAAGTAATTTAACAGCAAAAGTACAGGTAATTTTTTTAAGCTTGTATAATGGAAAAATACTCTTACAGACTGACTGGACTTGGATCAAAGTGAGAAACAAATAATACACAAGAAGGGAAAGAACAGGAGAGCACTAGACTTATGACACTCTTATAGTTTGATTTCTCTTAAGAAAACATCTTACAGACTAACTTAAAATCAAAGAATACAGCTTTAAAAGACTGTAACACTGTAGTCACTTCCAATGATGTAAGACAATTCAGTATCAAATATTCAGAAGACATTCTTGAATTAGGAAAAACTTGGCATTCACTGTATTTGGCAAAAAAGACAAAGAATTTTGATGAATTTGCCCAGAGAGGCTGTGGATGCCCCATCCCTGGGAGTGTTCAAGGCCAGGTTGGGCAGGGCTTGGACCAAGCTGGTCTAGTGGAAGGCAGCCCTGCCTATGGCAGGGGGTTGGAATGAGATGATCTTTAAGGTCCCTTCCAACCTGAAGAATTCTGTCATTCTATGGCTCTGTGAAATCCCCCCAAACATACTAAACCCAAGATGAAAGAAAAGGTTATTGGGCAAGACCACCAAAGCATCACAGTTAGGTAGCAACAAATATGGTCTACACTGGTTGCAACTGCTAGTTTAAACTGTGGTGATTTCAGAAATTGTCCCTCAGTTATATGAGAGACTACATCCTGTTTTTGTAGGGACAATAGAAAAAATGGATAGCTCAGTCTCCAGCTGTGGATAGCACACATAATAGTTTACATGATAATTAGTCCCATGTCATATTAAGTGATGAGCTGCTACAGATAAAACATGTTTAAAGTCAAATGCCAAACTAAGAAAGAAAAAATAAATTAGAAAATATGGTTTAATCTCCACAAATGTTCTCAGGCACCATCATCTCTTGTTAACTCCTATCATAAATGGATTTCTGAGTCATGGTGATGCAATAAACAGTAATTGCAAGCAATAACTATAAATTACAACATATAATTTTCTACTTCATTTAAACATATAGTCTGCCTATATAAGGCACCAAAGGACCACACCTGTCACAAATGAGATCCAGCATATTTATTATAATGTCAAGTCAGACTGGTTCCTAATGATTTAGCAGCTGGCATTTTGTTGCAAGAACTAGTGTTTTGTGTCCCAGCATTTGATTTTATTTTCTTTAAAAAATAAGCATAAAATGGATCTACCACAAAGCGAATTAAATAACAAAGAATCTCTCAAACCGGAGCTCCCCACAACTCAAACTCCAAAACTTCATATTATAATCAATTTGAAATTGTAAATAAAAAATATTAAATTCTGTAAGAGAAGAAATAAAACTGCTCACATAGATGAAAAACATTTGCCAAGTTTACAACTTGACTGAAAGTAAATCTTCAAATTAAATGGTACAGTACTCTAGCCAAAATATTGAAAGAAAATACAAATACTGTAAATAGATTACACTGTATCTCAACAACAAACTACTATGTATCTGTTCTAGCCAGGAGTTATAACAGTATAAACTGACATCTTACTGGGGCATGAAAAACATAGTCTCCTTAAGCCTCTACCTGTGTGCACCTGGGATATAGATACAGTAAATGTAGCCATCTTTCTGTTAAAATAACTCATCATGACATTTTTTCTTAGATTTTTAAGTTACCAATATTTTAAGGATTAAGCAAGCAAATATATCAACATTCTCCAGCTATGCAAATAGCCCCCACTTTAATTCTCTTTTCTCTCAAAAAAACCTTTTGTTTTCTTATCACTTATGAATGGACTCTGAATTAAAAGGCCTGTGCTTCCTCTATTTTATTATTCTACTGTGCTTTTTCTTTTTTTTTCCTACAGCTTCACACCTAATACTCTAGTGAAAATGGTGACTTTTTTTCCCCAAAAAAAGTTAATCAGAAACTCTTCCTCTAATTTGTTCACATTCAGGTTTACTAGCCATTGCTTGCATTCTCTGGGAAACTGGCACTGCTATTCTATAAAGCATGTCCTATCCAGAAAAACCGCTTTAATGAGAATTGCTTCAATAATGGTTGTGTAATCTTTATCCAGAACCTGATTATTAATGATTTTATCTTACTGCTTTGCATACTTTCTAGCCTGAAGGTGTTGAAATATTTCCAGGCTCTCAATGTGCCAGCAATACAGCATCCATGTGTTTCATATTACATAATGAAAGTGTTTATCATACATCAGTAGTTTTTGAGAACACCGTGATAAATCCAGGTTCACTAGGCCATATGATAGCAAATTTCTGTTTATCTTAACAAAATTGTAAGTTAGCAAAGAATATGGTCACCTGTAACTTACTGTTACATACCTGTCTTTTGAGGCTGTCTGTAAAGACAATACTTCACAAAATCATATGGATGACATGTTAGGCCCTTAAGCTTAACTTCTTTGATCTCCAAGTTACACTTTACACATAATTTTTTCTCTCTGAATATTTTTTCTGCTGCTGTAGAGCAGATTGTTAAAGAGCACTGACAGGATTTGCTAGACTCTGTAATCCTAAGATAAAATGATTTCCCTTAAACTAACACATCTTCTTTCTTTTGTGGAGGTATCCTATATATTTAGATGAGGAGTTTTACTTACATTGCCAAGACCTGATGTAAAAGTCATTATAATATCACAGAAGCATCAAGGTTGGAAGAGACCTCCAAGATCATCTAGTAAAACTGTCAACTCACCACCACCATAATCATCCCTAAAACATATCCTCAAGTGCCATATCCAGATGTCTCTAATACAAAACCTTTGTGGAAAAAGGAATGAGTTTTACAGACTGATAAATATATGTAAGAATTTTTGCTCTTCTGGCATTTCTGAAAGATGAAACACATATAAAAAGAAATGAAATCTCAACTGAATAAAGCAGAAAAAAAGTCCTCTCTTCAGTGAAGAAACAGGACAATTTGGAAAGATGAGGGACAGCAGAAAGAAATGGAAAGGACGATGAGCAGGTCTTGCATAGGAGAAAACAAAAGCTGATAGAAATAAAGGTTATATACTTCCTCAGTACTTAAAAAGTCACACAGACAGTTGTCAATAATCATAGTAATATCAGTTGAATAAGAAGGAGAAAGACAGGATCATACCAAAAAGAGAGGCTGGAGAAATATTAGTAAGATTCAGCTATGGTCTGAAATGGAAATTCTCACAAAAGTATACTGGGTTTTTACTATTGTTATTTTCAGAAATTTTGCTCTTTCACACAACAGGGTTCAAATTGGTTTTCCGTTTATCTGCCAAACACTACTCCAGACAATTCCAATTACAGCATTAAGAATGTAACTGGAATACAGACTATAGCTAGGTATCTAAAATATACATACATACCTCCAAATATCTGTTGCTGAGGCAAACTGTAATTGCTAACTCCTATAAAGATTTGACATCTCCATTATTTAGTAATTACTTCATTTATTCTTCCATTATTTGCTCTGAATTTCCTGCAGTTTATCACCTTGCAAAATGTGGTTTTTTTCTGCTTGTTAAATACCACATTACAATTTATGGCACCATAAACCATGGCTGAACCACAACTGCATACTGTGAACACTGTAAGGGATCCTCCCTGAAAATTAGTGATCAACAATAAAGTCCTCTTCACTAATGATGATATCTTCATCAAAGACAACACAGAAGCTATAAAGATCAAGGGAAAAAACCTAAACATATTAAAAAAATTGTGTCATACAGAGACATAGTACAGAGAGATTACAATAAATTACAAAGTTCAACAAAAAAAAATGTTAGAATTACAGAAAAACTACACCTCTAGCACCTGCTGTACTATGTGCTGACATGTTATACACAGGACAGAAACACCTACTTTAATTACAAAAAAGTTGTAAGCAGTAGCTCACAAATACTAAGTGATGAAGACAATAGAAACAAATTCTCTAAATATAAAAAACTGTCATGAAGCAACCAATGTTACTTCCTCTGTTTCACAAAAATTGAGCCAGAGATATTTATTAAAAACTGATAGACTCAATCTCGTCCTTTTGCACAAACAAGATCACATATTGCAAATTCAAAAGCAGGACAGGACAACAGAACAGAAAAAAACTGAAAAGAATATTTCAGTTGGAAGAGACCAAAAAAATGTTTCAAGAAGTGGTATTTATATAATTATTGAAATGTGATGTCATGATAGAAGAAAAGCATTATTAAATCAGTGAATTTCATTTAAAATTCAGGGAAAAAAGTAATTATTTTATTTTCATTTAAAAAAGTAACTTTATGGGAAAGAAACTACATTGCAGCAGTAAGAAAGCAATAACTATTTTATTATTAGTCATTTGAACCACTGAACATGGTGTTTGCAAAAGAGCTTTCAAAATCACTGAATATTTTAAAAAATATTTAAAAGCATATACATGTGCATGCCTGTACACAAATCTGCACATAATTTTTCTTATAAATCTTCAGTTATTTGCATTTTGGTTACCCTAGCCATTCTATATCTGTTTTTTCTCTCACCATGAAACTGAAACTGTTAAAGACATTCATTAAAAGGGATTGTTGAACAGAATTTCTCTAGGCAGCTAATCACAAGAAGCACTTATGTAGCTCCAGAAACAGAATTATATGAATCTTAGGTTTCATGTATCATATTATTCATTATATAATCAAATTTTATTTACACGGCCTATACACATAATGGGATAAATCTGATGCCTTGAAGTCTAGCAGGGATGCTTATTTTTTGTTTAAAAATTGGAACTGTTTTTCTGTGCTTTATCTGGTCCATTCAAGTAATATCATGCATTAATCTGTCAAAAAAAAGAAAAAATGGGGGAAAAAAAAAAAAGAGATAAATCAAACCAAAGTACAGAATGTCTTTGATTTAATATAACTTAAAATGCATAGTCTTTTAGAGGCTTGGACCTTTTCTTACTCCAAATACGATAAAGAATTATACTCTCATAGAAACGAAAACCATTTAACTAAATCTTAGAAAGACACCTTTCTCTAAATGGAGGATAAGGACTACTCTGTTTCTATAAGATTCTTCTGATGTGTGCAGAATATATCAATCATGTGCCTGCAGCAGCTATCAGCTTTAGTGAAAGAATTTTCTGCTGCTACCTAATGGTAAACAGACCAAAAAACAGATTAAGTCCACTTCATTTATGTATTTTATTAATTACCATCAAGTGAATTCTTGTCACAGAAAATGTCACAATTTTCATGTTTAAATTGGAAAATAAATAAGAATTTATTAAATTGAACAGCAAGGATTTTATTCATGGTTATAGTAAATCTTCAAATCCCCTACTGAACAGAATTTCAAACAAAGAAGAAATTCAACTAGAGAGTTACCAGTGTTTGTATAAGAAAACATCAAATATCAGTAGATACCAACTATTATAACTGCAGTTAAAACAGCTGTTCTGAATAGTGCAGCCTGAGCATCTGTATCTGTTATTGTAAAAGAGAAGTAACAGTATGGTGAGAGGTAAGAAGGACAGAGGGCAGAATGAGCTTTACTGTCAGAAACCAACAGTGAAAAGGAGAGTCACCTCTCTGCTGACACTGAAGACAGGTCTACCTGAGTGTATACTCAACCAAATGCTACTTCAAATTCAGGAGAGGCAGGAAGAAAACAGTGCATTCCAGGTATTGTTTGTGATTCACTCTGACAAATGCTGTTCTTGTGCTGCTAAAAAAGAACTTGTAATTGATATAATTTGTTTGGGAGCATTCATTCTGTTTAAAAGGATAAACACACTGACAACTAGTTGAGCCGCAGGTGAGAAAACAGTTATTGAAACCCAAGGGTAAAACAAGATCTGCCAGACTTTGAACATAAACTGTGTAAGATAAATTAGAACTTGTAACGTATGTTCAGAATAAGGCACAATATAGATACAAATGCAGCCGTAATTATGCGGATTTGAGGATAAATAATCAATGGTTTCCCATGGTACCTGGGAAACAGATTTTCTGTCTAGTCATAAGGATTGACATATTCCCCAACTGGTTTAGTGTGTACCTGACAGCCCAACCATGATTTTCTTGGGTTTTAATTTTAAAATCATTGACAAGACATTTCTCTGGGATTAAGCAGAACATCTACCACCCCTCTGGGGAAGGAATTTCAAAACTGTAATCCATAAAAACACTAAGATGCCTAGGTAGGCATGTGTCAAACATCCATATGCCACAGAGCTTAAAAAGTACTCATACAAAAGGAACAGCTGAAGGAGTGCTGCCCTACCACTCTCCACATAAGTCAAATGAATAAAAGGGATAAACTATTGCCATTGAACCTAAAGAGCAATTTTAACAGTTTCTACCAACACTTTGGAGAGTGAATAGAGAATGATTAGAGTTCCTACAGTAGAAATCTGATATAACACATAATTCAGAATGTGTATCAATTACCTTCAAAACAAAATGTAACTATAAGCCTTGATAGAACAGAAGGACTAGGGCTGTAGATGAAAAGGAGAAGACAGACACATGATCAAATATGAAGACCTGAGGAATATAAAGAAGGAAATAAATGGAAATATATGGGTCAGAATAACTCTGATTGCAGGAGAAAATAAAAAACAATGGAACAAAAAAGAGCTGGAAATGGGAATAAGTGGTAGAACAGCTGAAAAATATCAGCAGCAGAGTAATACTATTTTAGAGTGTTACTACTGGTGTGAACACAGAACATGCTAGATTGATAATTTGAAGTGATCCATCAGTAAAAGTAAGGCAGTAAATGCTTCACCATGTTAGTCACTAGGTTATAATTTCTGTAATTTGTTTAAAATGCTTATTTGAGCCACAATATAAAGCACAAACATTTGGATGGTTTTTTTTTTTTTTTTCATCTTTCACTAGGGCCTGTGTTTGGTCATTCTGTATTAAACTAAACTTTTTTACAGAATTTCACTTAAGATAGACTGTTTCTTCCCGTTCAAATCTTCTAGTCAGAGTGTATGCAATCAAAAAAGAAACTGCTTATGAATAATTCAACAATTTTGTTAAACAAAATTGTATTTTGGTATCCATTAAGCAGAAGCACAATACTATCCCCATCATTATCAGCAACTCTTATGCTCAAGAAGAAAAGAAAACATCTATTGGAATCAGCCTGAGAACAAATTTATGCTGGTATAAGAGGAGAGAAATGAGCAACTTGAAAGGTAAATCATTATTGTAGAAAATAAGTTATATTCTGTGTATTAGCATTATCATGCCGTGATGTACCATTAATTTACTGTTAAAAGATGCAACTGGGTATGTTTGCCCACAGTCTCTCCTTTGTCGAGTTACATCAACATCAATTTGATTTTAACTATTTACTTGATCACATTTACCCTAATTAGCTAAGTACTGTGGACTAAAGAACAATTTTGAAAGCCTGATGTTCTACCAGGAACTCTTCCAACGTACAGCATGCTTGACCAATGTTCTCATTCAACATAATGAAAAAGAACAACCATCCAAGGCTTTTAAGTGCTGGCATTTGTTGCAAGGATGCTAGCCAAATTCCAGATCACTTAGTTACATTATGCATACTTGCATTCCTTCTCTACTCCAACACAGACACATTATTCTTAATTTTATACTCTAAAAACATAATTGAACAGAATTGTTGGTACACAATAGCTGTACTATTTCTAAAAGAAAAAGCAGTTGCATTTCAGTAGCATCCAAATGGATTCTAGTTACATTACATGCATCCTTTAATAATGCTAGAAAAAAGCTACAGTGAAAGAACCTAAGACAAACGGTGCACAGTTAATGACCATTTATTGAATGATAAAATAATAACTGATGAGGCCTTGTGAGTATTCCAAATAATACTGAAAATATTTCAGACCATTGTATATAAAGTAATCCAACCATAAAATTACATACTCACAATTTGTAGCTGCCAAGAGAATTCTGATTTATTAACTTGATTTGGATCTAACAGAAACAGTATGCCACAGTCTGAATTAAACTGTGCATGACAAAAATGAACCATCTGAACTTTCCTTACTACTTAGCTCCTTTGTTTTCTTTTTTCAACAGCCATCTGGAGAGAGCTTTCGTTCCTCTACACCAAGCATGCAACCACCCTGCACATAAAGGAATGACTACAAGAAAAATGTTCGCATAATTCTAATTCTGTTTTATGACATAGATGTGTGTGGATGCAGGCAATTACAGGGTTGACTAAACTCATCCTTTGACAGTATGTTTTACATACAATTTCCCAAGGTAGAGAAACAGTGAGTCAGAGTTTCAAAGAGTCTGTTCAAGCCAGAGAACTAAGGAAATTTGTGCCATCATGACTCCCTTTGTTCCACCCTCTTCTTGACTACTTATCAGTACCAGTCACATTCCTCGATGAATTTTATTCAATTTCAATTTCTAATCTATAAATTTTTTTAACCCTTGCCTACTACTCCTACTATCTCTTTAAGGAATCATGGAATCCCCCACCAGAATCTTCGACTTTCTGATAGAAAAAGAATTACCATACAGGAAAGAAAGTGGTAATAAATCCCAAAATAAACTATTAAGAAGAATGAGATGCTCAGAAATGGGTAACCAAATTCAGTGGCATCTCAGCAATGTCTTCAAAATAAAAATGTCTTTAATTCCTCATTCTTTTGTTTCACACACTTGCTTAAAGCTGTATCTACATGCCAGTCTCTAATTTCCCCATAATTTCATGTGTCCTTAAGACATGTATGTATTCATTATTCAGGGAGGTTCTAATGAGCTTTGTACTTCCTTTTATTCTGCTTATGTGAATTTTCAATCTGTCAGGCAGTTTGGTTTTTTATTTCCATCATTTATACTCAGCTTTTACTGTTTTGATGCTTTCTGTATAAAGTGCTCCTTTGGTCTGGAAATGGTTAAGAAACACTGTCTACCTTAAAGCTACAGAATCTCTTCAAAAACTTTAAATGAAAGTCAGTAATCAATGAAAGTAAGTAACACATTTTTAAAAGAAAAAAAATACAAACCACCAAAAAACCCACTCTGCTTTACTAAAGTATTCTTAAAGAATCAATATTCAAATGTTATTCAATATCATATGCCACTATCCACCATAGTGGATTGTATTTCCTGACAAACACATCACACTGGAGCCACTGAACTCTCACTTTAAGCCGAAAAATCCTTCAGTCCCTGGTTTAAATGTGCAGTTGCTATAACTGAACTAAATGGAAGCATATTGCCTCAGATACAACAAATGACTTATGGATCTCACTTAAGAAGATTAAATTATCTTCTTCCTTACTTGCTTACCAGTGTAGAAAAGAATCAAAACATCAGCCAGCCATAACACTACAGCTGTTCCTCACACTGGAAACATTTTGCCCTGACACTTTATAGTGCAGAACCTCTTTGCAATTCTCTTGCCTTAATCCTGCCCAGTAATTTACTGAGATTTACTCAAACTGAACCTACATACTAACAATCCACTTTGCAGTACAGAAAACAATGCACCTAGTTATAGTATTTTCCTGCATAGCTGTAATTTCCCAGGCTGCATCATACATTCTCACCAGTATTACTTGCTTACAATATAAAGATTATTTAAGCAATAATTGCAGATCTTGCATATATATATTGCATGTAGCCACATTAGCATTGCCAAGTGTTTGTTCTAGAACTACTTAGAGTGGGACACTTTTTTTTTTACAGGACTGGTACAGCAGATTCACACCCTAGCATTCTTTGTGCAGATAATAAAAAGAGCAGAATAAGCTCTTTTAACCTCATATTAACCTCTCATATTAACTCTTTAACCACAGTTAATATGAGACACATATTAAGTCCAGTGACACAACCCCACAACCGGGGTGGAGAGAAAAGAAAGATGGGAGGAAATGTAAATATGAAATACATCTATTATATAGCTCTTGGAAGCAAGATAGCACTTGAAGCATCAGTTCAACCTGCAAGTCAGATGTCTCATACCCTTGTTTAAAAATGAGAGAACTGCTAGAGCACTTCAGAGGATGCAGCTTCAAAATAACAATATACTTCTTCACATAATGAAGGGTAATCTAATTTGTTCATATAAATCCAAGTTAAGTTATGGAATTCCTTAACACAGACCACTGTCAACATTAAACATTTTTACAGAGATTCAGAACAGACTGCATGTGCTAATGGCAGGAAAAGTTAATTGTACTACCTTATGTAGATGCATAAAGTCCTTTATCACAGTAAGTGAAGGCAGCGAGAGTGTTTTGTATGGCAACATAGTATATGCTAACAACTGTACAGTATTAGTATATGATTTCCCTTCATTTCTTCCCCAGAGTTTGTTATTGATCATTGTCAGAGACAGGAGACTGACCCAGACAAACATGAGCTCTGAATCAATACCGCTGTTTCCTTGTGGCAGCAGGGAAACCCAAGGCAGAAATCAGAACAGGCTTCCAGAGCAGTGCTGTTTTAAGAGCCACTATGGGCAGTGGAGCTGAGACGTGCATCAAGCTAGAAGCTATGGAAATGTGGGGTAAGCACAAACCTCAAGATCATGACTTCTTTAATTTGATCCTTTTTTGTCCTCAGACATGAGGACCCAGAGGTGACCAAAGGAGAGTCTGTAACGGATGAATATAATTAAATTTCAAAGAGAACGTGATCATTTGATCATGTCAGAGTGGGTAAATAACATTAAGTAAAATGAATAATCAAACTAGAGAGGGAGAAGTGAAAAGAAGCCCTAGGAGGAGGCTCCCTACAGGAGGCTATTTAGCCCTGTTGCAAATTCCCAGGACAGAGGAGAGACAAGTAAACAATTATACTTGAGTATATTTATAAAGATTCTTGTTGATGCAGCAACAAATTCTGCTGCACAAAAAGGAAGCTCCTGAACCCACACATGCTTTAATTACTCTGTATCACTTTAATGCTATTACTATCTGCACAGATTCAATCTAACTGCAATTTAATTTGAGAATTCAAGTACTGCCCCATTTGACTTTTCTCAATCTTCGTTGTACTAAGCTGTAAATAAAATCCCCCAGTTCAGCTTATTATCTTGAACACATTGAAGAATTTTGATTGTCCTTTTGTGATAACACTGAATTTTATGGATAATCACTTTTAAAACTGACTTTTGCCCTCTTGTTCTTCATGCATACCACTGTATGTCCATGTTATTTAAAACTAAAGTACAAAAATGCTGTAGGTTTGATTATATTTTAAGATTTTTTTGTTCTTCATATATGCCGTTTCTTTCAGGAGGGCAAAAGAAATGAAATGTAACAGATGATCCCTGACACCTCAATTCCTGTGCTCAACAGATTGCTGTCTAATGTCTTCTATTCCTTTGGCTATTATAAATTCAGCCTATGGACAATCCTCTCCTCTTTCAAAGCAAGTCCCTGAGAAGATGCATGAAGTTTAAAAAAAAAGACAAAGTTTTACCTGAAATTCCATATGCAATCCACAATCTAGTATTACTGTCTAAAATCTACACCATTCAAAGTACAGAGTCCTTTGAAAAAACAGTTTGGAAGGTTCAGGATATTCCAACTGGCATTCCTTGTAAAATGAAAGTATAAGTAAAAAAAAAAATAAAAAAATTAAGAGAACACAGAATACACCCATTTAAAAATACTGGCATTTTCAGAAAGGGTAGAATTAGGGAAACACTCACCTTATTTGTTGTCTGCTAGAATTTTCCTTTAAAAGCTGTCTGGACTCAGCTTTCACCATGCAGAACACGGACATCTTCCAAGTTCTTAAATTCAGGGAAAGAACGAAGTAAAATTTGATTGATACATTATTCTATTACTACCCAGAATTCTGAAAGAAAGCTACATTAATTTGTTAAGAGCTAAGACAGACTTAAATGAAACAGTAAGCCACTACTGAATTTAAATATGACATTCCATGTTTCTCATAATTCAAGCTTATCTGAGTAAGATTTTATTATGTCATCTCAGCAGACAGAACAACCCATGTTATTTTAAACTAAATCAGAAATTCACTGAATATGATAATAAAGTTGAAAGAATACATTCCATAAGGAAAAAAACTAGAGACACAGGAAGTACCAGCTTTTCAAAGTCAAGGGTGATATGGAAAGAAGTTCTATACTTAATATAAATCAGATCTGGTTTGCTTGTTTTAAATCAACATAAACTTCTTAAACACTGCACTGACTATGTGCAGCAATATATAACTATATATAAACATAAATGAATAAACATTGATTTCTGGAGCTAAGGAAAAAATTCCAGGAGAAGGTTAAAATCATTTGTTTTTTGCACCCTGACATAGCAGAAAACCACTCTTGTGATAGTAGACATACCCACTGCTAGTGGGGTAGCATTATTATTTTTATACTAGTGCTACCACTTTCATACTACTATGAAATAGTGTCATAAGAATATTAACAATTCAAGGTTTTTTCCTCTCCCTAAAGTGTGGGTATTTTTATACCTTCCGATATACACAAAACTTTGAATCTTTAGAAGAATGTAGATATTAAACATCTGCCTTGAAAGTACTTTCCCTCTCTTGAAGTTTCCTGTTACTTCATTCATTCATGTATCACGAATTCTATACCGTCCTTTTCAAGACATATAACTACCTGGTCAGTTATACATTTCTTTTCACTTATTCTCAAGGATTTAATTTGATCTGAAGCACACCCTCCATAAAAGCACAGAGATTTAATTCAAGGAATTCTGTTCTTTGTAGAGAAGAAGAATTTGTAACATTCCAAGTTATGCCAACTGTTGATCATTGTCACTTCTGAAAATTATGGTTAGTTTGTTGTCAGCCTGTTATTAGCCACTAGATCCTCTTGTCCCTGCCCTTTGCAAGATAAATAATCCTTTAGGATTCTGTATTGTACTGAAAGATACCCAAAAACTAAGTAAAATGTAAATCTTTTCCACAAGAAACTGGCCAATTAAAATCCCCACGGTGTGCAGTGTATTTTCCAGATGTAGTTCTATGCTCCACAGCTTTTTACACGCACTTCAGATAGGAGCACTGGAACCACTCATGATTGTTTGAGATTCTAAAACAAAGATGACTTAATACAAACAAAAGCTGAGCAAAGAGCCGTATCGGCGAGGCTCGTTACAAGCCCTACTTGGCTCCCACACGAGCAGCTGTTCTGGCACAGGGATGCTCCCGAGCCTCACATCGACAGCGCTGCTGGAAAAAACCCTCCTCGATGTGTAGCGCACATTTGCACCGCCAGAGCCCTTCTCGGCACTTCTTGCTCTCCCTCCCCCTTTTCAAACTGCGCCAAGGGAGTAATTTGTGCCGTTATGTGAACGGATTTCGGAAAATCACCCTAATTTCTTTCTCCTGCCAGGCTGCGTTTCACAGAATCACATCTGGACTGGGCCAGAAAAGGCCTCCGAGACCACTGAGTCCAACCCGTGACCAGACACCACCTTGTCAACCAGACCACGGCACTGAGTGCCACGTCCAGTCTTTCCTCACGCACCTCCAGGGACGGCGACTCCACCACCTCCCTGGGCAGCCCATTCCAATGCCTAAACACTCTTTCTGTGAAGAAGTTCTACCTAATGTCCAACCTTCAGCTTCCCTAATGTCCACCCTAAACCTGCCAGCCCTTTGCCCCGTACCACCCGCACCAGCGCAGGAGCAAACAAGCCACGGCGCCGCCGAGGTAGGGGCGGAACGGGGAAGTGCCGGCTGGAACACACATGGAACACGGCGCCGGAGCAGCTAGGTGGGGCAGACCCGTGTGCCGCCAGCCCTGCACGGCGCGGCAGCACAGGAGCGGGGGGGGGACCGGCCACCTGGCCCCAGGCATGACCTCCCTGGGGCTCAGCTCGGCTGAGCCGCGCTCAG
>VYXB01000876.1:40383-118197 GCA_013397135.1 Pachyramphus minor | reverse complement strand
AATTTATATGTTTGTCACTTCTTGTTCATCTGACACTGTTCAGCAGTGGTATTACCTAATGTATTACCTAATGGTATTCTCATTTTCTGTACCAGGAAAGTGGTATTCTCAGTTTCTGTGCTGTATTCAGACCAGAAACAGATAACATACTAGAACTAGAATTCAATGAAAATCCCTACGTGCCCATAAGGCACCAATCTTTTGCTCTCATATAAATATATTAAGTAAATGTATGCATGTGTATATATATATATATGTGTGTATGTGTATATATATATATATATAAAATACTGTATTACTTCAGAAATATTTAGGTAGCATATTAGGGCTATATGTTGTATTTTGTTTCAACCTATGTATCTGAACACAAAGTGTTGAATATTCAGGATCACATAGGAAGAAGGAGGCAAAATGAAGTAGCACACAGGATTCAAACAGCTGTTTTAAAGGTTCCAAAGCCTCCACCAAGACCCGCCCTAAAAGCTATTGAAGCTAAAAAATTGTTAAAGAAGAGAGAAGCAGAGGTAATTATCAACTATGTTCTTTTAATGTTAATTATATTAACTCAAAAAACATGATTTTTGGGAACATTTACTCTTTCTTATAAATACTGTACTTGCACCATCCAAAAGCAGCTGATGTATAACTGTTAAAATAATATAGTAGACTCAGCCAATGAAAATTGGGCTGAATACTTATATGATCATAATTCTGCATTTGTTTCTTAATAAAAAGAGTTCTGACAGAAGAGAATATTCATATTGAATATATACCATAGGTAGGTACTAATTTGATTTCTAAAACTATTTTACCTTCTAGTCTATTGAGTTAAATATGTGAAGTGAAAGCATTAATGTTCCTTTCTC
This sequence comes from Pachyramphus minor, assembly GCA_013397135.1. NCBI lineage: Eukaryota > Metazoa > Chordata > Aves > Passeriformes > Tyrannidae > Pachyramphus > Pachyramphus minor. The sequence goes on along the minus strand of VYXB01000876.1, from coordinate 117,331 downwards.
ATTTGTGCATGATGAAGTTTTGCACAATAATGTTCGAACTGTTCTGTAACACACTATAAAGCTGTCTGCTCCATTAAAAATGTTAGTAATAGCTGAATTTGACAATCGTCTTAAATCACGAGATGATAGCAATGCACCATTAAAAAAAAATCTGTATTATCTAGTACCGAAGAGTACTTGGTTTGTAATTCAAGTTCCTGGATTGTATTGTCATCAGAAGTGCAAATATTACCCGTTTTTACAGTGGTGCAACTGTCGCAGATGTATTTAAATATAGAGTGTAGTAACATAGTTGCTTGAGTAACTGTTGGGGATCATTCAAGCTACTGCTTCAAAAACAGATCATAACCTAGGATATCCTTTCAGATCCCTGAATGGTGAGAATTATGTAAACTGCTAAAGTCCTAAGCAAAATCAGAATTATACTGCAGAATGAACAGCTGCAAATTTTTAGGGTATTTTGGCTGGTGGAAATGAGTGTAGCTAGGGAACAGGAACAGGGGAAGAAGTGAAAGGTAGAAGATGGAAATAGTCTTGCCTTTATTCTTGGTCTAGCTGATGCTTAAAGTATTTTTAGTGTAAGCCTTTCTGTTGTACATATATGACATAAAAGTAATTCCCTAATACTTATTCTGTTGAACCTTCTTTGTGATGTTTTGTGAAGAGAAAGGAAACATTAAATTTTGTTTTACTTCTTCAGAATGTATACAAGGAAATAGACAAATTTGAGAAGTCTGTGGCAGGAAATGCCTTTCAATTACACAGCCAGGTGATTGACAGGTAATATTTGGATATTAGATTGTTAAGAATAGGCAGGATCCTATCTCAGGTGTAGTAGACAGCTACTTGAGGAAAAAGTAATGTCTCAGTTTAAACTGTGATTGTTCTTTGAGTGATTGTCCCATTAGCACTGCAAATATTTCAATTCCAACACGGTTACAGTGTCTTTACCTTATCTTTAGTTGTAGCAGAGTTGGCTCAAGCTTCCCTCACTACTTTTTGTCACATATACAGCAAGAAAGGGCTCAAAGTGCATCCCTTCTTCTCTTAATTTTAGTCAATAAGATTATTTAGCCTTTCAGAGAGGTGGGAATGGCTGTGAATATACATACACGTTTTGAAGGAAGTAAAGAGAAGTAGCTTTCTTCCTGAAACTTGCCTGTATGTTGCTTTATTTGCAAATAATTATAAGTAATAGTCATTCTGTCATCTTTATTGATATGTATACCCTACTGACAAGAGGTGATAATCATGCATACTGCTGTAGATATTTCTGTGTGTAAACCTGCAATTAATAACTGCAAAACTGTACTCAGAGTGCATGGATATCTTGAAGAGTAACTCAAGTAACAAGGACACCAAGAAGCAGCCACAGTACCCGTATAGTGATGTTGTACATTTGTTAAACTTGCATATAGCTATACAGGGATCTGTATGTAAAGACCTTTAAGAACCATAATTCCTATAAAGTCAGAGATCTTTCTCTTTTTAATTTTTTCAATCAGTGATATGCAAGAGTCATTGCATACACAGAAGTTGCAAGAAACGACTCAAGAAACTACAGCACAGACAAAAACCGAGCTGTTAAGTGTTTATTCAGATGGTGAATATATAAGGAAAATTCAAAAACGTTTAGAGGAAGATACATTTGCTAGAGAACAACGAGCAAAGAGACGACGAAAAATGCTAATGGACCAGTTACTAGCACATGAATCTGAAGAGGTGAGAAATTGTATGCTGGACTATAGAGTTCATGTGCAGTTAGCAATCTAAAAATTTGCTTACAAATATAAAATCAGAACACTTTCGGAGGGAATAAAGGAAGATATATGCATTTATGTCTGAAAACTTCTTTTATGCCAACCATTGGCTTTCCGTGAGAAATAGGGAAGGTTTTCTGTTCTTTCTCACAACCTTTATGTCATACACCACACTTACAAACCACAAAGGATTAAATGAAGGCAGCAGAGCAAAGATTATAAAAATCAGTTGAAGATCTGCCTTCTACTCTCTGCCGCCCGCTCCCCCAAAGTTGAACAAAGAGAAGAATCAAAACTTAATTGGCAGTTCAGAGCTTTGATTTTTGATGTGTTATGGAATAGCAAATATGTCTCTGGAGAATGTCTCTGTGTGTCTAAAAATGGATGTTGCAGGTTATTCCATTTGAATCCTGTCCTGTAAAGCACAAGCTTTTAAGATTTCTCTTCAGATACTCCTCATTCAAAAAGCAGCTCTTAGATTACTGATTTCACGTGTCTTCTCTTTTGTAGTGATTGTATAGAAACAGAACTTGTAATTTACTGGGTTCCTGTGATTTCTGGTTATCATTTAGTTTAGTATTTCACTGTGAGTCCTTAGCTTAGATCATATGTTTTGAACCCACTATAGCTGGGCCTTTCTCCACTGGTGCATAATAATAATAATAACATTTCAGATGTGTAGCATGTATTTTATATATATGTATATATTTTTAAGCCTTGGCAAGTAATGTCTGGAGGTTGAAGAGGAGACTTATCCCAATCTACAACTTCCTCATAAGAAGAAGAGAAGGGGCAGGCACTGATCTCTTCTCTGTGGTGACCAGTGAGAGGACCCAAGGGAATGGCCTGAAATGGTGTCAGGGGACGTTTAGGTTGGATATTAGGAAAAGGTTCTTCGTTCAGAGGGTGATTGGGTACAGGAACAGTCTCCCCAGGAAAGTGGTCATGGCACCAAGCCTGACAGAGATCAGGAAGCGTTTGGACAATACTCTCAGGCTGGTGAGACTCTTGGGAATGGTCCTGTGCAGGGCCAGGAGTTGGCCTTGATGATCCTTGTGGGTCCTTTCCAACTCAGCATATTCTGTGATTCTGTGAGACTGAGAAAAAATTTAATTTGTTGAGGTAGTCATCTAGGAGTTAGGTGCTTCTCAATGTCTATCTCTGATCTATATTCTTGAAAAACACCAGTAGCAGCTTAGACTGAGAGTGTATCTACCCATATATCCTGTCCTTGAGTTCTCATTCAAAGAGATTTTACACCATGTTCCTGATGATATCCATAGGACATGAAGAAGTTTTGCAATCCACTTGCCTGAAGTCACTGCTGTCCCAAAACTTGCTCTTTAATTGCTCTCAGCTCTTGCAGCCTTGGCAGCAACTAATGGTTCCAAAAGTCCTGGCTGTCAGTCACTAGGGTGCTTGGTGGATACAGCAGCTCTAAGCCAGCAAAGCCAGCCAGTGCTGTGAGGAGGTCACACAGCTGGTCCACCTGAGGTTTAAGACAAGCATTGTCAGTTTGGGATGGGGGAACTGTTGCAATGTGCGGCCAATCAGGGAGGCTCCGAATCAAGGCAAAACTAACAATAGTGTTCCCAAATGCCCAGAAAAAAAAATCGACTGTGATATAGGAACAATTGAAGTCACAGACTGCAGGGGTTAGAAGGAAATACAAGTGAGCATTTGACTGGAACAGTAGTCTAATCAGATCAGAGAATCTATTTAGTGGTAATTTGTTTCTAAATTACCAGAGGAAGAGATGTTTGGTTGGAACTTTAAGATTTCAGAAATTAGATGCTGCTTGACTTAAGAGAAGTGGGAAGCAAACTAAGGTATTTTCTTTAAAAAATAAATGACTATACAAAGTAGTTGAAAATTACTTTGCCCCTCCATTATGTACTGAACCAGAAAGAATTTTCACACTGAAACGGTAGCTGCCCCATAGGTATTAGGATCAGATCTTTATGCATACAGCATAAACCTTGAACATGGCATGGGATCATTTAGAGTCAAATGAATTTCCTACCTTCAGAGTGCAGTAGATTGTTTTGTATCCATGCTTATAAATCTTACTAAAAGAACTTTGTTAGGTTTTTTTTTTATTTTTGGCGCTTTAAAGGTTGAAGCTTGGGAGAGAAAATACTTTACAATTACACAACTACTCTTTTTAGGGCACAGCATGATGCCAGTCAGATTTTCATAGGGAGGTGTTGAAAGTGTTTGACAGTAATATGGCTTCATCCCTATAATCTCCACCATTTCAGCAAATTATTTGTGCTTTGTACTTGTTATATTTAGGTGCTCTGTTCAGATTTTATCTCTCTGAGTTAAAAAGTTATCAGGAATAAGTTACTTTCAGCAATAAATTGAGAACATGAACATGGGAGGAGAAATGAAGTTTATTACTTGTCAACCAAATAGATTTATGTATGCTGAACTGTAAGTTTTGGTCATAAATTTTATGACCATACAACAGCACGAAATTGTTTCACTTGACTGTAAATCAAAGAAGGAAATAGAAAAATAGAAACACATGATATAGTTATTGTGTATGAACAACATGAAACATACACACGTTATGGTTTGGCCACTGGATGCCACTGTTGTCTCAAGTAGGCAAACCAGAAAAAAAGTGTGTATTGTGCTCTTTTAATAGTAATTTTTCAAATTATTATGCAGATGTCCCAATTGTGATATTAATGATTTCTTCAAGCATTTCACAGTCCTCTATGCAGATGTTGATGTCAAATTTTAGGTCAAAAAATGCTACTACAATTTTTATTTTGTCTCCTGCCATGTCCAGAAGTTTTAAAACTTGTTAACCTTTGGTTTGAGTACTTTGTCCATTCAATTTTGTATGAAAGGTAGTTACCAGTGCTTCAATTCCTCACCTAATAAGCAACCTCTCTTAAACTATGAGTTTAGTGTTCTGAATCCTTACTTATCTGTTGTGGATCTTTGAGTTAATTGCCTTTTCATTTGTTCTTGTTCCTCAAAAATTTCCTACTAGCTCTGTTTAGGCCTACTGAGCACGCCAAAATATTCGATCCCTTAAAATATTGAAGTTCACTACACTTCAGTTAACAAAGACAAGGTCTCTTTTGGCTGCTGTAAAGCGTTCTAAAGGAGCATCTTCCCATTTGCTTTAGGAAGAGTACAATCACCTACATAAGGTGCTTTAATTTCTTGCTGGAACAATTGTTTGCACCATAAAGTTGGTGGTTTGAGTATGACAAATGACCACTCTGTTAGGGTGGCTCCTTCAATTCCCTGTGAATTGGGGGTTTAAAATCCATTTTCTTCTGGTGAAGTACCTACTGCTGTAATAATCCATGGCTGAAAGTAAGCAGTAGCAACTACAGAAAATAATGAAGGATATTTACTTGCAGTAGGAAATAAATTGTGCATTTTCTACTCATCTTTGAAATCTTAATGAAATACTAAGTCCAAAGAAGCAGTGGATAGAACTGAGATGGTGAAGGACGCTATTACTCCTTTTATTGCCTTGGTATCAGGAATGTAGGAGAAAATGGACAGACTAACTCTTCAGTAGGCAGTACTCTTGGAAAAATTTATCACCTGAACTATATCAAATGACATATAGAATATAAAATATAATTATAATAATATAAAATTGCTACAATTGCATTGTTTTTCCACTTCAGTTTGCATGCATGATGATAATTCCCTCCATAGAAAAACAGCTTACAAATAGTACACTACAAATAGGGTACAGAGCACAACACATTCAAAATTAGGCCCTCGTTTTGAGAAAAGCTTTGTGTAGAGACAACATAGCACGCAGGTGAACCACTCTGGGATTAAAGCCTGAGATGACCATATCTACTGTTAGAACTATCATGCAGTGTTATGAGATTGGTGCTAGGAAAGGGGAGTGCAAAGCCCACATTTTGGCTGAAATAAGAAAAATGCTGTGATATTTTTATATCAGTTTAGTATTTTCAAGTCACCAGAATTTAATTGGAATGTACTTTATTCCCTGCAATTGTGAAGGGAAAAGAAAAATATGAAAAGATGTTGTTTGGGTTTTTTTTTAAAATTGGCTTCTTCCCACTATCAGTATTAAATAAATTATTTAGAAAGTTGTTGTTTTTCATATGGAAATTCAAATAGGCATGCTTTGCATAAAAATTTTTTGACAGGTAGCCTGGTTTGCATTGTGTAGCACAGATCTAGACCTCTTTGTAGAGTTCTTTCATAAATAAAATGATATGTAGTCAAATTGGATTTTTCAATTATAGGTGTATTTATGTAACGTGTTTTGTCCTCTCTGTCATAGACAGCTGATGAAAAAATAAACCAGATAAAAGAAAACAGGTGTGATACTTTATTTTGGTTTGGGGTTTTTTGTACTACTATCTGGCTTTAGCTGTACCTCTGTTCTTAGGAAACTGAATTTGAAATCTTCAAATCAGTTCCCAGTTTAGGTCCTTAACATTGGAATATATTTTCTAGCAGTCTTGCCGCATATGAAACAAATATTCAGCAAATCAGATATTTCCTCTAGAATTCTGCTGTAGGAGTGGTATTTGGCAATGGGGCTTGAAAGGCAAACTGATGGTTTTTGCTTAGGACTCAGAAGGAGTTCCAGACGGTGATAGTGAAGCAAAACTTAGATTAGGTTAAGCATTAGTTTACATACCAGGAACAGGCTAGAGAGATGTAGTAGTGATAAGATACTATTATGTTTTGAGAGTACTTAGAAAAATAACAATCCATAGCCTTGAAAGTGTCTGTGTACACAGACTATGCCTTAAGCAATGGTTCAGAATGATTTTCCCATATCCGAATAGGGTATTGTATCCATGTCCCAGTGGGAACTCTTGCCCAGAAGTCTTTTATATTGCTCTGTTCTGAATGCTTCCTCATATTCCCAGTCTCCTGAATAGAGGAGAATGGAGAAGATAATTACCCAAATCCCCAGAAAGAAGGAAAAATTTCAGACCTGTAGAATAGAGAATGATCAAGGATCCAGTAGAATGTGGCTGAAAATGGGGACTGGTGAATAGCAGAAATGAGTTAATTATTTGAGGAAAGGGCATATCTTTAGATACAGAAGCTGTTATTTCAAATATGATGCAGTTTCTTTGCACTCAGGAAATAACCACGTTAAAACTGAGTTTATCTGACCAAATGTATTTTTACTGAATATCTGAGTTAAGACATAGTTAGAATTCTCTTCTAGAGTTCTGCAATTCTTACATAAATACCGCTGCTGTAAATCCTTACATAAATAGTATTGCTTCTTACAAAAATAGGACTAATAAATAGATATCTTTGTTGTTCTGGATTTCTGTACATTATAAGCAGGTGAATGTTATTATTTGACTCCACTCATATTTATCACTGATGAGGCACTGATGAGTTGTCCAGGAAAGAGTTTATAAACTGTGCTTAGTAGCATTGTTTTTTATCTTTTAGAAGCGTTCCTGGGAGGAGCAGCTTATTTACAGACTAATGAAACAATCTCAGCACGAGCGGAGGATCGCTGCTGAACTCATGCATGTTCGACATGAAAAAGAGGTGTTAAGGCAAAACAGAATTTTTAGGGAAAAGCAATATGAAGAAAGACGGCAAAAAGAGTTCCAGGAAGCTCTTGACAGAGAAGCGGTAAAAGATTGTTTTGCTGTCTGAATGCTACAGGGCTATTAGAATACCTTCATGTTATTAAATCGAATTTGTATTGTCAACATCAATTCCAGGGACAGGATAATTTAATGATAAATATATTCTTTTATTTTTTAGTTCAAAGTTACAGCAAATGTGGGTGATAAGCAATAAGCATGTAACTGTAATTGTGGAACTGAGAGCATTTTGTCGTATGTTAAAACTTTAGGGGAATTATGTAGGGAGGGAGGAAGAACAGCCTGCCATGGCAGAGGGATGATAAGGGATAAAGCTGAGAAACTTAAAGTCTAATTTTGATCTTTTTTTGTATACTAATTTTAACTTTGTAGGAAAACATTTCTGTGTGTTGAATTTAAAAGGTAGAGTGTTGCAGAGGCCACAGGACAAAAGACAATAACCTAAGATCTTGTTTCAAGAATCGTTTTTAATCTCACTTAGATATAATCTATTAATGTACATTTTTGACAAATGCTGGAGTAGTTTCACTCATGAGTGCTAATTTCTTTCTGCCTTGAAGCTTTCAGTTGATTAAAAGGATTTATAATTCTGTAGAAAATTGCCCAGTGCAGTGCTCATAGTGGGCTATAATGTGATCCTGTCAAAAACGATTAGCAACTCCAAATCCTCCAACACAGCTGGAGTCCTGTGTTATCAGCACCCATCTGATCTCTTTAAGTACATCTCTTTCAGTATACTTTCAGCCAAAAGTAGCACACCATCTCAGGAATAATTTTCTACTATGACCAGAAATCTTTTTCAAAGGTTGAACAACATCAATAATTTAAAACTATTTGAAGATCAGAATTTAGAAAGATAAATTGTCACATTTTCTGAATGAGTAATTCCACTGAAACCTGCAATTTCACAGCCCCAGGCACTCAATATGTTCTTAATCCCTTTGTCATGAAAGAAGTAATTTTATTGTATTTTAGCAGTTAAAAAGCAAACAAAGTGGAATCTATAGAATTAATAAAAGTTTTTAGATCTGTTTATGTATTAGTCTGCTTGCTGGCTCTACAACTCTGGTGAGAAATGAGCTGTTTCTGTTTCTTGACTTAAATGAACAAATTAATTTTAATTTCCAGGACTGTGCACCTCTGCACTTTCATTTTCATTGCAGTCTCAGATTTACTCTTTAAAAAAATTCCAGGCTCTTGCAAAACAAGAAAATATTGATAATGAAGAACAAATAATGAAAGAGAGAGAACAACATGAGAAAATTGCTGCTGAAAGAGCTCAGGCCCGCTATAAAAAACATTATTCTATATGTTGCGAAGTGATGGGCCAAATCATTGATATGTCAACCAAAATAGGAGAGTATCGTCAACTGACAAAGAAGTGAGTATGGTAGTTGCTAGGCAAAAATAACAGCTGTAAGGTACCTGTTAGGCTGCGTTATTTGGACTGCTGTAAGCACTGTAACAAATTATGTGGTTTCTCAGACATTTTACTTGACAGCTTCGATTAATTTGTGTGGGAAAATGGTGACATTAGTTTTGTGTGAGAATTCACTGGTATGTAATACAGAGTCAACTAGTGCTACAGACTTCGTGTAATTTCTTGAAGATGCAACTAGCTTGAATCCTTAGGAGAATAAAATCCACTAGTGCCACAGCTTGTGGAACTACTGATTTCCTTTCTTATAACAAATTGTTTTGTTAAAAGTTAAAAACCGGCTTCTAGATTGATCTACTGGCTGAACACTTCCTCAGCGTAGTATAAACTGGATGAATTTCCAAAGATAAGTGACCCTGCCTGGACTGTCCAAAGAGTAGCAACTGAGCCCAAATTCTACTGAGTCCTATATGCTGTTATTCCCTCTGCTGACATGCCCTAATTGCACAGGATTTCTGAGAAGGCCCTAAAAAGGCAATAATCTTGAAGTGCCTGTGCTGTGGAAGTGTTTAAAAACCCCCAGAGTGGGGCTTTGTAGCTGTAGTTCTTTCATTAGTATTCAGTGATTGGACTATGGGGTAAGACTTACCATATTAGAAAATATATCAAAATCTTAATTGCTTTTTAACATAATGGTATGTTAAAATAAAAAAGGTGTAACCATATGAAAAACATCTGATTGTATTTTATAGAAATTATATAACTTTAGGCCCAGAAGTTATATGATAAAATAGTCGGCCTAGATGTCATTTAGTAAAGTTGCCAATTAAAAAAAAAAAGGGGTTAAATATTCATACAATTCTAAATTAATTTTAACTTCCAATAAAAACATTCTGTAGATTTTTGGCAAGAGGAGGCTTTACCCCACAAAACTAAGAATGTTTTGGGGCTGGCAGAAATAGCTATAGCAAAACTGTTACTACACAGCTCTGCCAGCCAAATGTTGTGTGATAACACATTTGTGAAAATACTGAAGCCTACAAGTGCCTAAATCTGTCTTATATGTAAACAAAATTTACAGAAAGCTGTAATAATTACAGAAAGCATTATAAGCTGTAACTAGCTTAGCATATACTTGTTTCATGATTAAGATTCTTGTAAATTTTGGTCCACCATTGTCAAACATCTAACCCTTTAATTTTTTATTTGGAACTGTTTGGTTTTGTTTTTCTTTTTCCTGCAGCCGAGTTCCATTAAAACTGATGCTGGATTGGAAGGAATTTTTTTTAAATGGAAAACCAATATATGAACAAGCCTCAATTCAAGCTTTGCCAAATGAACCTGGCCCAGAACAACTTGTAGAGATGCATAAAATGAGTCTGTTAGATGAAAAAGATTATGATGAATACAAGGTACACCAAACTGATAGTACATAATGGAAGATAATACACCTTGCGTTTTCAGCCAACTGGAATTTGGAGGTGTAGTTTGTATTACCAGCTTTGAAAATGCAACAGAATAATAACCAATAAAAGCAGTAAAATTAAATACTATATATGTTACAATACCAGAAGTCTTAATTTCAGCAATTTCAGAGGAAAACTTTCTAACAAGATTTACTGATTTGAGTGATCTGTTCATTTTAAGATAGTAATGTTTGTGAAAATTATTAAAAATGGCTGACGTTTTTCTTGATCTTCTGTTGGAATAGACGTAACTTTTTTCAGGGTTCCTTAAAAACTTTTCTTCAACTTTACAATACATTAGTGTAATTTCAAAATTTGAAGATGAAGGATTAATGTTTCCCTGTTAAAATGTATTGTACAATGTTTTCAAAGTTACATTAATGATGCTTTTCTCCAAAAGAAAAAAAAATCCCACTACATATTTAGACTTCTCAAATAATCTGATAAACAGAATGTGGCAAAATCATGACTTGTTGGGAGTTTATAACTACAATATGTATGTGCTTTTATGTACATCCTGTGCCAAGTGGTACATTTTCTTTTGCAATGAGTGTAAATGTTATGAGTTTCTGTGACTTCAATCTTAACATACATTTTTCTGATGTATCTCTTTTTAAGGTCCTTATTCACAGCATACCAACTCATATAATGAATTTCATGATCACTTTTTTAGGTGAAAGAAAGACCTATACCAAAAGTAAACAGGAAGGACATACAGGGCAGACAGGCAGGAAACAGTGGGGAGCACTAATGAAAAATTAAGTTTTTAGTCATATTGTTTATATTATAAAATCTTCTCTAGAGGTAACATTAGTGAAGGTCACAAAGATTTATTGGCGCATTTAAAGCCTCTTTTTTCCTTCCAGGCTATTTCGAATGCACAGTCACGTAATTAATTTATTCACAGATGTTGTTAGTCTTTTGCCTTTCTGAATCATTATTCATCAAAAGCTGGTATAATATGACATGTAAAATTGTTGGCATCAATTCATACTTACATCTTCTGAAAACCTAAGTGAACAGCTAATGCCTTCAAAGTATTGCTTCTAGGCAAAAGTGTATTAGCAGGGCGTTCTGGCAATGTTTATGCTCATTTTCCTAAACCTTGTGTAAAAAGCCCAGGACAGACAATTTGGCATCTCTCAAGAATACTACATTTACATTACATACTAAAAGTCTCAAGTATATTTGATAAAATACAAGAAAATGCAGTGCTGTCAGTGCATTGCACGTTATACATTAGATTTAGCATGAAAATATTCGGAAACTGCCGTATTATGGTCATGGCTAATCATGTAATAAATCACCCAAAACAAGCATAACATTAGATACTGCCCAAAATAGCAAATAATTTCCAGTTTCATTTGAAAGTATTGAACAGGAATTATATAACTCTCACCTGGATGCCTGAAAACAGGTAAACTGCTTTGCCTCAGGGCAGGTACAGCCTAGCAATTTTCTGGTTAAAAGGGCAAGGAAGCTGAAAGGTGGGGGAAACCATTCCATTTGCAATTAATTTTTCTCAGAGGTTTAATAAAATTTAAAACAACTGATCCATCTGTAGTTATGTGTTTAGGGAAAAATGGTTCAGATAGTACAAGGATTTGGGGTTTTTAAGGATGTCTTTGCAATTACATATGAAGAAGTATGTTTCCTGAGATATTTGGAAAGGGATATTGTGCAAAGAAAAATTATTTTTTTGTTGTTTTATTGATTTGAAATTTTATTTTAAATTTAATTTAGAGTGATAATTACGTTGTCTTTTTCTATCTAATACACATATGTTCAAAATAAACAGTGATCAAATTCTATTATTAGAATGTATGCTGTGGCAATACATCATTCAGATAGTAGATTTAGGAAAAGGTTGCATGTTCTATCCAGAATATCAATTCAAACCATTAGCTTTCAGTAGAATTTTAAAACTCTTCTCTTTTGTTTATGGTGATGAAATATTTAATTTTATGTGTGTGTGTGTGTATATATATATATATATGAGATAGACATATGTATTTTATGTATTATACATGTATAATTGTATAGAATGACAACAGTTATTTGCATTTAAAGAGATGTTAAAGTCATTTAGTCCAACCTCTTTGCTTAAAGCAGGGCAAACATCTGAGTCAGGTAAGGTTGCTCAACACCTTGTCTGGTCAACTTTCAAGTATTTCAAGGGTAGAGATTCCACAGTCTCTCTGTGCAAACTGTTACAATGTTTAACCAGTCTCATTGTGAACAATTTTTTTCATAATTTTTTTTCCTGCTTGGCATTTCTCTTGCTGAAACATTTGACTTTGCCTGTCAACTCCTTATTGCACATCCCAAATGAGGTGACAAGCTAGAGTCTTATAGCAAATATTATTAGTCAAGATATCTTCCAAACAGGTGTTTAGTATCCTGCAACCAAATAAATAGTAATACAGGACTAGTATTATCCTGCATATTAAAATGTTGTCTTTTATCTTCTCGCAGCATAAACTGCACGTCAGGACTTTGCTAGTGCTACAAGATGCAATATTAGTAGAGTATATATTAGAGTGGCAAAAGTGTAATTTTCTGTTCCAATGTCTTTCTTCTGATGTGATTTTCACTAAGAGGACCTTTACTAGCAAAACCTCATGGAGCTGTATGCTGGTAAATCATAAACTGCTACTGATCTCAGAGTACATGAACTGGAAGTTTCTACTCAGTATTTCCTTCCCTTAAAATTGTTTGAACTGGTTTGGGTTGTTGGGTTTGGGGTTTTTTCTCTCTCTATTGAATGTGTTCTAGGCAAATATATATTTGAAATCTGTCCATAAAATTTTCAAATATTTATGTTTGATACTGGACAATAATGTTGCCCAGTTTTAGAACGCAGAATCATAGAATACTGGATTTCTAATACAAAAATCTGCTACTGATTAATTCTGTGGTATTGGTGAAATTATTTTTCACATTTATGGAATTTAAAAAGTGATTATAGGAATCTTTTTTTGGGTTTGCACAGCAAAGTCCTGCCAGCAGAGGGGCTGCAGAGGTGGGTTCTCTGAGAATCTACTGGAAGCTTCCCCCGTGTCAGACCGAGCCAATGCCAGTTGGCTCCAAGCCATACCCACCACTGGCCAGAGCTGAGGTGGTGACACCTCTGTGATAACGTATTTAAGAAGAAAAAAAAGTTTTTGCACAGAGAAGTAATTGCGGCCAGAGAAGAGAGGAGATATGTGAGAGCAACAGCTCTGCAGACACCAAAGTCAGTGGAGAATGACAGGGAGAAGGTGCTCCAGGCGCTGGAGCTGAGATCCAGCTACTGCCCCTGGAGGACCCCACACTAGAGCAGGTGAATGCCCAAAAGAAGGCTGTAACCCCATGGGAAGCCTCTGCTGGTGCAGGTGGAGAGAGGAGCCTACACTGAAGCAGGTTTGTTGGGAGGACTTGGCATGACCCCATGGGGGACTTGTCCTAGAGCAGCCTGTCCTCAAAGAACTGCATTCCATAGAAGGGACCCACACTGGAGCAGTTCATGAACTATAGGCTGTGGGAAGAACTTGTGCTGGAGATGTTCAGGGAGGACTGGCTCTTGTGGTAAGGACTGCATGCTGGAGCAAGGGAAGAACTCCCTTCTATCAGGAAGAACAAGCAACAGAAACAACATGTGATAACCCCCATTCCCTGTTCCCCCCACTCTGCTGGGCAGGAGGAGGTAGAGAATTGAAAATAAACTTAAGCCTACGAAGGAAGGAGGGGTGAGGGGAAAGTGTTTTCAGGATTTGGTTTAGTTCTCACTGTCCTGCTCTGATTTTGATACATAATAAATTCAACTAATTTTACCAATCTGAGTCTGTTTTGCCCATGACAGTAACTGGTGAGTGATCTCTCCCTGTCCTTATCTCAACCCACAAACCTTTTGTTATATGTTCTCTCCCCTCTCCTGTTGATGAGGGGAGTGATAGAATGGCTTTGGTGAGCACCTGGCATCCAACCAGAAGCAGAACATCACAGAATCCATGAAAGTGTTTGTATGAGTACTTGTCTCTTAACTACTTATTAGTGAATATCAATAAATATTTAATGATTATGATATAATTATACCTTTTAACAAGGGTCTATTCTAAAAAATATTTTATTATTTAATACTATTCAAATTTGGTTGTTTTATGTATTGTGTTTGTGTATAAATTCATATATCTAAAAAGATGAAGAACAAGGCATATTAAGACATGATTTGCTAATTTGTCATTTATACAGAGTATGACAGGGGAATGGAGCCCAGCTGAAGAGAACAGTGAAAACAAACCTCCTCTTAATAATAACATATTGGGTCATGTGCTTCGTAGACTGATGGATTTGTTCTACCCTCCACAACCCAAATCATCACCACGTGTACTTACTTCATTTCCTATCAAGGGATGTATTTTGGGAAAAATTTTTAGTGGAAAAACTACCTGTGCAAAGTTTATTGAAAAAGGTAGGGGTTGTTTGTTCATTGGGGGTTTTTTCCTGAAATTCTTTGAAACTTTTGTTTGCATTAAAATCTCACTCTTACAATGAAAATTGTTTGGACAAATCCTTGCGTTACTAGTTCTTGAACCTCAGATACATCTGTATTTTGCATGGGTTGGTTGCATATAATTTCTTCATTATCTTTCAAAATAAGATTAGAAACACCCAACCCTGAAAGTAGTATTAATATAGTATTACTTCTGCATTACAAATTTGAAAATGCATTTGGTAAACTTCACCGGAGATACTTGTTTTAGAATAGACTGGCAAGGTGGCTAATGATTGTATATGTACACTCTGCAACGGTTACAGAGAAGAAAGAGTGGAAACAATGTTTATTATATTTAATTTAACTGCCTGTAATAGTTTCTCTGTATGTAGGCTCAACTTAAACTGTAAAGTTATCTAATTCTTTTGTGTATTAGTTTGCAATATTCAGGTACTATCTGTTGATACTCTGGTTCAGGAGGCCATCCAGTCTTTTCTTAAAAATGAAATTAAAAGTGAACATGATATGATTCCACATAAAGCAGGGAATTCTGGGAAACAAGATGAGGTAACCATTTTTCTTAGTTTTCATTTTGGCTCCAACAGGTAGATAAGAATGTAAAATATAAGGAAGAAAGCATGTTTCAATTTTTTACTCAATTTTGAACTTAATTCTATGTAATAACATGTAAGATTTCAAGAGTCAGCTTGAATTGGCAGTCTTGTTTTTTTTTGTAATAGAACAGTCAAGAGGGCCTATCCAAGGTTTGTAAACCAATTTTAGTTTCTACTTTACGAAGAGGCATTACTTAAAATGGTTAAATTAAAAGGTGACACCTTTTCATCATTCTAAATTATTGCGCTCGCTGCAAGCATTTTATGTATGAAGTATGAAAATCTATTCCTCTGTATGTTGGTTAGACATATATTGTTAAATTTCTATGTTTTCGTGTTAAATCTCAAACTCACAGAAGATACAGTATTTTCTGTGTCATTTCTAGATTAGCAAAACTGTATGCCTGATTTTGCTGCTGCCAAGCAGATAATTCATCCAATGACAAGGTTTCTTTCCTTTACATTAAAAATGCTTAATTCTACAGCAATTTCTTTGACTTTATTGCTCATTAGAAAATACTTTCAAAACTAAGATATAAAAGAAACTCCGTAGAATTAATTAATTTATATGCTACCATGGGAAACCATCAGTGGATTTATGGTAGTGAAAATCAATCAAAGTAAACTTATAACCAGGACACTTTTTATTTCTTGGCCCTAATATCCTTTGTTTCTCATGTAATATAAAAAGTGAAATCATACTCTTTTTGACAATGACTGTTACAAACATTCTGAGCATATGCTGCACTCTTCCACAGCTGTCTGTATATGCCCAGCTTGGCGCCACTTCGCAGAAATGGTTGAAGAAAGGAAAAAGTATTCCTGATGAACTACTAATTGACCTCCTGTTGGAAGCCATTAAGTATGAAGTTGTGCAAACACTTGATTTTGTCTACTTTTGTTTGACAGAAAATTGTCTCAGCTACCCTGATGTGCATTTAGCACTGAAGTTCCCACATGAATATAATTTAAATTGTTACTGCCATTAGTATACTTCAAGTTACAGAACAGATTTTACTGTTTGTTACCTCACTACAAAATTTAGTGAGAAAACAGTGAAATTATACTTCTAAAAAGAGCGCCTATAGAGTTTTTGAAAGTTCTATTTATGAAGGCAGCAGAAATAGTTTTATTTATGTTTTTTCCACTTTTAATTAGACTTGATGTTATTTTTTCTGATTTACAGTTTAATAATGTCTGTCATAGTCTGTGTTCAACAGGATATTTAATATACTGAATTAAGAATGAAAGACTGCTAGAGCAAGCTCTCCCTTAGTTTTTATTATTATGCTATCAATTCACTGTATAATTTGGTTCTTCATTTACTTTTAGCCAAATACCACCGGAGAAGGGATGGATTGTGGAAGGGTTTCCAATGACAATTAATCAGGCAAAGCTATTTGACAAAGCCTATACAGGGAATGATCCAAAAGAAAAAGATGTGATTTCTGGAAAGCTCTCACTTGCTACAGATCCCAGAGCTCCTAACACACCTCCTGTTATCTCACCTGCATTTGATGTTTCTGTATTATTGGATATTTCAGACACTGTGGTACTGCAACGTGCAGCTAACATGAAGTGTAAGTTTCCAACTACTATTGACAAAGTAAAATGACAAGCAGGTATCTGTAAGTTGAAAATGAAAAACAGCATTACTGCGCAATTCCTCTACATCTCACAGTATCACTTTCATTAATTGTGCCTTGAATACTTTGAGATTATTTCAAATACTTCTGTTTGTTTCAGTCAAAGGCAGATAAGAAGAATGCAAGTGGATGTGTACATGCTTTTTTGAATTTGTACTGAACTCTCACTAGAGCTGAGATAGTACAGTGGCTGGTGTTAGATATCACATAAAACAGCAGCTGGAAGAAACACAAGTTACAACAGATGCAGAAACATTCTTCAATATAGATATAGAAATAGTATTTTTCTTCCGGAGACACATTTGGAAAGGGATGAAGGAAATTATAAACAGAGGGATGTGCCAATATTCATTCCCTGAGAGTGCCAGAATTAATTCCCTATTTATTACTGCCATTATCTTGTCTTCAGTTAGTCAGTCAATGATTGGAAATTGTCATTTTAGGCCAACCAAGACAAAAGCATTAAAGACCTCTTGAGAGCTGTTTGACTTTCAGACTACACATTTTAAATTGCCCTAACACACCTTGTTGAAACGTAAGTTTTTTCATGAATATGTCCCATATTATCCAAAATTTTAGGAGATTCTTCTTCATTGTTTTTACTGAAGCACACAGGTGGATTATAGCTTAAATTAAAGCACAAATGATATTTAACTTTTATGTAGACATAGGAGTGAGGATGAGACAAAATCTTCAGAGATCTTGCTAACAATGTAGTGAAGATAAATTTATAGACACTTCAAATTCTTGATAATTTTAAGGTCTTGTGTTGCCAAAGCACTTGGAACACATGATAATGCATGATGCAATCTCAGAAATACAAACAGAATTTATTTGCTGTTATGTAATGTGGTGATAGAGTCAAAAGAACAATAAATCAGAATTTTTTAAAAATGGCTTATTTCTAGTGAATTGAAGTTTCTTAAAATTTAGGAAAAACTCAGAGAGAAACAATACCTTATCTTTTCATGCAGTGGAATATCTGCTGATTGTGGAAAGAAGCAGCTACTTCAAGGAAGATTCAGATGAGACTGGGAAAATACCTACTAACTAGTAGAGTAGATAAGGCTGAAATAGTCTGCCCACAGGAATGCTTCATCTTTTCAACTGGAGATTTCTATGACTGCAAAGTATCCATTAGGAAATGTTAGTGCTATAATTGGCTATGCATTTAAAAGGAAGAGGCAAGTCAGTGTTTTCAGGTCCTTTGCACCTTGCTTTTATATTTCTATGATGTTCTCTGACTTTTCCTTTCTTTTAGGAAGTTTGGTACCCAATTTTTAAATGAAGAAATGTAAGATCAAGGAACACTGAAATTTTTCTTATAATAATTATCTTACTTTGGGAAAATAACTGAATGATTGCCTTTTTCTATATATGCTCATATATGCTCTTTTCCACACAGTAGATAAATCAAAGTCATCTGAAACTGAACAGGAGAACAGCAGTCAAAATTCGCATCCTGAAATCCTAGAAGAGAAGACTGAGTTGGACAAGGACCAGGTCCTACACAGGCAAGTTGTATGAAGTACGAAAAAGTTGCTCCAGATAGATATTTAGGCATGTAACTAATCTGAGTCTCATATGTGATCCATGACATGCTTAACAGAAAGAATTTAGGTGTTTCTCTAATATGGAGCCTAAAGGATATTTGCATTGTTTGCACAATATAAATAAACGTATAAAATTAGAATTCATATGTTTTGATTTTCCAGGGTATTCTTCCAGGGTGGAATTTAGTTTTCAGATATATGCTGCATGAACTGTATGTATACATATTTGTATCTATGGATCTATATGTCACACATGATGCAACTGCCTTTGAGTGAAATACATTTGATTTCAGTTAGAGATTTTCTAAAATGCTATTTTCCATTTCTACATTTATAAAAATCACTTAATTTTCCAATTTTAATTAAATCACTAGATGATTACCTCAACACAAAGACCAAAATCAAAAACAAGTCTTATTTCTAAATATTTGATAATATTAACTAATTTAGACTATTATTTGTTATTATTGGTTTAGTTGTGATATAAGAAAGTAGGTTTAGCTTGTGACAAGAAAGAGTAAGAAATATATAAGACTAGTTAACAGAAGGATTTTGAAAATTTTCCTATGTTTAAAATGAAGAGTTTGTTGCAGATGGAGTTGTTTTAGTATTAAATTAGATGGTCTGTTTTTGTTTTGTTCTCTAATTTTAGAAAATGTTTGATTTTCCGTTACTTAGATTTTAATTTCATACATTAATATGATTTTTGTAGAATTTCAGGTTTTCTAGACACATGGCCAAAATTAGAGAAATGGTTTTCAGTCCATCAAAATATTCTAGTGAGTGTAAATGCAGAGACAGAAGAAAGTCATGTGTGTGAAACAGTGAAGGAAATTATAATAGAAGAAATGGCAAAAAAACGGAATAGAAGTAAGTTTTCATGTTCTTACTTTCTAGAATTCAGTAACAAAAGACTTTATTGTCTATAATTGATAATTACTATGTAACAGTATATGGCAACCCACATTTGTGCTGCCCCTGGAAGACTTTGCGCTTGTGTGAGTTAGTCATACCTGCACCAGAACCCTGAACTTTTCTGTTTTTACCTTTTCAGAGGATATGGACCAATTTCACATAAAAATTAAATTAGAGCATTAAGTTCAGTATTTCTTCCTGGATTAAAAATTACAGATAGCATTTTCATCCTATGAAAATAGTATAATGGTGTGTAGCATTATGGTATAAGAAAGTCTAACTTTCCATTATCAATATATAGTCATTTAACATCAGCATAAAAATCTGGATAACTAGGAGTGGTTTTGGTATGAATTTTGGTACATCTTTATTCCATTTCTCTTCTTAATCAAGCAGAAGGAAAGAATAATTTAAAAATAATTAAAAAAGGAAAAAAAGGTGAAGTATCCAAGGGAACAAATGCATCAAGTAGACCAGTATTAGTAGACCTGTGAATAACCAGACTGTTATGACCATAACTGTTATGACAAAGTCTTGATGTGTCTCCTGCCACCAAAGAAAAAAGTATTAACTAGAAAAGTACTCTTTACGGTAAAATTTTATCCCACTACTCATGCATAAGTTTTCTGGTTCATGAAAAATTCTTGGAAATACCACAGCTGACAGAAAATTGGATAGAGTGTTTTCAAAAAACTACCTAGTTGGAATTGGGGTTTTTTTACATGCTTGGTATAGTTAATAGCCCTGCCGGTGTTGGTGACAAAATCCAAGATTTTCCAGTTAGAATCCAGCTATGGTATAGAAGTACTGTGAAGGACTATTTAATCCCTATGGAGAAATAATCCCTGTGGCCAATTAATAATGTTTAATTTCATGTTTATGTTGATAGCTTCCAAGCTGTCCTTCACTATTAGGTTCATATAAGCAGGTTGGTGGAAGATGATTTATCTTTAGTGAATCCATACTCCTGATCATCTTCCTGTCTTCCATGCAGGTAGAGAAAGCCTCCAGGATGAGGCACTCCATCACCTTTCCAGGGATTGAGGTGCAGCTGACTGACTGGCCAGTAGTCCCCTGTGTCCTTCTTCCTCTTTTGAAGACCAGGGAGACATTTGCTTTCTCCCAGTCCTCAGGCATCTCTTGTGGTCTCCATGAACTTTCAAAGATGATCGTGAGCAGCCTGGCTGTGATGTCTGCCAGCTCGCTCAGCACTCATGAAGCATTCTGTCAGGGCCTGTGGACTTGTGGATGTCAAGTTTGTTTAAATGTTCTCTGACCCAATCCTCCTTGAGCATTGCTGATTTCATGAGAATATTTTCTGATTAACAACATCTAAGTAATGAAATAGTGAATCTGTTCCATTATTTTGAACTTGTCCGAGTAGCATAGGTGTCTAATTCTGTTTATTGATACTTAAAATACATTTGAAGGTACTAATTGTACATTTGTATCAAGGGTCTACTCAAGAAATAGCACCAGCAGAAGAAAAGCCTTTACCAGTTACAGAAGTAAAGCCTTTAGCAGATACAGAAGAAACTCCTTTACCAGTTACAGAAGAAACTCCTTTACCAGTTACAGATCAAGATCTGCTTCCTCCCTCTTCTGAGTCACCACCACCACCAATAGAACCAGGATCAGATGAATGGATTTATGTAGATGAACCACTTCCCCAGGTATGTTAACTCAGGATTAAATGTCTTAAATATCAAAGTACATATTTTTCTTAGTATTCTATGTATGTTCTATCTGAACTTTTTACATCACTGCACGTTATTTGCTTCAGTATTTTTCAATGAAAGCTATGCTATGCACAAACAACCATACCTACTAAAATACATAAAACAAGGGAACATAACTTTAAAATTTTGGGGTTTTTCTTCTAAATTCTTTACAATTATGATGAAGAACACTGATGCCTGTGTTCTTAATAATAATACTTTTTGCTATGATATACCAGTACAGACTCACTAGATCAGCTTTCTGTCTCTGACAGGGGGCAAGTTGTGGAACTCATACAAAGAGTAAGAATGGGCAGCGTGTGCACTAATCTTTCTCTTAGGATAGTTTTTTCCTTACCTGTTTTACCCAAAGACATCTTCCTAGATTCCAGTGATCTGAAATACAGAGGTTTCCTGAAGTGGCTTTATATCTGCATCTTGGGTTTAGTAGCTCTCAGTAGACTTTTCTTTCATGATTATGTGTTTCAGTTGCTTTAGTTGCTTTTTTAAAGCAATTTACTTTTTGTTCTCCATGGCATAGGCTGTATAATTATGTTAATTCAGAAAAAAAATATTTCTCTCTCTTTGCTCTAAACTGTTCTTTGCTTGAATTTTATGACCCTAATTCATATATTGTGAGATACAATGAAGAATAGTTCTCTAATCACCCTCTGAAGGTATTTAAGATGTGACTGGCATCTCTTATATGTACATTTTGCTCAATGTTGTTTTTCTTCTCCAATCCAGTTATAATCTACTCTAGTTCTCCTGTAAATCTTTGGAGATGGGAAGCTGGGACTGCATGCAGTTTTTTGGATGTAGGTTTCAAGGGTGGACAATGAAGCTTGGAATTTTGTTTAGTAATTCCTTTCCTAATATTTACCAGTTTTTCCTTCATGACTACTTATGCTTGGTTTCCTCTGGCCGTGGGCTTTATTTACATTTCATGACAGTCAGTCAGTGAAGTGTCACTTTTGGAACACTGGGCCGTCAGCTTAGATCTTTATGAGCTCAGACTGCAGTGACCAAATTTTCATACTTCAGTATTCACTCAGTATCATCACTTAGTTTAGGAGCATACCCAGAATCACAGATACTAAACTATTCTTCTGGAACCTACCACTCCTTTTGAGACCTGCCCCTTTTTTTCAAAGAAATGCACAGGATAAAACTGTATCTATAATGTCTATAACCAGTTGTAAATCAGAATAAATATATAGTAAAAAAAAGGTAATATGATTTAATGAAATATTTTTTTCCTGTATTTACTAATGCTACAGATAAATGAGTTACCAAGAAATGTATCATTTAATGTTGATGTTTTTAAAAAATTCACAGGAGATAATTGATTTTTTAGTACCTTACTGGGAAATGATAGAAAATACATATATAAATACCATCAAAACTGTACTTAGATGCCTAAGGGATGAACTGTACACGATGATTCACTACATAGCAGATATTAGGTGAGTAGAAATAGTGTCTTATTATATTAATAGTGGTGTATTTTATTTTTCATAAGGCATTCTGTATGTCTTTTAACACCACAATTATTTTTACAATAATTTACAGACAAAATTTCCAAGATTATTTGAAACGTCCAGATCTTAAGCAGGAATTTGTGTCTCGGTGGCAGACAGATTTTAATTCAATTTCTGATGACCTGCGAGATGATGAGGAAACAAAAGCTGAACTACACCAAAGAGTTACTGTAAGTAAATGGTAAAAGTTACAATATATCTTAGACTGTTATTCATTGTATACAAGCTTGATATGACATGAATGATATTAGTTACTTCTTTTTCCTTCTTTAATACTCCTCTTAAACTATTTAATTTCCTCTTGTGCATAAAGTGTTCTTCACAATTATTTCTCTGTTGTTTAGCCATAATTTTCTTATGTCATGCTTCATTTTTTAGCTTACATTGTGATATTCTGGTACAGTGCTCTCTTTTTCTTTAAATTTTATGGTTTTCAGAGATTTTACAAATTTGGACATTTCTATCACAATATAACAAATCTTGGCAGAATTTTAGTTTTTCCATAAGTTATATATGCTAATATACATTTTCTAAAACAGATTCATGCAAAGTACAGAGAATTTCTTTGAAATGTTTTGATTCAGGTAGATCTTTGCTGGGTCATACATGTCATACATGTTTTATTCTTCACAAAAGTCCATGACAGTAAAGGTCCTAACACTTAGGACTTTGGCTATCTTTGTACAGCTGTCTTTGAATTTATCAGATTCCCATTTTAGAACAGACGTGATTTTTAGTTGAGGCTTATCAGGAAAAATGCTCCCAAAAAAGGGGAAAAAGAACACTGACAAGATTGCTAGAAAAAGGCAGTATTTGTGGAATCATGGATTAATTCACTGAGATGGAAAAAGCACTAGATTGGACCTCCTTTTCTATAGAATTATTTCAATAGAATGAATTAGAGAATTTAGAAATCATAACCCATATTCCTGATTTCTACTAAATGGAATTATAAAAAGACTGGAATCACTCTGTCCTATATTTTAGAAAGGTAATTAAAATATTTGGACTGTTGCACATAACAGAAATCCATGTTTGACATTATCCAATTCAAATTCTGTTAGGAGGAGATGGTACTCTCATATGATGCAGTGAGACTCAGATACTGTGATATCGCTAAGCAGTTTTGCTAAGCAGATATGGCTAAACAGATTTTCAGAATTTCTTTCTCTGAATGACCCATTCTATTCTTTGTAGATCCCAAACTTTTGGGTGATTGTGAAGATGGTACCTCATCTCTGCTTTTAGGCCATGCCCATTTTACCTCTCTGAATGTAAGAATTCTGTCTTCCTTGATGCTAGAAAAAAAAGAGGAAATGAAAGCAGTGATAATCTTCAGAATGTTTTTCCTCAAACTCCCAGACTGCTCAACTCTGTCATCTCAGCTGGTCCCTTCCTAAAACACAGGAAGGGACCAGCTGTAAAACCTGAAAACAAAATTTCTCTGATATCAATTGGAAAAGTATAAAATCCCACCCCACACTTGTGATGTATGAGAACTTCCTTAAAGGCCTAAAGCCCAAAGGGCAGCCAAGACTTTCTTTGGCATGCTGTTGTGGTTTAACCCCAGCCAGCAGCTAAGCCCCATGCAGACACTCACTCCCTCTCCCACCAGTGGGACTGGGGAGAGAATCATAAAAGCTAGAAAACTTGTGAGCTGGGATGAAGACAGTTTAACAGGTAAAACAAAAATCAAGCACCAAGCAAAGCAAAACAAGGAATTCATTCACCGCTCCAGTCCATGGTCATGCAGAGACCCCACATCAGAGCAGGAACTGTGGCCTATAGAGAAGAGCCCAGGCAGGAGCAGGTGTTCTGGCAGGACATGGAGTCTGCATACTGGAGCAGTGCAATCCTGAAGGGCTGCATACATAGAAAGGACCCACACTGCAGCAGCTGTTCAAATACTGAATTCTCTGGGAGGGACCCACACTGGAGAAATCCATGAAAGACTGCATCCCATGGGAGGAACCTCACTCTAGAGCATTATTGTGCTCTGTTATTAATTGGCATTAAATTAAACTAATTTTCCCAAATCAAGTCTGTTTTCCACATGATTATAAGAGGTGAGTGATCTCCTGCTCATTATCTCGACGCATGAACTTTTCCATCATATTTTCTTCTCCTCTCCTATGAGGAGTACTAATAGAGCAGTTTGGTGGACAGCTGGCAGCCACCCAAGGTCAACCCACCACTTCCAACACATAAGTTGTATGCTTATATACTTTCTTATTCAGCAGCATATCTTTAGGTGTAGATTCTACAATGTGGACAACCATGAATATCTGATTGCCTGCACCTTGAGTACCTTCTAGCTATCACTGATGTGTTTGGGCTTCCTATTTGTCAGCTTCTCTGTGGCGTTTGTCAAACAGAGGACGAGTGGATTTGTCTGAAGTCTTTGGACAGGGAGAGAGAAACGGGATTTGACATAATACTCTGAGGCCAAGACCTGGTGAATATGGAATCACCTCAACTGAAGCTAAGCTCCTCATGGCAGGGCTAGTAGTCTGGAACACCTTTTTTATCCCAAAACAGGTCAGGTGAGGCAGAACTGCTTGGAGCCCAGCAGACAGGTCATCTTGTCCTACCTTAGCACTGCATTTAACAGCACTCTTCTCTTCCCATGGCCTCTTACCACCTAGTGGTTTGTTCACACTATTTCCATGCAGAGATGGTAATAGGGAACAGGGGGTTTGCAAGAATGTTGTATGCTGAGTAGGTCTTCAGTGCTGTCAGTGAGCCACATAGTGCTGCTATGAGATATAGACATTAGTTGAAGAGCCCTTAATTAAAAGAATGTTAGAGAAAAATGGCACAGAGACAATCAAAATTGGAAAAACTCTTGAAATCTGGCATAATTTTCTCAGAACTTTTCATATGACATATGGCAATAATACTCCCTTAGAGTATTATTCTTACTGTATTGCTTAGCAAACCATCCAAGTGCAAAGTTGTTGGTGCAGTTGGGAGCTTAGCTATTCATAGTCTTATGTTTGTCTAGCTTAGGTAGATCATCTCTGCCTGAGGAAAAGCAAAGCAGCCTGCACATTGAACTCGGGTCTTTGTATTCTTCTCTCTGGTACATTTGTAAAGCCACTTTCTGTCAACTCTAAGCATGTGACTTGACCAGGCTTTGATATTTATACCAATAGAGAAAAAACCCCAAATGACGTGATGCCCTATACACAGCCAAAAAAAAAATTAATAATAAATATATAAAATAAAGTCATTTACATTTTCTTTCACAGTTATTTATCATATTTGATTTTGTCTTTTAGGACCTAAGAGATCTTCTCTGGGATATCTGTGACAGCAGAAGGAAAGAAGCAGAGCAGGAACGTATTGATGTCATGAATAAAGACTGGTTGCCGGATCACAGGGGAATTGCAATGAACCATTTCTTTTCACTTATGCAGGTATGGACCACTTCAGAGTCTGCAATGGAAGGGGACAATGAATTAGATTTGGAGGACAATAAACCCAAGAGAAATTTCATATGGTTGGCTCCAAATGCTTTAAACACATGCCTTGATGACTGAGCTGAAAAAAGCAGACCTAAGCAGTTTAGGGTGGGCTTCATGCCTTTAATTTTCTGTGTGATTTTTATATGTTTGATAAACCAGGGAGCCACTCTCTTATCTCTTCTGAATGTTATGGTAATTTAAATATAAAGTTCGTGAAATAGTCTGTTGCTACAGTAAAGAGATTGGTAACATCATTTTCAAAGAGTCTAAATAATGCCCTAAAGAAAGACTTAAGGCCTTAACTAAAGAGAGAGGTTGAAATATCAAATAACTCCTGACTAGTGGAACCACATTCATCCTGTAATTAGAGTATTTATAGGCCTGACTATTTAAAAAATCTGTCTTGGATTATATGCATACAGGAGACAAATTAATGTTACAGAGCTTAAATGTTTTGTTATTCTCCTTTTATAATCATGTATAACTTTGCAATCCTAATTCTAACAGAATTTCATGGACAGATATGATGCAGTCCAGTGGAGATTCACTATGAATCTAATTTGATCTGTTTTGTATGGATATGCAGAGTAACTCCTTAAAATTACGAAGACGTGTATTAACCATATATAAGCTTTTATTTTTATAAAGGAAAATTTAAAGGAAAACATTATTTCTTTACTTAGTATATATTCCCCAAAATAAATGAATTATTAATCCTAAAACTACAGAATTAAAAATGTAATAACTTTAACTTTATGCAATGACTTTTTTGTTTTTTAGAAGCAGCCATAAATAGGCTTCTTTGGTATTGAGCTCTCCATCTCTGGGTTCTTCTGTTGAAAATTACATATATTCCCCAGATGGCTCTGTTACTGTGTAAACATATAGATTTGTATAAATACCATTTATCAGATTTCATTGCATCCTTCTGTGTACACACAGTTATACTAGAAGATATTTCCTCCTTAACTTATGGATAAGTGCTGGTTTACACCACAAAGGTTTTTTCCTTTGTTTTGTGAATGTGGTTTTGTGCATTTTCCCATGAATATTTAGTGCTGTTTTGTCAGTTAGAGACTGACACCATACTGTATCAATAAATCAGAACATGACAGGTGCTAAATGTTTCTTGAATCTTACTTGATTTCTTCTCAGATGATTCACACAAAAAGACACTTAGGTGTGTAAAGTCTGTTGATTTCTTTGGTCCAGAAAAACTGTATGACTTGTAAAATTTTCTCCATCTGTAGCCCTTTTTATTTTATGGTATTAAGGATTTTATTTCGTTTGAAAACGAAGATTCCATGTAATATGCTTGCACTAGTATACTTGCTACTATAGAAATATATATACATCAAAATATATTGTGATTAAACTTAATACACTGAACATTAGGCACATGGTGTGACTCTTGGGGATGGTCCTGTGCAGGGCTATGAATTGGACTCCATGATCCTTGTGTGTCCCTTCCAACTCAGCATATTCTGTGATTATTTATTGTAGAGGATTTTTCTTATTTTTCCTATTTTAATAACCAGGATTCTTATTACTCCTTAGAAATGACAGAGTGAATACATTATAGATGCAAGTAGAAGTATGCATTGAGTACCATATAAATAGCTATGATTCTTGCTCTCCTCCAAATTCTTGGGATTTAAAATTGTTTCTGTTAACATGTATTTTAAAAAGTAATAAAAGTTTGTTCTGTCCTGGCTTGAATTGCAATTCTTCCATCTTTTCTTCTCGAGGTTGAAGTGGATCGTTTCCAAGATACGAAGAGAATTCTTCATGACTACTATAGGTCAATGGAAGGAAAAATCCCAACAGAAGACAGTAAAGATTTTACTAGAATCCCATTATTAGATATTTTTGATGTAGAGCAGAAGGACGATGTAGAGAAGGAGGATGCAGAGCAGAAGGAAGATGTAGAACAGAAGGAAGATGTAGAGCAGAAGGAAGATAAAGACAAATCAAGAAGGTAGAAATGCATTATTAAGTTATACAAATATGAACAAATACAGTGCACTGTATTTAGTGCTTTGTGATAGCTTTGTGGGTGTATGCGGAAATATATGTGTGTATACTTCGAAGGATGGGGAAACAAGAATTTTTAACCAGGGATTATAGCCAAATGATGAATCTTAAATCATCTCATAGGTTACATGCACCCCTGATTTTTTTAGTGATTTACCTGTATCATTTTCATTAATGCATCCCTGAACTGTACAACATTATACAAGCTGCTTTATGAGGAATTTTACTGCAGAAATGTTTCCTATGTCCCTTTGTGTTGCTTCCAGCACAATCCTCACATAAATAAGTTAAAATATTATTGTGGAACATTAGCAGGTTTAAAATTTGTGCCAATTAGCATAATTAAATGAGTTATGTAATGAGAAGTGTAAGTCAAAGCAACCTACAAATATGCACAGAACTGAATGCCATATTAAAAGGTAAGAGATACATACCATCAGATAATTTCACAATATAAAAAATGCCATCAATATTGATACCTGCTTTTTAACTTTCTTACAGTGCATTTGTCTTCGTATTAAAACTCTCTTTCTAACCCATGTGGAATTCGTCAGCAAATCACACATCAGAGTCATTTGATGTATTTTTATCCATCTGTTCTTATTCCTTAGCTGTTAATAGTTAAATTGGACAGTTTTCTTCTCGTACACACTCTTCATCACTTTTCATCATTGTCTCTTGCTATTGCAACATTTGAAAATAGCATTCTAATTTTTTCAGCATATTCTCTGATACAGTTATTAACACTTTTTACAAAGGGTTGTGTGAATTATTGTTTATATTTTATTTTTGAGGATTCCTCTGGTTTCTTGGAAACTGTTTTCACCAGAAATTAGTACTGAAAACAATAGAACTCTGCAGGCAAGTCCTAACATTGAGAATTATGAAAATGGGGTGGCTACTTCCAGGAATGATGAAAGGCTTATTATTTATACTTGGCAAAAAGCAGTAACAGCAGTATCAAATATGGTAAGCAATGTTTTATTTACTTAAACATTTTTGGATCATAGTTTCAAAGCCTCCCATTCAGCAGGCAGCCTAAACACATCATCTTTGCACTGTGTATCTCGATTTCATTCTTCTTGCTCCACTGCTGATATTTCCATTGAAAATTTTTGTAGTTCTATGAGGAAAATGTTGGAATCTGTGTATTATCAGCATCTCTGTATTTATAACTGACTCTTTTATTCCATTATTGAGAGAAATACTTTGAATTTTGCCTCTATGTATCTACTACTTCCTCTTCTCCCTCTGTGAGAAGATGGAGAATTTTAATCCTGTGATGCAGTGTTTGCTCAAACCTTTCACAACTTGAAAAGCTGTAGTTATGTTCTTTTTTCTATATAGCTAAAAGTAAATTAAGTGAGCTTTTAAAAAGGTTGGTTTCTAGCTTTGATTTTTCTTTTCTCTTTGATCATTTAAAAATAAATTAATTTCTGCACCCTTGCCTTGTAACTTTTAGGCTTGCTTCCTATACTGTTTATTCTTGCATTTCTCACATTTTGCTTGAGCACAGGGAATAATTACAAGAATTAAACCCACTCTGTCTCTATTTTGCATTTTTGCTGTAGAATTGTATTTTTGATAAATAATTAAAGTTTAATCAATTAGTTAAAGTATCTTCTTTATTTATGTGTCTACTTCTCATCAAGTACTTTCAGCAAAGAGAGGCAATTTGAAACAGTAGTTGCACATCGTTGATGCTATGTACTGTACTATGTGTGTCTGTGGTGTCAAGGTAACAGCTGAAATAGAGCTTAGGGAAATGGAGGAAGAAGAACAACGTCAGCAGCAAAAACTGAAAGAAGATCCGAAACGCTCAGGCAAAGCTGCTGGGAAAGATGCCAGAAAACCTTCCAAATCACCTACTAAAAAGAAAGGTATTTAAAATACAGGCTTTGTTTCAGCAGTGGTTGAAATTTCTGAAATGTAAATATATGAGTAATACAGAAATGAGTAAGCCAAGATATTTATTTTGGTTTTAATTTCTCTTTTAAAATGCCAAATGTGAATATCAATATAAAAAGCTGGTAGTGATAAAAAAGGTCAGAGACTTTTGAATGGCAATTGCATTTGTTTAAACATATATGTTGTCTTTATATGTAGGAATAAATATTCTAAATAGCATGCAGAAAGTAAATTTTTTTTCTCCATATTCTGTATTGGAATGGAATGGAATGGAACAGTTAGAATTAGTTTATCAATTTAAATAAAATTCTATTTAATTCTGCCTACTTGTCAGCTATAAGTCAAAATATTTCAAATATTAATATTAAGGAAATCTTCCTGTCTGACCATGCAGGAGCCACTCTGGCAGTCACACTCTGCACCACCTTATCTGGGACTGAGGCCCCTTCAAAAGAGGCGGCTCCAGTGAACGGACAAGTCCCCAGTTGAGTCCCTACACTGGCACAGTCAGACCAGGTTTCCTTTCAGGCTCCATCCGTGGTTTCCCATGGCAGAGTCTCAGGTGTCTGGATCCTTAAAATAATTTAATCACGGTGTATCAACAGGATAGCAGCTTGAACTGGTGCCTTCAAGGAGGGACTCTGAACAAAGGAAACCCTGGGCTCTTATACTCTGACAGTCTAAGTGCACGAAAGTTTGGGGTCGTTGTCTGCTGCTGTGTCTCTGAGTGTCCAGTCCCCTGGCTGGGCCGCAGGGCCCTGGGCCCTTTGTTCTGCAAAGGTTTGGTGGTGCCAATTCACAGCCTCTTATCTCAGGCTCCCACCACCCAGAACTCAGCCTGCAGCTCCCAAAGCTAGCTGCACTGACTGCATTCCTCAATAATTAAAACAATAGTACTGGAAAGGAATGGGTAAATTATCTAGTCTCTTAAGATATACTGAAATTAATTTAGCAGCCATATAGTAGCATGGATCAATCAATCTCCGTGATTTTTATGTGTAACTGCCATGTGGTGTAAATAAGGACATAGAATCTAATATCATCTACAGTCTTAAAAACAAGCAACTCCTATTGAGGGAGATCTTGCATGTATGCCTGGTAAGAAACTGTCCTAATTTATTTGCAAAAGAGGAACAGGCTGTCTGGTGGAAGGCACTGTGGCATACAAGAGTGTTTATACATTTTGTCGTAACTGCTTCCTTGTGCAGGTAGTGGTTTATGTAACTTCCACTTTTTTTTTTTCCTGCAAAATTTTGTAACTTCAGCAGGAAGCAAGGCTAGTAGTCTGAATCTTTTATCTTTTGTAAAGACATTCTACATGTCAAGAAAGGGGCTCATGCCCTGCAGTGTGAGGGTAACCTGAAATTCACGTCCTCCATTTCCAAGTGAGAAAGCTGTAACTGCAGTTATTGTTCATAAAGCAGGTGACTTTTTTTCTTTGACATTTAATTTGCACTGTGCTCAGTTCTCACCCTCTGGTTGATTCTGCCCCTAATAGATTGAACAAGCATAGCCTTGCAAATACTTAGCCAATTGTGAGCCCCAGGGAGCCTGAGGCTTAGTTTAGCCTTTAGTCCAGCCAAGAGAGTAGCAGATTTTCAGACTTCTAGAAAAGTTTTGTGAGAAAAAAAATCAGCAGTTGTCACCTGTTGTATGCTAAGTGGCTAGGCTGGAGTTTGTGGATTGCTTCTTGGAACTAAATTTTTGTTCCTACCTGGTACTAGACAACTTACCTGAAATCACAAAACCATAAAGTGATAGAACTGCAAGGAGAACTCAGCTGTGCATTCCTCCTGGTAGAAGAGGAAGTGTCAACTGATGATTTTTAACTGAAGTATCAACTTTGATTTAATGTCAGATACAACGTTACTGTAGTGTTCCTGTGACTTAAGAATTCCCTCCAACACAGCTCAGGGCTAGTAACTGAATGATACAATCTACCACATATAGTTTTGTCGCTTCTAGATTTGACCATTTGCTTTATGTTGACCTTATGTATCATGAAGATGTCATTAATTTTTTCCTGTAACATCTCCATCTGTTCTTCTTTTAGGATAAAGAAATTACAAATATTTTCATATTTTGAGTAATAGCCAAAGTGACATGGCTACAGAATCTCTAAAAACCTTAGAGTTTTTTATAAAATACCTTTACAGTATCTGTTCATAGATAAATAAGTTAAATAAGCTGGTAATTCAGATAACAGAAAGGTTTGGAAAGGCATAAAGAAACAAGTGTTATTCAAAAGATGTTTATTTGTGTGCTGGTTGTGATAAATCGGTATATATTCAGGTCAAACAGGACATTCTGACCATCTAGCACCAAAACAGAGGCACACCTACACTGTCATGATTATCCTTTCAGAAATACATTTTAGGATGTCCTTTAACCAATTTTAATACAGTTGTATATGCTGTGTCTTTTTTGGAGTGTTAATTTTAGCATGACTTGCAGATGTATATCACATTTGATAGCTGAGCACCCACCTGTGTATTCTCATAAATGATCCCCTTAAGTACAGTGGAAAGTGTAATTTTTCTTTAAAAAAATATGCTGATGAATGCCTGTGTATTGATACACAAATTTACTAGCTAAGTCCAAAGAGTGAAAGGTCTCTTTTCCCTGTAGGATCACAGAAGAAGGTCAGTGTAGTTCCCATAGATCCAGAAGAATTAAGGAAACAAGAACTGGCACTTAAAATAAAACAAGAACATCTGAGTGCCTTGAAACATGAGGGTATGTTACTATTTGATTATTTATATTGGGAGGTGATTGTTATTCCTAATTTAGGTACTGTAATAGTCAAAACTAGCCAGAAATACTTGAGAAAATGGATGGATAAAAAAGAAAAAGAAGGGAGAGAGTAGTATCTGGATTTTTTTTTACGGTGGTAACTGTCTGTGATTTTGTAATAAATATATTTAAAGTAGAAATGTGATTTTCATTCTTTTTGTTCTCTGTTTCATTTCGTCTAATTTAGTTTGGCATGACTAAGCAAATATTTGTCATGAGAGAAAAGGCTTAGCATGGGTGGTTTTCAGTTTCCAATTGAATTGCGTTCAGTATTTGAAATATTTTTATATGGGAAAGAATTTTTGGCAGTTGTATATTTTCTTGATATTCTTCTCTGATTCACTCTTCATCAAGCCACAGGGGATTCAAGCAGCAGGACAAAGATTTTCTTTATTCTTCCAAGCTCCTTTACAGACAGACTCTTCCAAAAACTACATATTTTTCAGTTATTCTGTCTCTTTGTCTATCTTAACCCATAACTTCCAAGCCAATTCAGCTAAAAGTAGATGTCTGAAAAAACGTCCTAGATTGAAAAAGGTTTGAAAATTGTTTTTGGAGATGGATTTAGACTAAAAGAAAAATACCTCTTTATCACTAAAGAGAAGATAGAGCCCAGCTGTTACAGATTCTATCTAGCAGCAGTTGGCAAGCTCATCACCATACATGTTATCTCTTTGGTGGGGTATTGCACAGTATTTTATTATAAATAGTAAGGTAATAGAAAAGTAGAGAGCAAACAGCAGTTAATGAACAAAACACAAATTCATAAGGCTTCTTTAGGTCCAGTCAGACCAAGTGCTTGTACACCTACTACTTCCAACATGTTTTAATACAAAAGCAGTCTAAGAATAAATATTCAAAGGTTTTGGAGTAATGAGAAGAGGAATAGTAATAACTTTGAAGTTCCTAGTAGCATGAGCATGAATGTTATTCATTAACATGTTTTGTTTTCTTTACATTGCTTTATTTTTATCCTATATTTAAAAAAATCCAAGAACCTGAGGAAAGCCAAACATGTTGAGGTATATTTTCTATTTGCGCAGGCACGTAGTTGGCATTTGAGAATCGTTGATTCACTTCCAGCTTTGGTAACTTGTTCTTTTGGTTATACAGCTACAGTGAGTCTAGCAAAGTCACTAGTTGTGGACATTTGCTAAGTTTTTAACGTTGATTTCGTATTTCATTTTTCTGTTGCATCAGTGTACCTTGCCTTTTACTCTGTTACTGTTAAGAGAGCAGCTTTGTTGGTGGACTGTGCAGTACCTACTTCTGAAAATACGGAGAGACAAAAATTGTCATACACTGTCCTCTGTAACTACTGATAGCAGCTTCACAAAGAATGTCCAAACAAGTCACAATTAAGGCAGCCTTAAACCGTACTGGAGAAAGACGACTAGATAGGCACAAAGTATCCTCTGAGGTACTTTCAGCTCACAAAGCTTTACTTTTTCCCATCAATTAAAAAACGCTTTGTGAGACCCAAATGTTTAAAATGTTGAACATCATCTCTTTATTGTGCAGAAATTGTGCAGAGTTGCATCATGCTGTGACTGCAATATAACATTTAAAGAACAATACCTTATTCTTTGGGTTTTTTGCAGTCTATCTTTCTACATAGGTTGCCTAAAGAATGTTTCATTCCCAAGCCTAATTATTTTTAAAAATTAATAAAATGTGCAATAAATATAGTTATATAAGTAATGTGAGTCTTTGAAGTCACTGTACCTTATTACTGTAAAATATTTTTTTAAAATTTTCCTGTAGATATTCTATGCATAATTTTGGTAGAGGTGAATTATTTTCTTACTGCTCACTAACCAACCTCTTTTCTAATGCAACCTGAGTTTGAAGGTATAAAATAGTAATATGTAGGAGGCATGGGGCAGAACAAGTGAAATTAATTTTAAAGGGTTGGAGGTTAGAAATAGAAAAGCAACCTTTTATTGTGATTAACGTACATAACGCTTTAGCTGTGTTTTCTGTAAAATTTATGCATAACAAAGTACTCACACTTGTATCATTAAGATTTTAGATCTGTTGCTATATTAATTTTGTTCAATGTCTCTGTTTACTTTAACATTCCCTGCACCACTGTGTTAGTTTTATTAAGATGTTTCTTGCCTTGTGAATTCTGATGCTTATAGAATACACACTTCTGTAAAATACAAGATGCAATAGAGGTGATTCTGAGAAAATACTTGTTCAAGAATATAAGGAATTAAGTAAGTGTTTTACTGCCCAAAAACAGGTAATCACTCTAAATTTTAGGGCTTAAGACTGAGAATTTCCTAAAATTTTATAAATATTATTCATTATGACATTACCATCTAAACAGAGGCAGCCACAAAATCTCGACTAGAACTTATAAAAGAAAAAGCTTTAGCATTTCTTGGAGACCTAAAAATGAAAGCAGAAGATGCTTACAGAGATATGGAAAAGTGGCTTGGATCCATCTTCCTGGCAGAAATGGCCAGGTAATGTATATGAATTTTAATTTTTTTTTTTCCCTAGACTATAGTAGTAAATATAATTGTTTGTGTAAGAAGAAATAATTTGGGAAAAAAAAACCCAAAAACCAACAAATAATAATTTTATTTCATGAACTGAAATTTCATTTTGTCTTCAATACCTGAGTGGAAATAATTTATTTCCTAGAAGTTTCTGGTGATAGCTGTAAAGGTAATTATCAATTCTGCTATTGTTCTATTATATATTTCTAATGTATTTATTGGACTACAGGTTTGGAAGATTTACAAGCAGACAACCAGTTATTCTGTTTAGTAGAGGGCTCTGTATCATTTCAGTAGCTTCTGTCACTTTGGAATTGAGATCATTTTCTTTCCTGTGCTTTACACATGCTGGAAAATTCCACCTACTGTTATTACCACTTGCTATAACACTTCTCAAAATTATTTCAAGGGCCATTAAAAAAAGTTCTCCTTTGCAATTTTTCTGTCCTAGTAACTGAAATGTACTTGGGACCACTATAAGACACTTAGACCATCTGGCATAGAATGACCTGTGTCTTATCATTAGAGGGCTTTTACTCTCCAAGGAAAAGGGGTCACTTTGCCCTTTGTAAAATGTTCCTGCCCTGTAGTAACTTTTGAATCATACCTGGGACAGTGCTACTTGATCCAATCCAGGGCATGCCCAAGAAGACAGACATGAATATAGGATTTGAAGGCTTTAACAGGCAGTAGGTCAAAGAGGTAAAGCCTCTGCCTTCCAGCCAGTTTTATTTGCTCTCCCAACAACAAGAGCTGCCAAAGACATGGTATTTACAGAACATCATATTCTTTGCCCTGACACTCCCAGCCAAACCTATGTCTAGTTGAACAATAAAGGCATCTAATGTCTTTCCCTGTATAAATTGTACTCATTACACTTGAAATGGGAGTTCATGTGCCTCTCCACAATGCTACCCTAGGAAGTGCTTTCATGTTTTTACATCTGATCTCTTCTGTGTCCCAGATCTGACTTTATATAAATTTCTTATCATAGTTAAAAGATATCTTGGTGCCAGAGGAGGAGTAGATTTCATAATGATTTTGCTGATTACAGACTTTGCACAGGGGATTTGTAATTCTTACTTCAGGAAAGCTCTGAAAGTGTAAACACATTAAAATTTAAAGCTATGGTATTAACATTGTATACTAGAAGTAGTCATGGTGTTCTTCATTTGCACTTCCACAGCGTTGAAAAGCTGGTTGAGGCTGCACGATATCATATTGAGAGTTCTAGCAAAATCCAATATGAAATGACTTTAGAAGAAACAGATTTCTTCATCAATGGTGATGTAAAAATGTTTCCTGACCCTGTTCCTGACCCTGTTCCCGTACCACAAGTTCCACGCATAAAAACTTCTGCAAGTGCTCTAACTATTTCACAACTCACTAAGCTTCATAAGCAGTTTCTACAGGTGGCACCTAAAGGTAAGAAATTTTTTTCCTTTTAACTCCTGAAGGACTGTTAGTTACTTACCATCTAGAGTAACTGTCTGGGAGCTACTAAACATTGGTATGACTAAACATGTTGATAAAGATCATGCTAAAGATCCTGCTACATAGAAAAGTCATAGTGCAGAATATTGGAAATGTGAAATAACAGACTGCTTGAAAGCTTCTGATGGCTTTGTTGTGGGCTTTGTATCCACAAGACAACGTATTTAATATTCCTCTAACAGCTGTCTCTGTAATATGTTTTTAGAGGGGTATGTTTCGTGCTTGCTAAACAGTCAAGTCTGTAACTTGTTTACTAAATGAGAGCTCAGGGAACACTGAAGCTATATTATTTTGAAACACAATTTTAAAGAAATCAGTATTTTCATGAAACTATTATATAGGGTCTATTATAACTATTAACGATTATATTCTTCCAGTCAATGTGTGCCTTTTGTTTTGGATGTTGACTCAGATAATGTAATTTGTTAACTCAGATACGTAATTTTTCTTTTCCTTTGAATGTGCATTTATTTTATGCCTACCTGCTAATTATGGGAACCTTAGGCTTAGGATGCTTGAAAAGACTTACTTGCAGAGCTTGTACAACTGTACAAATGTTACAAAATAATTTAAGGAAGGCAGTTTTTAAACTGAGTTGGAAAGCAGTTACACACATATTTGCAGAGTGTTTCATTACTACCAGTGTTCCATATTATAATTTTAGTATCATTGGCCTTAAGATTGCAAAATACAGTATGTAAACAACCACTTGCAATTTTAAATGTAACTCTTCCAATGTAATAGGGCTACAAAGGCACTATGATGTTGAATTTAATTCTTTATTCAGAAATGCTTTTATGAATATTTATAGAACAATTCCAATTTTCTTTTGCATATGAAACCATTTTAGGCAGAAAGATGTTTACAATTTTCCTTTAGAGAGATGTATATAATCTCATCTATAGTGGAGGAGTGTGGATGTGTGAGCATTTCAAAATCTTCTGTAAAGACTAATTTTACAGATAATATTGCATACGTTATGACACATGAAACTAAAAATCTGTATGTTTGTAGTCATTAGACAGTGCCAGAGAGGTGGAACACAGATACCAATATGACTGGTCCTTTCATTTTAAAAGGGTTTTTTTGTTTTCAAGTCACTCATTCTTTAAGATATTTAAAACTAAAAAATTTTGTCTGTTACAAACTTCAAGACAGAACAACTGCTTTGCTTGTATACTTAGCAAGAAAACAGTTGAAATCTTTATCTTTTACAATATTTGTCATTTTGATAATATTATATTCACTAAAATGACCCAACCTGACTTTCGTGGTACCCAAAAAAGGAAATGTCATGACTTAGCAGTCATGAGACAGTAAAGGAATGATGGTGCATGTTCTCTGGGACAATGGGAGGAAACTGTCATTTAAAATAGGGTCCCAAAAACATGCAAAAGCTTTCTTCTATGCCTGGTGACTATTAAGTCAAGATATTTACCTTTTTTGGATAGCTGAATTAGGATGAAAATCACAAGCTATGGAAGTCATCTTTAAAATACTTCTTCCCCTTCTTTTTCTTATTTCAAGACAGCATAAATCATGTCCTACATTTCCTAAGGCAACCACTCCCCTTCATTATAAACTCCTTTCTCTCCTAAAACATCAGGAAAGTTTTACATATCCTTCTGTCTCCCCTTGTTCAATAGAATGCTCGACAGAAAATACATGCCTCCTTAGTAGTTAATCTCTCACTGAACAAAAGAGGGGAAAACACTAAAGCACCAGCACACTGGAAGCGAAATTGTTGACCGGCAGCTCTAAAGCAGATACAAAAAAGTGACAAACAAATCCCCACCTTGGAGAACCTCTAAACTGAACTAGATTTGCTGCCAAACATCTTATTTTTTCTTATTCTTACCACCCCTGAGCAGATCTCTCAGTGTTTAATGGAAGTCCACACAAACAAGCACACGAGGCATAGGCTATTAGGCAAGTCTAAATAGAATAAACCTGCCAATCTCCTTGTAGTATGTGAATAGCAAAACTCCTAAAGTGGTTCTCAGAATTGAATATTAGGCTTTTCTAAAGCGTTATGGAGATTACATGAAGCAGATTTTTACTAAGCAAGCAAATAAAGAGTAACAAAGAAGGGGTGATTATGTTGGAAGAAGTGAACACGTAAACAGGTTTCTTACTGGATATTTGGTAAATGTCAAAAGGAAGTCTTTTCAAGATATGTTTAACAAATTGCTAAAATTAAAGCTAGAAGTGGGAGTGCCAATATACTTAAAAGAATTTTGATATTCACAAAAGAATTCTTACAAAAATTATAAACAGTTTTGTATTTCCTAGGAATTTAAAGTTTTAAAGGATTGCCGATTCATCACAGACAACTTTGTACTATCCTGCACACTTTGGTTCTCCATGGAAGCACATTAATCTCCATTCTAAGCACCGATGGACCAAAAAAACCAGCTTATGCTGGACCTTCCTGCCTACTGACAGTCTTTTATTTAATAAGGAAATATTTAATTTAATTTTTTTTACTATTCCACATACCATTACCCAAACTCAACGTGACTCTGCAGTAATTGATAATGTCACTAACTCTTTTGATCAAGTTGTTGACAGTGCTCTAATATATTACCTCAGGAATGCTTTTTTATAGGAAAAGCTGTGGCATGTGGAGCTACTAACTGTCACTTTTTTATTTTCTCTTCTGCAGTCTCTTTGGATGTGTGCTCTTCTTATAAACAAAATTAAACTAACTATCTATTAAATCTCATCCTCTCTGATTCCCTTCAGCACTATGTTCTTCCTATGACCACATTTCTTGTCATTGCAATTGGCATATATATGGAATGCCTTAATTCTCTTCTAAATGTGCTTCAGAAAACGCAATTTGGGTACGGTTTTGCATTACCAAGCAGATCAAATTGGATTCTCTCCCAGACTTTGTTCTTCATCTTAAGACTGAATCACACAAGGGTATTTTAAATGTTAGTATTTTTTTCACAGCCATGATCTTTATGAACCATTCCAATTGAGTTATAGAAGCCATTATTCATCAGAAATAAACTTCAGCCAGGTTTAGAAAATTTGTATATCAACCCCAAAAAAAAGTTTAAAATATTTATAAAATTATTAAGTAGTCTGCTAAGATGTGAACATAAAGGACAGCCTATAACCAAATTGTATTGCTGTTTCTTTTCAAATTGTAGGCTTGTCAATTGAATTTTACTGT
The DNA here is from genome assembly GCA_013397135.1 of Pachyramphus minor. NCBI lineage: Eukaryota > Metazoa > Chordata > Aves > Passeriformes > Tyrannidae > Pachyramphus > Pachyramphus minor. The sequence continues at coordinate 77,273 of VYXB01000876.1, read as the reverse complement.
GTTGCTAGACTTGGAACAAACAGATATATTAAAGTGTTCATGTAGTTCATCTGAATTGTTACCTTTTTAATAGAATATTTTTTTGAATCAGAATTTTATACTGACCCTGGATAATGTCTATAGCTTGTGCTTTCTTTTCCCAAGCACTCTAGAAGCAATTCAGGATCTTACATTAGTAATCACCAGGACCTGACTGATGTATATAGGGATTGAAGTTTGTATGTGAGCATAGAAATAGGTTTGTCATCTCTAACTTACATTTTTTCAAGACTATTTATTCTCAATGTGCTTTTTAAACTTGAAAATTAGAAGGGTTAAGTTTGTAGACAGAAGAAGTATCTTTTACTAGATGAAAACTTGGTAATTCTACTGAAAGTTCATTTTACACCTGCTGTTATATCTCTTACTAAATCATGTATGTTACTTAATTTCAGAAATTTACGACTGTTTGCCTGTGGTGTTTATAAATCTCTGTGTCTAATTACTTATATGAAACATATTTAACATGGTTGCATATGTTTCTGTGCATTTGAATATATATATATCCAATTTTAAAATTTCAGTCAGCACAACTCACCCCTCATTACATCTGTGCAAGCAACAGAAATACCTTACTCTCTGTGATTCTAAATTTAAAATCCCAATTCTTGCTATTTAGTGAAGATTGGATATATAGCAGAAAAAGTAATAATTAGTAAATAAATTATGTAAATATTTACAGTGAAATTCACCTGCAGGGAGTGATGATTCAATAATTTGCATGGAAAGAATCATATCTTTGAAATGCCTATCTTTCTGATCTAAGGGTGGAAGTATCCCATATTATTACCTTTTAGACTACTAAAGTTAGATGAATATAATTCATCCTCAGGGTTTCACTCATGCTACAGAGTCTGGTACATAACTTGCATGGATCATCATCCAAAACCCTTGAAATTACTATGGAAATATTTTTCTCAGTGAAAATGGAGGGGAATATAAATCTGTTCAAATGTTCTGGTAAAATTTTTGAAAAGGGAATAAAGTTAACATAATTCTCTTCTCTAGTATGGATTTGTTGTGTGTATAAATTTATCATCTGAATCTTTAATAAAGATTTACTACTTCCTCAGTTTAGGGAAATATTGCCATACAGTGCCTGTTTGAAAATATTCTGCTGCTTGGTGTGTTATTAAAAAAAAATCTCTTTTGTATATCTGTGCCTTACAAGTGAGGCATGGTGGTTCACACGGTACAAATCTAGTGTACACCTGCACTACTGTCATTCTTAATGCTCCTTTTTGGATGTTTAATTTTTCTGTTTTCAGTTTCAATTGTGGTCATAATCCTAATTTCTTCACTAATTAATTTTTGCATTTGTTTATGATGTTTCTGCACTGCTTTTTGAAACATATAAGTGTAACTTTGTGTATCAGGGAATGAACTACCTTTTAAAAAGTTTTTAATGAAAAAAAACTTTACTTGTGTAGCTTTTACTACTTCTTGATTTCATTGATGACAAACTTTATGTGAAAAAGAGGCTGCTTCATAAGTAGTACAGACTGGTTTCCTTTTGTATCCTGTGTTCTTTCCAAAGTACTACTGCAACATATCCCACCTTTTCCTATGTTCCCAGTTGCTGCATGGAAATTGAAAAATGTTGGTAACACTGCAGGTCCATCTTACAGAGAATATTATCCCTGGCAGTGGATCACGACTCTAGTCTGACCCTTATTTTAATAAGCACCAGGAAATTTCTACAGGTGCCCATACTCCTCAAGAAGCAGTAGGCACTGTAAAGGTGCTACAATGATTTTGTCCCTTCCACCCTTTGACTTCTGAAGTTGCAGATCCATTAATCCATCTCTCCACTTCTTTTTCACCTACTGTTGTGGTTTTGTGGCTGCCTGATGGTAGGGAAGATTTTTAATCTTTACTGTATGTTAGGAATACTTCTTCCTATCTTTTCGGTCCTGGGTATGGTACCCGGGCACATCAGAAAAACCTTCTGTGATCTAATTGGTTTTGCTGTCCATGTGGACCACAGCTGCTACCTCAGTTTTAAAGTTCTCTAAAAGAGTCACTCAGATGTATTTAAACTGCATGTTCCTAACTTTTTTTAATATTATGGCCTTTCAGGATGCTTAGAATAGAACGGAACAATCAAACTGTCATTTTTTACGAGAAGGGGAACAGAGAGTTCTCACAAACTGTATAATATATATAAAAATTTGCTCCTTCCTGTAAAATAGAAAAGAGTGGCATACAAAAACTGCTTTTCTTCAGACCTTTTAAGGCACCAGGAATGGCATTTCTTTCTATGATTAGCTTAATGTAATCATAAATTTTGCCTCTTGACGTACACATCACAATAAGGAGGGTGGGGAGTCAGACTGAGCTCAGGTCATTTGCTCAGGGCTTTACTTCGCTATTTCCCAGTGAATAAATAGATTTCTAGTTGTCTTGCCTCCATTGTGCATGTAATTTCTCATCATTATTTGGTTGCTTTCTTTTAAAGTCCTAACTTTCTGGCAGCAATATACTGAAAGAATCATTAAATTACTGGCCAAAAGTAGGAGATTCATAAGCTCTGGAGATAAAATTTTCACAAATTTCAGCTTATGATGTTTTCTCCTACGAAATACATGAATGACCGTCTTCAGAAAATTAGGGAGATGTTGAAAACAATCTGTATGTTTTAAGACATTTTGAGAACAAAATGAGAAGCTTATGCAGGTCCTTGTTCTGAAAGCAGTAATAAAATCATTCTGCATATAAATACACTTTAAGAAAATCATGTCAGCTACATATGCCCTAGAGCATCTTATGCATTTTTGTTAGGTTTTTGATTATGTATTTACAGACTTGCTCCAAGTTAACTTTTCTGCTAATGTCAGGCATTGTAATAGCTTTGAGACTTCAGTAGTATCTTCTGGAGACATTTTTCCTTGAAGATCCTTCTTAATTCCACTTCCTAACTCTGCTTTTCTCTGTTTTCACAGTAGTGTTGATACTGCTGCCCTTTGCTGATCGCATGTTCTGACAAACCCCTGATAGTCAAAAGGAAATTGAAGTCAAAACTGAACATTTCTGACACGAATCCAGGGTGGTCTCTGAATGATTTAAGAGTAGATCTTTGTTCCCTTGTTCTCCTTCATGGCTGTTTATTTCACAGTCTAGTCGCAAATTAACAAGATAAATACGGACCAAAGAAAAGAAAATATGCAATTGATATTTTATGGAATAATAACTATCATATATTTAGTTTTTTCTTTTTAAATTATAGCCATAAGAGCGATGAAGCAATTTAAAAGCAAGAGTAATTCTTCTAGCAAGAGCGAAGTTGGTGACGGAGGGAAAGAGAAGAAAGATTTGGAACATCAGAAAGGAAAGAGGAATCGCCAATTTCCAAAAATATGGCTAACAAAATACTCCTGGTTAAAATATGATGATGACAGGGGAATAATGTTTTGCGTACCATGTCGTAAACATAATGTGGATTTGGGGGAAAACATTCATAATTTTTGTTCTGGCACTGATGATTTCAAACTTGAATTTGTAAACACGCACCAGAGTAGTGAAGCTCATGCCTGGGCGACGTGCATGGAAGCTGCCAGTACTGCTTCACCAGACACAGCTTCTGCTGAGCAGATGTTGAAGAGCATGAACTCCTTAACATTAGGAAGAGTAGAAAATATTTTTAGAACATACCATGCTATGGCTAAATCTGGTTCTCCCCTTGTAGATCTTGATGAAATTTACAAACTAGATAAGCTTTAACATGACCTTTTGCAGTTTTTCACAGACTTATCCTTCTGAAGACTTCCCTACAGAGGCAGAACAGATCCATTGCTGATTATTAATTGCACAAATCAGTCTTCCCATAACAAGTACTCTTACAGCCAGGATATGACCAATATATTCCCCAGCGTGAACCACTTTTCTTTCTCCCCTGTAAAAATATTTTTGAAAGTTGTAATAAGAATGCTGTATCTTGATTTTTTATGTAGGAGCTGACAATAAGTATAGTTCAGAGAAATACCTGATTTCATATTTTCGTAATTCTACATATTCTAAATGCAACTTCCTACTTGATAATTTCCAATCAAGGTAAAGCATACCAGCAGAATATATTTTTACCATCAAAGAAATAGCAATGATTCTTATCAAAAGATAGCTAAAATTAAGTCATTAATGACCCCTCTTAGTTCTTCCAACAGTAATGAAGATGTACTAGAGATAATTTGGGAGAAATTAATGTGATGTCATTCAGCTTTAAATCAACCCATTTTCTGAATCAAGATCGACTCTTTCATGTAAAATGTGTGTAATAATAGCAGCAGATGCATAATATCATTCCATATCATACTATATCAGGAAACTCTACGCTATACTGTGCTATACTACACTACACATACATATATATAGTCTCTTTTTTGGTGTTGTGCATATATCTAGGTCTAAATAGTATGTCATAAATGGAGTAGGTTTTGAATGAATGCCTCATGAAGGGATTTTAGTCCATTCAAGAAGAGTTAATCTGTAGGGATCAGAAAAAGGATCAGTACCGTGCACTATACAGTGGATTATAAAAGATTCATCATTGAAATATGTTAATCTGTGATTTCTCAGACCAAAAAAAAAGGTTTAGGTATATTTTACCTAAGAAGAAATAGGATATATATTATACAAGGTACTTTATTAGATATGTGGCATTGTTGATGCTAAGTGTTTTCTGTTTAATCACATAATGCCAAGAGAATTTTTTCCTCTCAAAGTTTTCAAATGAGAAGTTTTTAACTATGTTGAGATTAGAAAAATGTGTTGAAAATGTGTTCCCAGAATGTCCAGCAGCTGAAGACAAAAAAAAAGAAATAAAAGCTGAAAGTATATTTAGAATCTATAACGCTGAAATCACTGCCATGATGCATGGGGGCATGTTTTCTCATAATCTTCCCTTTCATCCATGAAACTAGCAGAATTCCTTCAACCTTGCCTCTCGGGACATGTTTTCTAAGCCTATGATGATTCTTGCTGCTTTCGTCTAGGCAGTCTGTAGTATATGTATGTCCTTCTAGATCTGCAAATTCCAAATTTGTATGGTAGCAGAAGCTCTAACATCTGGGAGAAAAAAAAAAAAAAAAGAGAAAAAAAGGATTATTTCCAATATCTTCATGTGTACTTTCTGGTAATATTGTGATCTACCATAGTCCCTAGAGACTTTTCAATACAAATTTTACTTTATCAGTAAGATTCCCATTGTGACATTCATGCAGTTCATTATTTCAGCCCAGTGGGACACTTGACATTTATCCTTACTGGATAGTGTCCTTTTGTTCTAGACTGTATCTCCAATTTGTAAAGCTCACTTTGAATTCTAATCCTATTTTCCAATGTGCTTAAAATTCCTTCCTGAATTGTTTTACCTGCAGTGTAATAAATGCATCAATTTGTCAGTCTGTTTCCTCGAAGTACTTTGGTCTGTTTCTGGTGAAATTTCCTACTGATCTTGATCATCTCTTGAGTTTTTCAGAATCTTCATGAATGCTGATTCTTTTTCCAAAGCGCTTGCTACCTCTTCTAATTAAAAATATTTCTAGACATTTAATAATTTAATTTTCTACTCAGTCTCCTACATTATTCAACTAAAACTTACTGGGTTTGGTTTCCTTTGTTTTGGACTTAGCAAAAAGATTTTATGAGGAGCATACCTGTTTTGAAACGAGTCCTGTTAGGTGGACAAAGGCAATTCTGGGAATTGTTTTCCTTGTTCTTTCCTAGAAGACATTATTTACTTTTACCACTTGCAGAGTGCCATTTGCAGACACCAGTATCCTTTTCTCGGTACCATCTGTGTAGCTGCCCACTCTCTGCCTCTCTGTGATTATAAAGCATTAGCAGCTCTTGAACTAAAATGGTGAATCACCTTTCAGATATTCAAAAATGATTCTGTGCTCTGTAATATATACCCAAATACATTAAATCTAGACAAAATACCTGAAAACACAGTGAGGAAATTATTACTTATCTTTTTTTTACATGTTTATGAGGGATTTCCTTTGTCTCTCTGAGACTTCCTCATCATTCCTCCTACAGATCTCAGTAGGAGGAATTAAATCACAGTCGATTTGAAATTTTTGAACTATTATAACTTTGGAATTATCCCACATCAGATGTTTCAGGAGGAGGTAATAAAGTAAAAGAAGTTGCCCAACAGCACATCAGCAATTCTATAATTAATAGATAGAAAATCGCTTAGATCTGAATGAAAGAGGATGTGTTTCTTCACATTTACCACACAGGAAGAAAAGTGGGTAGATGCTGCAGATCACCTGGCAGAGCTTAAATATCTCACAGTAATTCGTGTTGCCATAGTATTTGCCTGAAAACTGCATTCTAGCATTTTCTATAATCCAGTCTCTGTTTTGTGATTGTGAGTAACATTTTAGATTGCAATCCCATTTCAGACGTTAGTTTTGATGCAAGTTCTTAAAATTCCTTGCCCCTCAAATACCTTTTACATATGTTTCTAAAGTCATGTCACCTAATAAAAAAATTAAATGAGGATCTTAGAATCCTTTTAGCATTTTATGCAGAAAAACAAAATTAAATTTCATTTCAGGAAGCCATAAACTCATAGGAAATACAGGAGCTACATTCTTTGTTGACATACAGGGAAATCGTATTAGGAATTTAACTGTTTTAAACATAAGATAATGTGAGAAAAGTTAGATTGCCAGTGATCAGGTGTGGAAAGGCAAATTTCAGCAAAAAAAATGCAATAAAAATTATCGTAGCTGGTCTCTTCATTGTAAAGCACTAGGAAAAAAATGAGACTGAAAGATGTAAAACCTTTTCCTATTGTTTTGTATATGAAGTGGACACTGGCTTCTTTGTGGACCACAGACTATTCTCCCCATGAACCACTTAAGTGTTACCTGGTTTATTGAATTGCCTATGAAGTCACCCAGTAATGATGCTTCTGTTCTGCAGGCTTTATTGGAAATGGAAATGATATGATTCTTGTAACATGAAGTTTTAATCGGAAAATAAATGTCTGGTTACCTTAAAATTATTGTGTCAGCAAGCCAGAGTGTTTCGGTAAACAGCGAATGGTTTATCACATGGTTTTTTAGAAGATGTTCTTTCTCAATGTGATAACTCAAAAACTTTCACAAGGTGACATTAGAGCACTGTTACCAATCTGCCAGTATTTTTTCCCCAGCTTTTGCTTTCATGCTGAAATTTGTGGTAGGATATATGGCTTCAAGTCCTTCTTTCTTCCTGTCCTGACAGAATTTAAGCTTCCCAAATCTGTTTTTATCTCTTCTCTCCAAGCTTATATATTTGTAGGATTCCTCTGCTGTACTAAGATGTGCTGAGGGCATTAATCCTGTGTTTCCTGACTGGAGGTGAACAGAGACTGTAGACTATTAGTTCAAATTGGCTATGGGATTTTGAATAATGACATTATGAAATTAATATTCAAACACATTCTTAATTTTTCTACCACTTACATCTTTTTTCATGAAGTTACATTTCACTCCACTGTTTCACTTCCAACAAGAATGTTTCTTAGCCATAAAATGTGCACAGGTGTGCTTTTTCAAAAGGACAAGAATTTCAACTGGAAAAAGAAAAAGAAAATAAGTAAGTCTTACCAGTATTTCATTTATTGTCTATGCTTTTAAAGGCAATCGGAAGACTTCCAATTTTGATGCTGTGAAAGTGGTCATAACCTGACTAAATCAGCTTTGTCTCTCAAAATTTAAATAATTTGAAACTTATTTTACAGGGTTTTTTTGTTAATGCTCACTGAGCCAGCAAAGTCCGTTTCTGGAAGAAAAGACTCTTATCTGTCTGTTAAATTTCACATACATAATTTTGCATTTTAATACCATATATGACGTTTGAAGTTTGCTTGCTCATAAGCAAATCCATGCCTATTTAAAAAACAAACAGGACTTTCTGGACTTACCTGTCTAATGATTTCTATAAAATAAAATTAATGGAGTTATTTTTAGCTCCTGCAAGTCAGTTCTGAAAAGCTTTTTAAAGAGATCAATTTTGTTTCAAATTTCAACAAACAATGATCTGTCTTTCTTATCGTGTTCTCTAACTTATGCTTGCTTTAAAGGGTGGAGATAGATTTATGATTGATTAAAATAGAGCACAGTGGGGGAAAAAGTTGGTAGGTATTCAGTAGACAGAAATCATGTGATTGGTATTTTTAATCTGCTCATTAACTGTCAGTGTAGACTGTGTGAGGATGGATTAGCGGTCACAGTGCAGATCAGAACAAGTATCAAAAGAATTGCAGTCCATAGGAATATTTGATATTTTGCTATTGGATAGGCCACACTTGATTTATTTTAAATGAGGAAATTTTATGTTTGGCTTTGAAAATATTAGCATTATCAATAGGGCCTAATAGCAATACAAGTAAGTTTCCCACATTGCTATTAAAATTAAAAAACAGATTTCCTTTAAAAGAAGAAGTCTATTTAAAATGCTAAATATATTTTTTGATATTGACTTTTCTATTAGGTTTTATACGAAAGAAAGTATTTGTTGACATTTTTAGTCGCTTGATTAATTTGAATCGTGGAGTAAATTGCCTTCCTGATCAATGGATGAACTTAAAACTTCCAGATGTAAGTTAACCCCTTTTTTCTCTTCAACTGGACTATTGCTTTGTGCAATATTGTGCAATTGATGCAGCATTGTCCGTATTAAGATAAAATCAAAATTATAGCTATTATAGAACATTATCAGTTTTTCCTTAAAATTTTTCTGTCTCACTAGAGGATTCAGGAAGCCACTATGCCAGAAATAAAATGCTTTTGTCAGCAGTATATTTCTTTACAATTTTTAAATCATGTGGTTTTTTAGACACCATTGAAAATTCATTTCCAGGAGCTAAAATAACATTGTTCATGTTCTTCATTCCAGCACAGGACATTAAAATCTGGAGCTGTATGACCTTAAGCTTACTTATCTAAGATTTCAGGTTTAGGAAAATGAAAAATTAGAACTTAATCTTTCCAAATCTTCCATGCTGAATTGTCTGATTAATTTTACTTTCAAATGTTGCTGGTAGGCCTATTGAATGAAACTATTTACTTTCTTTATTGTGTTTTGATAATTATTTCTGACAGTAAACCATGATTCACATTAATATTTTTACTGGATTTCACATGTGGGAAACATCTTCATTTGTATATTCTTCACATAGATGAACTGCATGAGTAAAACATTTTAAAGTTTCTCAGTGGTGTATTTCCATTGAGTTTAGTGAGAATTAGCCACAGCTGTCATCATTAGTACATAAAAATCTAATTTTAGCATAGCAAATTAATTGTTTGGGGGAAATTACAAGTCGAATATTGTCTATTAATAAACCATATGTGCATGTATCCCATGTGCTGTGTTCTTTGAGAACTTTTAGTGCTTATAAATGCTATTTTTATTTTAATAACAGACTTTTCTTTCTTTAAAAGCACCATTTTAAAATGAGACTTTTAAATTTATAATGAAAGCAAGAACTTATTTACAAAAGGAAATGCATGAAGCATAAGCTAAGGTATACATTTATTTTGCACAAGCTGTTCTCAGCTTAACTCACCATTTCATCATTGTGTGACATACTAGAATCTCAATAAATTTTCAGTTAATAATAAGTGGCAGTGTTCCAGCCACTGTCAGCACAGATGACATCTACAATGTCACCAAATTGTCCTACTCTGTGCTGCCCTGGGGCCTTTTTCATGTGAACACATTCTTCTTAAACTCTGGTCTTAAACTCTCTGAAAATGAACACATTCTTCTTAAACCCAGACACTTCCCTCGACAAAGAAATCAGCATGTGGGGCAGAAAGTTGTGTAGAGGTGCATGGTAAGGTCTTGCCATACCAGTGGTGCAGAAATTAACTGGACAGATTTAGTTTCCCCTGTCAAATACAGCCTTTGTAATGCTGTCTCACGAGATTTTAGGAGTGTTATCATGTTTGTTTCTCCCTGTAACCAGCTCTGCTATGTACATACAATATCTTCATTGGTAAAAAGACACAAAGCACTCTTTCTACCCCTACTTCTTTCTAACTGAAAATAATGCTGGAGCAGAGAAAGCCACTTGGTCAACACCTCTAAGAGTAACAGGGCCAAGGCACAGGACCAAAGATTTGCTAGATTTTGTACTCAGGCTGCTAAATTGTCGGTTCAATTCTTGGTGCTCACGGAGACAGGACGTGGTTCAGGGTTTCAGGATGATCTCTTACAGGCATTTTAGATACAGAGCTCTGTTTGGGGAGTCAGACTATTTATTTAGAGGAATATCAACTGCACAGGCCAACTGACACACAGTGTCCCGTTGCCTGTGTTTTTTACTGATACATGCCCTTTATATAACTGTGACATCTCTCTGCAGGACCTTGTCCTTTCTAGCCAGGAAAAGACCCAAGGATACACAGGATGTTGAAAGAGTATGTTTATATGTTTATGCACATGTATTTGAAAATGTTTATCGTTCTGGTTTTACAGTTACAAAATCTGGCATCAGCATTCTCAGTGAACGCAGAATTTACTGACTGGCGCAGATTCTTGGTAGCAGCAGCACAGCCTTGGCCAGTGCCATCTGTGACACAACTCCTGGAAACACTGCACAGCTTCAAGGCTGTTGATGTAGCCAGATCAGGCTTTGTTACAAAGGAATGCTACACGCAGGTTATAATTATTTTCTCTTTGAATCATGTTTTATTTTGCTAAGCCCTCTAAATTGAATGGTGTATTGTTGGGTTTATTCACATTCAGAAACTCAGTCTGAATTTTAAACTGTTTTGGGTTTGAGGGTGCATTCTGGTAAAAAGTGTTTTCAGGAAATGGACAGCCTAATCATGTCCATATTTCCACAAATAAAGCTTACTTTTTACTTCCATTTCCTAGCTTCACCATTAATTTAAAGTAAAAATCCTTTCTGTTTTAAAGAAACCATTCTGTGTGCACATTGATGGCTATTAGCTTATTTGACACCGAATAAGATAAAAAGCTTGCTCAAGCAGAAATAAGGATTTTAGTTTTAGCTCATCAGCTGTACTTAAATGAAATATTACTAGATTTTTTTCTCATTAATTATTTCCTTAAATTAAGATTGTTTTTCAGACCTTGAGTACCAGGAGAATTATAAAATTCTTTGGTCTTTTCTCTGAAGATAGCCTCTATTTGAATTGTCACATAGTTTAGTGAGGTTTTCAGCAAGTTTCATGAAGGAGTATTAAGAATACATTTTTGTTCTTTTAGAAAAATTCTGCTCACTAAATTTTCACTTCTGCTTTGCTTTCTTAATCATACTTAGAATGACTGCTGTTTCATTCTTTTAGTCCATACTAGCTATGAATATCATATATATGTATCTATATACATATATGTGTATGTGTGTGCCTGTATACACAGAAGTTCTACCAGTTCGCATTTGTTTGTTGATATTAAAAATAATTTTCAAACTGTTTTAAATATGTTTTATAGAACATTTGTTGCAATTTGTTTTCTAATCACCTAGTGTTTGTTTTCTTCAAAAACTAAATAAAGGTTAGTCCAGAAGTGTGTCAGTTTCAAAACTACTTTGATTAATTTAAAAGTTCTAGGTTGCCTACCAATCCCTACCCACCCCTGACTTGCAAAGAAACAAATTCTGCAAAGCCAAAAATCCCACAAAAAGTGCAGGTCTGTCCGCACCTATCTGAACGTATTTGTCTAATGTTATAATTTTTACTGAAGTGTGAGAGGTTAAAAAGAAGCTAACAGGTACAAGGCATGCGGTCTGAGAATGTACACCGGATCTTAGAGTCTGTTCATGCCTATGCTGTTTTAGATCTAATTGGTATTTCCTAGTAGAGTATTACAGAATTGGTTCTGAGCACTGTTAATTTATGTCTGTAGCTCTGTAGGCATTACAGGACATGCTCTCTAGGCATTACTTTAGTCATCTTTTTGGGAGCAGGGCAAACATGAGCAGAGCCATGACTCCATCCTTCATCTCCCTGAATTGTGGACAGTTTCTTCTAAAAGTGCCATTCGGACAAAAGCTATGGAGGTAGAAAATGGTATCCTAAAAGGAGGAAACCAGAACATGCATAGAAACTCCACATTTTGCTTCTTCAACAGTGTAGTTTACCGCTATGTAATTTCAAGAGCATAAATTCACTTCTACCTAATTTTCAGTAATTTCTCAAGTATCTGTTATAAAGTACAAACAGCTACTTAGTTATTCTGTGTTACTGTATATTAATAACCAATTCAGTTTGATTAAGTCCAGGAATTAAACTCTTAGTAACATGCCTGTTGAACACTTAGAGAATAAAGTCCACTTTATTTTAATGTGTGAAAATTAACCAACTTTTTTTTTCTTTTTAATCAGGTTGGCTTATGGTTTAATGGAAATAAAGATCTAAGCATAACAAAGAGTTGCACACAATCTGTACCTTCAGATAGGCTAAAATGCCTCATAAAGGTAACTAAAAACATAGGTATTTTGAAGAGACCACTATTCAAACCTGAGAGGTCTCATACAAAAGTTTCTTGCGTCTTTTTTTTTCTATAATTGCTTCAATGTTTCAGTGTTTTTTGAGGTCAGGTGGTGCTTCAGAATAATGTAGAAAGGAATCTAAGAATTGTCCTACTGTATTCTAAATCTAAAGTACTCTACTCAGAATTAATTATTTGTGCTCTTCATTGAACAACATTAAGTTTGCTACACAGTAACCAGCTTTGTAAAGAATGGGAGAAAAATGATCGCTGCATCTAAGCTCATAGATGTTTCCATGAAAGAGGGAGCTAACAGTGTGATCTGAATACAAAAATGCTTTGAACATGTTTGGCATGATACAAGATTTTATTAGTTTCTCCATGTTCTCTGAAATTCAATTTCTCTTTCCTTGAATTACTTAAATACACCATTTATCTGGATTTACACAGCATTAATATGCTTTTAAACATAGGATCTCTTATTAGTAGTAATTATTGTATTTCATTCTTTTCTCTACAGTCCTTGATTTATATTCCATTAAATTCCACTCATGGAAATTGGCTTACATATTTTTTGTCCTTTTATAGTTTTTCTTCAGTTTATTTGCTGATACCAGAAAAGATCCTGCTCTGCTTGACTATACTGAGATGCTGCTTTATTTTGCCTCCCACTCTGATCCAGTTGAAGGTATATACAGGGCACTTAGCATTGCTACTGGAACATATGTTCACAGAAAAAAGGAAGCCTCTCATCCATGTCCGGTAAAGTATTACAGTAAATTACTAGAGAAAGTAGTAGTGCTTTCAAACTGTAAATCAGCTATATTTCTGTATATTGCTTACTCTGGGTATCTCCAGTCCTTACAAGTGATCTCATTGACTTCATATGAATTCTGCAAATAGTTTTACTAACTTTGGTAATAATACTCCAAAGTATCAAAACACTGGAAATTTGCTTACAAATAATAGTGAAAGTTTGAGATATTTACTGGTAACTACTCCTTGTACATATGAGTGTAAGGTAATTCTTTGGCCTAGCCTTAGACCAGCAGTCAGTCCCCAGGAATTAGACTGTTGTGTGACTGCAGTGTTATCTATAGATGCAACACCTGATATTATTGCTGATCTTACATTATTTTCCACTGTGTTTCTTTGGGGTATTTAGAAGTAGATACACCTTTGTTGTTATTTTTGAGTGTTTAGTTTTACCTCTAAACCAGAAGGATTAATAATAATTCGTTTCATACAAAATAATTTTTAAATTATTTTTACAGCTCTGATGAATGTATTCTCACATCAAATGAAACTGGCCTTTTGAACATTCTGGAGCATGCTTTTATTTTTAAAGTCTCAAAAGTGCAATTAGTGCACTGCATGCATCAGTTACTTATTACTGAAGTAGAAGTCATTTCTTTGAGACCTAAATTACTTATAACACACCTTGGAAAGAACATGCTGTTCCAGATAATAAAATGTTTCATTGCCCTGTCACAACCACAGTGACTGTAGAATTTGCCCAATACTTGCAGTATAGTTGAGATTTCTAGAAACAGTAAAGAAAGGGCATTATTTTACTAGACAGTGTAATCATATACATAAGCATAATAACATGTTATCACTTCAAGTGACAAAACATATACTTCCCTGTGTTTTATTTGGCACAACAGGGTTTCTGTCCCCTGGAAAGTCTGAATAAGACAATTTCTTTTTCACGCTTCATAGCAAGAAGTAGAGCACAGAGTGCTTTCCAATTAGATACTGTGGACCTCCAACATTTCAGTGGAAAATTCTAACTCTCATCTCACTGGATATAAAACTACACAACCTATTCTCCTCTTTACCAGTTTCCGCTGTTTTTCATCTGTTTGGTTGGGAGTTTTGTAAGATATAACTGCACTGGCATTACCACCTATGTGTCAACAATTTCTTTAGGCTCTGAGTCACAAATGAAGGTGACCATTTGCCTTCAACCTACAATTAACAACATATCTTTGAGCAGAAAGAGTTATATCCCGTCTAACCTGAGAATTTCCTGATGCCTAATTTCCCACTCAAGGCATTGGTTCTGTGAATCTGTGCTGTGTCCTATGCACAATGTATTGTACAGGCAGTTTGTGTGCCTGATTCATTTGGAGACCTTCTTAGAAACCAAGAATTAAATGTTAAATAAATCTTGCCTGTGTGGATTCTCTTTGACTTTATAATTGTCTGTTATAAATTGGTGCTCAGAATCACAGGACTGATAGAACATAATTTTAATATTTTCTTTCTTTTTATGCCTTGTGTTTCATCTTTGTGGAGTTTAACAATAATGTTGAATACAGACAAAGGAGAACAAAAGAAATCCCATTCCATTGAAGTAAATTAGTTTTCTCTGTTGGTTTTAGTAGAGCCAGTGTTTCATGCAAGCTATTCCACAAACACAAGGGGGCAAAAAGTAAATTGTCTATTCATATTGTGTCATGTTTGAGCCAAGCTCCATCAAATACAGAGAATTCTGAAGACATTCAAAATGGTTTTCAGCACCAAATTAAGAATCTAAGTCTTTGTTTCCCTGTGGGTGTTTACATGTGATCTAAATATCCCAGTTGTCACTATAGGTACTGGAAATTCAGTATATATTATCAGTGGAATATTCATCAGTCAAATATAAAGAGCTATACTGCTCATCTCTTAGAAGTTTTGTAATACAACTTACATAGATGGCTTATAAGTAGGCACTTATAAGGCACTCATTTGTCCCTTCCTTTTTTTCTTGTTTTTTGCTGGTGATTGTTAAGTAACTGCCTGCAGAAATACTTCTGAAACTTTCATGCTGTTAATAACAAAAGCTCAGCCAAATATATTCTTGAGACTTCTTTAACTTCGCAGCAAAGACCCTCTCACTTAAAATGCTTAACTTTTAAGTCTCGATAATGTTGTTATTGGCTATGTAGGTCTGAAAGATAAAAGTAAATGATACAGGGGGAGATAAAAAAACTTTAGTGTTGATATTTGTGTAATCTCAACTATTGTGTGTTAAAAAGACAGTATAAATGACTCTGCTCCCTCTGTGTTCAAAATTACGTATATTAAGGCCTAAGTCATGTAGCACAAGTGTGAC
Source organism: Pachyramphus minor (assembly GCA_013397135.1). Classification (NCBI taxonomy): domain Eukaryota; kingdom Metazoa; phylum Chordata; class Aves; order Passeriformes; family Tyrannidae; genus Pachyramphus; species Pachyramphus minor. Next base: position 61,672 of record VYXB01000876.1, on the reverse strand, counting down.
TGAATCTCAGCAGTCTCTCCCTCCTAATGAGAAGAGAAATGGTTTGTTCAATTAAATGCAATTTTCTGTTGTTGTTAGTTGTTAGTCTACGTGGTGGCATAATCTAGTTAAAGCATTGATAACCTACGTAAGATCCTTTTTCATCTTTGTGCTCCCAAATCTCTACAGCAGGTTTGGTTTTGGTTTTAGCTGGTTTTTTTTCCTCTTTGGCCAGCCCTTATATCACCACAAAGTTACCTAATTGCTTACTCAAATAAAATTCTAATTTTTCTACATAAAACAGAAAATCTTATCTTTTTCCTGGGGAGAGCTGCTGAATTTATGGTAACTGTTGGCCAAAATAGAGTTCTTGCAGTGACTCCTTCATTTGGACTAGACAAATCCTACTGGGTTTTTTTCATGTGAACATCCAGAATCCTCAAGTTTACTCCTTATATAAACACAAAGTTCTTGGTATTGTAATTTGTAGCTATTAAATATTTTTATGTTTTGTTGCTCTGAGAAATATTAATTTTTCTGTAAAATGTTGGCCACATTCCTGGAAAAAGCTGTTTATCAAATTTCTGCTAGTGCCAAGATTATGGATATTTCTGGACTCTTAAGACCTATTCCTTCATCCTACAGTGCAGTAGATAATTTTGTGTGAGTTGATGATTTTTGTTTTGCAAGAATTTAAGTGTAATCCATTGATCCTTAATGAATGTTTAACTGAAACAGATGATCTGACAATTTACCCCCAAGTATACCTTAATTTTCTTAGGATTCTCCATACCCCAGCACATTGTCAAAAGAGAAGACTTTAACAGAAAATGAAAAAGAAGTCTTGAATTACACAGGTGAAGGAGCAATTTCAGTGGCCACTCTATTCAAAGTGTTTCATACTGGAGGAAGAAAAGATCAAGATAATCATAGATTTAGCAATCTGGAGAAGGCAGGCAACTATGATGAGGTACGCAGATTGATTCAAATAAGGTTTTGCAGCTTGCACTATATGTTATATAAATACCTGCCATGATCTTTGTTTTTCCACCAATTTTTTAAACAATAAACTGATGACATATCATTTTTTCTTTAAAGAATTTCATCAAAATATACAAAGATTTAGGTATTGAAGATCTGACGCCTATTCCGGTTGAACTCCTATTGATTCACTCTTTCATGAAAGACTTGATCAAAAGCTATCAAGGATACAAACTTCATGTGAGTATTGCTTTCTGGGACCAGGAACTTTATAAACACACATATTTGAATTTGCATTATTCTAGAAATGTAAATGTAATTAGTGTAGATGCTGCCAATTTGCAACGTAGATCAGCTGTACAGCTGTAGGTTAGATCAGTTGTTTTCCTGTCTTGTGAAAGACTGTGCTGCTTTCTGACCTATTTTTTGTACATGTCTGGCTGGCCTGTAGCTGCCTACAGGTTTTCTACTGCCTTGTCACATTCAGCATTGCCTTCCTCCTTACCCATAGGAAGGAGACTGGTTGTGTTATCTTCCCAACAGGATCATACTGCAGGACACTATAGGATTTGTGATAGGTTGTGTTCCATCCCAGGCCGACCAGGCTGCGGAAAAGGGCATGCGGAGTTAGTAAAGGACCAAGTGTCCTTCCCTGCCATTCTCTGGAGCTTCCCTGTTACCTGCCCCTATGCTTAAACATGCATTAAAACAGCTGCACATAAGGCTGGTTTGGGCCAGAGTATAACCCTATTTAATGTGTCAAACTATGGCAAAAATACACGATATTCTAAGAAAACAGTGTAAGACAAGAGGAAAGGATGCTTGCATTTGCATGCCCAGAGTTCAAATATAAACAGTCTTCACAGGTTTAAGATGATCACCACCAGGAACACATAGTGTCCCACAAAATCTGAATAAGATAAACTATACTTCAGAAGTAACTTGCTGTTTCTTAATTATATTCATCACTTGTAGGATGTGAAGTGCCCAGCATTTATTATATCACTCATAATCATTGTTAGTAAAAGATAAGATATAAGGACAAAAGAATATATTTACTTAGTCAAAGAGAGGGTAAAAATTAATTTGCTATAATAGGAAGGGATAGAAAAGGAAAATGTAAGACAAAGACAACACAATTGAAGATTATAACTATCAATGTGTATCCTGCCTATGTTGACATCTCAGCCAGTTTGGGAAATTAAACACCATGGAATGTTAGGTCATTCCTCCCTTTCCTTCCCTATTTATTCTTCCTGACCCATTTTATTTAATTAGTATTTTGTTTTCTAGTTTGAATTCTTTTTCAATCCTCACTGAATTTCTTGTAGACCAAAGCATTTCTTGAACCAGTTGTCTGTATGTGTTCCATCTCAAGAGTTGTTCTTCACACTGACTTTGTTACATTTAACATAATGCAACCTCTTCATGTAGATCAAATGTGATGCAACCTAAAATAACACAACTAAGGTGTAAACTGAGAAAAGCCATATCTATATGTTCAACTATTTACAGCGAGGGTGACTTTTTTTTTTAAATCTATTCACACTAACCAAGAGCTGAAAGTAAAAAGCACAGCATCTATTCTTTATTAAAATTTCTAATCTTCCTTTATCACTTTTAGGAGGAACTGTTATACAGCTTAAAGAGTAGACTGTAGTACACATTTAAAATTTATTAGCTACCATTGATCACCTATGTTGTTTCTGGCTCATAGGATATATTAGGAGCACTTCAGTTTTAAGAATTGTCCCTCTGTGAGAAAAGGTGTAAGATAGTGTATATGAATCTTGGCAGTAGCTGAGGGTTTCAGTATACATATTCTAGCCCAAAGGAGTTTCCACATCTTGTTTATATGTTGGTATCATTGCACTTAAATAATACATTTTTCCACTTACTTGGCAGGTTCGTGTGATGCCTGTATCTCCTGACTCAACAGTTAGGTGATGCAGAGCTTCAGCTCTCATTTGTAATACTTGAAAATTTTCTCTTGAAAAGGCTTATACAGACTGTATCTCAAATATAGTACTCTACAGTTTCTATACTTAAATCAGAATATTTTATTCCTTGACTGTATTGTTAAATACAGACTGCTGTTTTATGGATGAAATCAACATTTCACAGTCTTACTTTCAAGTTCTGACTAACTGGTGAAGAGTTCAGACCACAAGTTCTTAACTCAGGTTTACAACAAAGTGTTATATTCATCAGCAAACAGGCATAGAGACCCAGGGGCCATTGTTGTAAGTACGTTACAATTCTGGTCTAAAACATATGAACTCCAGGAAGAATCTTGTCAATTCCATATTTGGGGAACAGATAAACTTTTTCTTTCCAAGACATTGGCTAAGTAAGCAAACATTATTTTTACCAACAATTATTTTTTCAGAAATCCTCCTGAGAGATGTCTAAAAAAATGAAATTCAACCGCAATGCTGTTATTTTGAGATCATTTACAAGATAAATATAGCAAGTTAGGGTGTGGTTTCTAAAGTTAAAGTGTTTCTGCTAATGCAGTCAGAAACAAGAAAATAAAATGTTTTGCTGAAAGCTATAAATGGAATACCTAGCTTACAATTTTTTTGAGTTAGGACACCTAATTCCTTTGGATCTTGATGATCTGTTCCATTTTAACCAATACTATTTCTCATAAAAATATTTTTTCAAGATGAGATATATGCTTGTCTTTTGAAGGGATTTTGTTTTCTTAGTTCATGTACAAGTGGGCTGTCAACATCCTGCATGATGATGAACTTTCTGACCTTTCAGCCTTAGTAAAAATGTCAACAAAAAATAAGCTTGGAAATTCTATGATTTTTTCATCTGGTCTTTCCTGTCCTGATTACAAATCTTTCTGGTCCTAACTAGAGCTTTCAAGTGGTTTGCCATTATCAACACATATTTTTTCTGCTTATCACATGAAATTTGTTACTTGAGAGTAGTTAGATGACACCTATATGTGTGTGTTTATGAATACACTTCATTGCATTCTAAATTAAATTTTCTTTAAATACATTTAATAAAAAATGAGACAATATTTTTCTTAAACCAACTGATTCAGGAGGAAGAAACAAGTGATTCTACCTTTTCCACTGCATGTGTTTGTCTGTTCAGCTTGGTCAATTAAAGGGTCTTCTTCAGGCCTTATATTATTTATTGTTACAATTGTTCCACCTGTTCTGAGACTGCCACAGATACAGAACTAGAGAAACAATCACGCATTTCAGTAACTCTGCATTTTGATTCTGATAAATTTAAAGAAAGAGTCTGGGATATGTTCTACTTCTATAATTTGTAATGCTTAATGCAGTATCTGTTAATCTGAGTGGATGACTTTCTTATAATTACTGAGGATAACAGTAATCTTATGCGTTGGATAAATTACATTTTTTTTATCCTGCTTTTAAATCCTGAATAGTCCTTTTTAAGAAGCTCTGGCTTTGAAGGTAGTGATATCACACTGTCTTTCTATGCATCTGTGTTTTGAATACATTTAACCTAAGCCCTTGCATTATTCTTATTCCTTCAAAATTAATTATCATATTATTGTTATTGGTGTTAATTCTGTTAATCATTTCAGTAACATAACTCAGATATTTATTCAAATAGGAATTCCACTGAAATAGGATTTCTATTAAGGTATAGTTAACAGGTCTTTATCAAAAATATTTATTATCATGCTGAGGAATTATTACAAAACCTGTTTATACTCACAGCAGCCATTTGATATTACAAGACTCAACAAACAATCAGAACTCCACGTATCACTTAAAAAAGTAATCTGTTCATACAGATTATATTCAGTACATCTTATGACCTAGACTGTATAGTTCATAGTCAATGCTTTGACAGAAAAAAGCACTGCTGAATCACTGTCTAGTCATAGGCTGTAGTTGTAATACTTGTGAAACTTGAGAAGCTTTTTTCATGTGGTGTTTTAAATGTCTCAGTGTGCAAGAAAAGGAAAATTTAACTCAGTTAAATACCTAATTTAAAAAGTAACCAAGTTACTTTTTGCCAAGTTACAAAAGCAACCAGTTTAAAAAGGAGACCTGTGTTATGCTTCTTTTTGTCATGTATTTCATTCCTAAAAAATCTTAGAAAATTAAATGTACATGAACAATATTGTTTCTTACATTCAAAAAATACAAAAACCCCCATGTATTTTGGAACAGTAAATTTGCTTCATTAAACACAGACAAAGGAAATCTGTTGAAGTACTATATCTCCAGTGTTTTGACAGTATTTAAGATTACATTTGCTAATACTTACTGTTGTGGAACTGGAATTGAAACTCCTTTTTCTGACTCAATGTGCTGAAAAGGGCCTTCTCCTACTGAAATATTTCTTAGAGTCAAAGATGAACGTTAGTGCTCCCTTCTAAATCAAGGACTGGTAAAATTTTCTTTTAACATGTTTCTATTGTATTCACTGAAATGCTTCTGATGTTTTGCAAGCTTGTGAGACATCATTTACATACAGGCAGTTCTTGCTTTTTAAAAAAAGGCTGTATCTTCATATGCACAACATGTATATTGGACTACATATCTGAATTTAAACTAATTTATTTTATAAAAATTCTGACTGTTAATTATTCTTCCAAAGGAAAAAATATGTTTACTGACAATATTGGAAAATGCTAATAAATTAAATTACTATTTATCTCTGTACTGAACATTTACCATGGGGTTTTTTAAAAACAAAAATTCCTTGTTCATCCTACTAACACAGTGAATAATATTGCTGAAATTGGAAATGGAGCAGATTGTACTAATACAAAATTATTTAAAATTAACAAATTGAGCAATAAAGAACTGAACACAAAATTAAACTAGAGAGTGTATATATTCTTCCAAATGCTAGTTACTTATTTCCTTTTATATCCATTTTCTGGAATTGTTTGAGTTCAGCCTGAAATATGACATATGGAAAAAAAAAAAAAAAAGAAACTTTATTGGAGAGTTTGTGTGTTTTGAATAGCATTTACTGGTTTAAACAACAGTTTTAATGCCTCTCTTTAGGGATAAGTTTAAGCTGATGTTTAAAATCTCTGTTTGCATTAAAAATTGCATTTTAGCGCATTGCAGTTTTATAAAGCAACCAAAGACAATGAAATTCTGTGATAATATGAAAACATCATCTCAGTGATATTTAATGCTTAAGCTGAATGACAGCATTGATCTTAGTGCCCTTCTGGAAGACAACTTCTGTGACCTGGGGGACATGTAACTTGTCTTCACTGAACTTAGTTTTTCATCAGAGTCTTCTAGTCACTAGTTAGAAAGCTCAACCCATGGAAAGACAGGTGTTATTATTACAAGTTTTAAGGTAAATTCAGGCTGCAACATGGAATGACCTTTTAACGTTTCTTTTTCCTTTTCACAGAACATTAAAATCTTTCTCCAAAGACCTAAACAAGCACAATCTACTGATCGGGGGGGAAAAGCATTTAAAAACATCCATGCAGGAAAAACTGTTGTTCATGAACGTTAAGAAATTTTTTTTTTTTAAGATTATAAGAAATGTGTCTTTCATCTACAATCCTCTCTTCCATGAGAAAGGTTTTTTTGTTTATTGTTGTGAGAGCAAAATCCCATTGCAATTACACATTTTCTGTTACTTTAATTTTAAAAAAAAAGCAAAACCACCAACAGGAAAAGTTATGGTTTGCTCATGTCAAATAGTCTGATGATATTTCTAAATAAAATTAAATGAGTTTCTGAGTGTAAATAGAGATGATAATATGTTCACAATTCTTCCAAGTAAACTAAGATATATCTGTTCACTTTTTGTTATGTGTATGGTTTATTAATTATTTAATTAATTAGATGTTGTAATCCACTAATCCTTTAAAACATGTTGTAATTTGTTGTGAATAAAATAAGTAAATGAAAACACTACTTTCTCAAAGAACAGGATAAACTCCCAAAAGGGCATGAAAATGGAATGCCTGTTGACAGTGGAGACGATGACTTTTTGCTATTCCACCTTTCTATTTCTGACCTTCCACTACATCTCCACTCTGTTACCATGTACTAAAAATCTACAGGCTCTTCCTCCACTGCGGCACCAGGCAGAGCCCAGTGCTGGGGGTGGCACAGGGTGCTGCTCCCCAGTCACCTCCCCTCACAACATGTGGCACAGACGTGCAGCAGCAGCGCAAGCAGCGCACCATTTGTGCTTCCACTCCTAATTTTGCACATCACATCAGTGGTTGCAAGAATTGTGGGAGCTCCACACCACACTGACCAAGAGCCCTTTTCCTGTCCACACGGTGTATTCAAGGGCACCATGTTCTCCAGACACATGTTGCAGATTTTCATGTGTGATGGATATTTGTCTAAAAATCTCTATGGCACACCATGATACCTAGAGAGTGTTGCCTTCTCTGGCAGATTAAGCAGAGTCTTGGTCAAATGCTCTCATTTATGGCTGAAGTGGTTGTTTCTTTTTCTATATGTGTGACTCTTATTGTTGTTTCTGAAAGTTTTTCTGGAATAGATTTCAAATAAATTTTTCTGTTGTTAGGGGGTTTGTTTTTCTGTGTAGTTTTATTCAACTTTTCCATTCTCTGGTAATGGCTAATTATAAAATGATAGGAACTGTTTTTTCATGGAAATTTGTGACATGCATTTCAGAACAATCCTGAATTAAAAATCGAGATATCTAATTAATCTTCACTTTTCAGTGGTGTTCATTCTTCTGATCTACAGTTTCAAGTTTTCTGAAGACTTAAACATAGGAAACAGTGATTATCTGAACTCAGTATAGCATCTAATTTGTAATCTGTCAGCTGCCCAAGATGGTAGTTAACACTGGACATTCTACATTGTCTTACTAGCCTAGAAATGTTATTAATAACATTAATAAATAATTCCAAGATGCCTACTCATATCTGAACACTGCTCCTTCATTCTGGAGTATATTTTTTTTTTGATTCAGCATTACCCTGGTAAAAATTGCACAAAATATTTAAAGGTTCCTTTCCCTGGTTTGATCCAGCAAAGCATTCAAACATATGATTCTCTCTAAGAATACAAATAATCCCATTAAAGTCATGTCAATTATAGGGAACCACAAACCTTTCCCCTTTGTTGAGAATGCCATCTGCAAAGAATGTTTTTTACATCTTTAAGGTATCTTTGTTTTAACCAAGTATGTATGATAGTATAGTACCTGCATAACAGTTGCTGATGTCCCTTATAAGGTTTCTAGATTGTCTACTTGAAATATGGAAGAACTTTCTATCAAAAAAAAAATAGTAGCATAAAAAAAAAAAAATACACTGACGTAGTTAAGATTAGACAGTGACTAACAGACCAGGTAAATTTATCTGGTAGTAAATATTTTGTCGGATTTTTAGAACCTGATGTCAATAATGGGGGGTTTATTTCTTTGTTGATTAAAGGCAGTAAAATTTTGAAAGGAAAGTTAGTCTAGAGGTAGCAGATCAGAGCATTTATATGTGATATACTAATCTCAGAATAGAACCCAGTGAGATTATCACTTCAGGCAAATAATGTTGTGTCTCTTCACTCTACCTATTTTGTCTAACCACACCGGCACAGAAACAGATGTAACTTTGTTGTGCCCCCGCAAACCATGCTGAAACCTCAACATCCTCGTTTTACTTGTGACAACAGACTTTATGATGCATACAAATTAATCTGCTTTGTTACCAGCATCATTTCTCCACATAACATGTACAACTTGGTCAAAAATGCATCCCCAACATTTTTGAGACATTACATCTATCTATCTATATTCATACAAGGCTCTGGCTTTTTACTTCACATATGAAATTATTACATGGATAGAAAAGAATTGCAGTTTTGCATGCCTTTTGCATGTTCCATAGTCCTTAAATTGTGCTTTTGTTCCAAATAACACTACAGAAGACTAACTAAGAAACTAACTAAATAGTTTCTTAGTAAAAACCAGCTTTAATTAGTAAGTGTTAGACTCTGACCTTGCCTTCTGGAGATCACCATGTGAAAATAAAAAGGCATTGTTTTCAGAAAGCTTGCCTACAGCCCATAAACCTGAATGAGGGAAGAGTTTCTTCAGCTTCTATATATCATAAATTTCTACTTAGGTAAGATTTTGCAAGAATTACTCCTTTGTCATACACTATTTATGTATTTTACCTATGGCCTAGAATGGGACATAAAATCATTACTGATAAAATTTGAAATTAAGTGCAGATTGTGGTGCAGTGTCAAGTAATGAACAGTAAAGTGGATTGCAAGAAGTGTCCAACTTCATGCACTGCTCACATACTTCTCTATGGGAAAAGGAAAGGTGTAATTGAAAAAGCAAAGGACATATGCCCTGACAATAACAACTTATTTTTGTCAGCAGTTACTACTTGAGTATAGCTGAGTACCACAATAGTTATTCAGGAGACCTGGAGTTCCCAGCCAAATGCTGGTACCCAGACATGAAAGAGGTTCTTGTTTTTATGAAGAGGGAATGCTGAGACAATTTGTGTTCAGATTTGGCAGTGGAGTTACTGTCATATCATTTTCAGTTATTATATCTACAGTTCAAGCCTGATGTTGGAAACTGGAAAGTGTTCAGAGAATAATGTCAAGAATTAAGGGAAATCATATTTTGTATAAGAAAATTCAAGGAACTTAGTCTTTTTACTTGATCAAAGGAGAACGTAATGGGGTTTCAGGTATCACTTTTACAAATTCCATGTGAGGCATCTGCAAAATAACAAGCAGATTTTTAACAATAAGTAGATTAACTCTTGTAGCAACTAGCTAAATATACCATTTTCCTCATCAGAGTTATAAAATCAAGATAGATAATTCTTTTAGACCCAGGTTGTGACAGGAACTGAAAGAATAAATAACTGGATATTTGATGTTAAAATCCATAATTAAAAACTAAACCTGAAAGATTAGGTTGGCTTTCAGTTAGTTGTACGAAACTTGCTTGATCCTGTTTTCACATCCTGCTATCTATTAATGTTCTATTTACTCCTTCACTTATGTCAGGTATTCTTGTGTATGTTGCATAGAAATGCTTGGATAGTTTGCTTTAGAAAAGATGCAAGGAAGCTTCTATTATCAATATTCTCATAATAATTGGAATTACTTGTATTCCATCCCTGCAAAAATCTTCTTTCAAAAAACCAAGCCAACCAAAAGGTTCTGCTGAATTAGAATGTTTTCTACACTTCTATTAACTTCCATAAAAATCTCTCTGCAGAAATCAATCTCAACATTTCATTCTATAGAGAATTCAGGCTCCATATTAGTCTGTTTCAGGGCTATGAACCATTCCTTTACACAACTAGAACCCCTCCAGACTCGTTCCTCAGGAAGCAGAGTCTGGTACAGGAAGATGCAAAATTTTGCAAGCAACCAGAACACTTTTAAGGACAGTTTTGTTTTGGCTTGGTTTGGGTTTTTTTTTTTTTTGCTTTAAAATGCAGCTGTGTGATGTCACATTGTCACCATAATAGCAAGAAAAGTTCCTCAATCTGCTCTGTGGTCCTTACCTCAAAATTTCCACTGATCATGAGGTTCAGACATGGTTTCTTTCTGTATTCTTTATAAGTGAAGTCAGCTGTTTCATTAAAAACCTTTTAGGTCTGCTGAATTTTCCTAATGTGTGCAGATAGCTGAAGGGAAGTTCTCCAAATTGTTGAAAGAAGCACAGAATGATAGATATGATCTGAAAATCAAGCATACCCCACAAACTTCTTTGCAGTATTATAGTTATGAAATTAAAGCAATATCAATCAGAAAAATTCAAAAGATGTAATATTGTTCACTTTGACAGTAAAAATTACCTGTGTTGATACTGCTTTTATGACCTCTAACTGATTCTTTAAAAAATGCACTTATTTGTAAGTAGAAAAGCAGTTGCATTTAATTCTCAGTTTCACAAAATGTCCTTGACAGTGGGAAATAAAATATTTTCTGTCTCTTTCTAAGTATTATGTGTAATAAAAATTCTGCAGTTCAACATCTTATTCTAGGACATCCCTGAAAATTCAAGTAGGAAGGTGCAAAAGGCTGCCCCTCTGCAAGGAGTAACCTCGCACAATATAAGTGCTGGGGGGTTTCTAGCTGGGGAGCAGCTCTGTTGGAAAGGAGATGTTGGTGGACAACAAGCTGAACTTGAGCTTTGGCAGCAAAGAGCAATCTTGGCATGTATCAACACGAACACAGTTAGATTGAGAAAAGTCCTCATCCTCAAGTGGTTAGCATTCCTCGTGTGTACAGTGTGTGTTCAGTTCTGGACCTCCCAGTACCAGAAAGACATCAACACTTACATTCAGGACTTTTCATTTACCTTTGTTACATTCAAGACCTTTCAGTGTCATGGCTTCAGTAGCAATGCTTTGGACATCCTTACCCTTCAGAGCAGCAGAGCTTTGACTTAGCAGCGCAAGGCTTGGCAAGCTTCTAGCTCATGCCCTTGCTACATTAGCATAAGAAAAGTGGTTGCCTGTGTTTTGAGAAAAACTTGTACTTATCTTGCACTGTGAATGCCTCACCTGTTAAATAAAAAGTGGTAATAGTACCTGTCAGTAACAAAGAATGTGCCCACGCACATAGTTGAAGTTAGGCAAAACCTTCAGTTTTTCTCTTTTTTCTTGTGACAGTGGTTCATCTGTTCTTTGTTTCCAACACATGTGTATATATATATAGATAGATAGATAGATAGATAGATAGATAGATAGATGCATATCTGTACACATTTATACATACATAGACAGGTATATATATGTACACATATATAAATACATATATACATAGAGAAAGCTAAAGCTTTTCTTGCCTACTTACAGATAGGAGTAAATTTTCACCTGAAGAAGTTTAATTGCATCCTGATTAACCATTAATTGCAGCTTTTCCAGCAAATGACATTCTGTGCTCCAGATGATTTTTGAATTTTTTGGATTTTTTTTTTTTAATGTACAACACTGTAACTGTGGAACTCATAACCTGATCCATGCAGAATTTCACATATATTATTGTAACTACCATAAAGTAGGTTTAGGAGAAGGTCTTGATCATACTTGATCCAGTGGAAGTGTTTCTATTTCTATATAAATAATAATTATGTTGATGTAGGATTTTTGTTGGACATTTTTAATTTGTAAATGGAAATAACAGCATGTACAAAAATCAAATCAATATTACCAGTATTTTAAAAACTGCATGTGCTGAAATCTCTTGGAATTCAAGGTTAGTGTACTCAGGCCTAGATTAAACATACAACAAAACTTTGCAGTACCATGACAGCTGACATTCAGATAGTACATGTTGCAATTGATTTAGCATCATGTTTTACTTTTTAATCTCATAATGATTAGTAGTGACATAATGAAATCAGAATTTTTTTAAATGGATATGTCATTCACATTTTTTCTGGGAAAAGCCTAAAAGGGAGGAAGGGAAGCTGTGGTTAGGGTTCTGTAATAAGGATATGTCTCACAGAATCATAGAATACTGGTATACCCTGAATTGGAAGTGACCCACAGGAATCATCAAAATCCAACACCTGGCCATGCACAGGACACCCCCAGAGTCACACCATATGCCTGACAACATTGTCCAAACACTTCTTGAACTCTGTCAGGCTTGGTGCTGTGACCACTGACCAGTGCCTGATGACTCTTTGGATGAAAAACTTTTTCCTACTATCCAATCTAAACATTCCCTGACACAACTTCAGGCCATTCCCTCAGGTCCTGTTACTGGTCACCAGAGAGGAGATCAGTGTCTGCCCTGCCTCTTCCTCTCATGAGGATGCTGTAACTGCAATGAGGTCTCCCCTCAGTCTGCTCCCGGCTGAACAGACCAAGTGACCTCAGCCGCTCTTCATACGGTTCCCCTCAGGGTCCTTCACCATCTTCATTGCCCTCCTTTGGACACTCTCTAAGAGCTTAATGTCTTTTTTATATTGTGGTTTCCCAAACTGCACACAATATTCAGGGTGAGGCCACCCCAGTGGATGGCAGAGTAGAACAATCCCCTCCCATGACCAGCTGGCAATGCTTTGCCTGATGCCCCCAGGACATGGTTGGCCCTCCTGGCTGCCAGGGCACTGCTGACTCATATTCAACTTCTCAACCAGGACCCCCAGGTCCCTTTCCACGGCACCACTCTCCAGAGTCTCGTTCCCCAGTCTGTACACACAACCAGGGTTGCCCTGTCCCAGGTGCAGAATCCAAGACTTGCCCTTGTTAAAGTTCATAAAGTTGGTGATTGCCCAGCCCTCTAATTTGTCAAGGTCTCTCTGAAGGGCCTCTCTTTCCTTGAGGGAATCAACAGCTCCTCCCAATTTAGTATTCTTTGCAGATTTACTTAGTATCCCTTCGAGTCCTGCCTCCAAGTAGTTTATGAAGACGCTGGGCCTAAGATGGAGCCAAGTCAAGTGAAATGTAATATGGAGGCGTCAAAACTGGCTGCAATTAGCTAGTTCAGACAATGGAATCTTGCTGAAACAAACAGAGGCTGGTTATCTTTCTGCAGCAAACATACATTCTTAGGAGACAAAATACAGTTTTCTGAAAAATGCCTTTTTTTGTGCTCTGCCCTTGGCAAATGGAGCAGGAAATGGAGGGTTTCAGCTTCTATTCTAGAGGATCTCAAGGAATCCATGGAAACTTCTTTTCCTGATCTTTAGAGATTGACAATAACCTCTTCAGGTTTTCTGCTTAAGACTTTTAAGCGGAAAAATTAACTTTGGCTTTAGAAGAAATACATTTTCAGTACCTCAGCCTATTTGGCTCTTTTTCTCCCCTACCACTTCCCTTAAAATTTGATCAACCCTCTGAAGCTTAGCCTATGGCATATTTTCACCTCTGATTACCTGCATTACCAGGCTACTCAACAATCAGAACAGCTTTATCTTTTCCCCAGGCAAACTATCCTGGTTTGAATTGATCTTTCTTCAGTCTGATTGTGAGGAAAAGAAGAAAAATCTCTGTTACTTCATTCTTCTCATGCTCAATTGTAAACCCAAAGGGTTAAAATGCAAGACTCCTTAAAAGATCCAAAACTGAGCAAAGGAAGGGCTAAAAGGTGGCTTCTCAGAAACAGATGAATTAGAAGTAAGAAACAGGTTTCCTCTTCTCTACCACTACCCACATCTGAACATACAAACAACAAAAACAATGGTAAGGTAAGGAACAAAATGAGGACAAACTCAAAAAAGAAAAAAAAAAACACAGAGCTGGTACTCAGATAAAATCAAAGATTGTTTCCTATCATGAGTTTGTTTTGGAGCATTTATATTCATAAGGTGAATTTTTGTCTCTACTAAAGTCAGTGGAGTGTTCATTACTGATTTCAGACTAAATCACGTTTACATCTGGAGATTGACCTTTGATTGCAAGGAACTTCATCCTAAAGTTCTCAACAAAAAACCTAGTAATTATTCTGAGCATTTTTTAGAAAACTGTTCATTTATGATTGCAAGAGATAATGAGAAAAAGCATGCAGAACATCAGACACTGATTTGTTTTAACACTCTCCTTTCAGAAAATATTCCGCTCTAATTCAGGTTGAATTTGAACTCCATGGTCCAAGGCATTTGTTATGCTTTATGTTCTAAGCTGAAAAGCCTTCTTTCTTTTTGAAAGCCAGATACGATGACCAAATGTTTTCTTAAATTTTCACTTATAAGAAACAAGTTCTGATACCTCTCACCATATGCCTATAAAGACTTTTCTTCATAGTACTGAGTTCATGTTCTGGAATCAAGCATCTCCAGCACCTCATCAGACTTTACGGAATTTATGTAAAGCCTATCTAGAAATGAGGTATTAATGATTTCCCCTCCCTTCTTCTATTCTATCTCCCTGAAAAATTGTTAACAAAGCTTTTGGATTTGTTTTTTAAATAGAAAAGACCAATTACAAATAAATATGTTGATGGGGTTTAAAACACTGTTAGAAAATTAGTGAGCCCGTATACTTGCAGAATGTAGATGCAGTTTTCTTTAAAATATGCTGTTGACAGCAGCTGTGCTCTGCTTGGACTTGGGGGATTTGCAGGATATGCCATTTTGGGTATTTATGTTATACCATATGTTCCTTCACTGGTTAATACCTGTCTAATAATATAATATAAATAGAATAAGACTTAGTATTTTGCAGCTGCAGCTTAAGTTCCCTAGTTCCTTATGAAGACTTTTGATGCTGACACATACAAGTCTTTAGCTTACAAATACAGGAATGTATTATGAGAGTGTGATTCTTAGCACTTCACTACAGAACATGTGAAGGCAAACTACTTAATGTAGAAAAGCAGTTTAATTCATTGCTAGTGAGTATTACAGCTGATCTTCATCAAATTAATGCTTTTGGAGGCTTAGTTATGAAACACTGAGCTCACATCTATGTTAGTTTTATATCTGGATATAAGTGGTCTAAGCACTCTCAGAGCTGGAGGACAGGCTACGCTGTTACATGGATTTAGGAATTGTAACTATGTTTTCAGATCTGCTCAATTCATTTCCCCATTTTAATCTGCAGGCAAGAGTTAATACCAGTACTGAACAAAGTTACTTACCTGCTCTCTATTTAGAAATGAAAACTCAGCCTGACACAACAAAGGTTTACAAATCCATAGATTAAATTGCGTTGAATTAGATTTGTTTGGCAGGAGTTGCATGGTATGTTAAAAGTATTTTACCAGAGATTTTCAAGATAATATTCTTGCATTGATGTTTTAGTGGAGCTGGCTGTGTTAAACTATTGCTTTTGAAAAGGCTATTAGCACAAATGAGAGTAGCATACACAATACAGGCAGGTTTTTGGGATGAGTGGCTAAAGGTTTTATTGATTTCTATCACAGGCATAAAATGTTTTGCACATTAAATACTTTGCTTTCATGTGAGGAATGCCACATTTTCTATAGTGAAGTGCATTCCTCTGTTTATAGAGTTGGTGTGTCAACATCAAATGTGGTGATAGGGATTAAGGAAGGTAAGCAGCAGCTGCAAGATAAGTCAATCTTTTTCTGGTAGAAATGTATTACTAGAGAGGTGTTAATCAATAAAGGAACACACAGTATAATGTAAATACACAGTAAGCACAGCATGCACACGCGTGATTTAGGTAAACAAAAGTGTGTTTAAAGGCTTAGTGAAGAAAGAATCTGTATGCCTAAAAAGAAAGTATCAATATATGTGATCATATTGCTTGTCCTTAGCCAAAGGATGTGTGAGCATGAAAAAATAACTTGGAAAGACTGCAACTTCTGTAAAATTAATGAAGATGAAAGTGCAAGTGTTATATTGCTGGGGTTTTTTCTGTGCAAACAGAGAAAGAAAATTGTAGAATTTCCTGGAATATACCGGCTGATAAAACAATTGCATTCAGCCAGACATACAATTGAAATAAACAGATAAATGGTTTTGGAGGAGGAGATACATAATTACACTTCCAAGGAAAGGCATGTAGCTGTATGTTGTCTCATTTCTGTTTACAAGGGCCAAATGCAGGTGTGCTGACCTGAAACAGAAGATGGGTGTACTCCCGAGCTGCTCTGGCTTTCTCAGTTAATGTTTTGACAGGTTTTGCATCTCCTGCTCTAGAGCCACATTTCACTAAGCAGGACACTGCGAGCTGACCTAATTTGGTCTGAGTAGGTTGCACTTCTAACACACTCACAAATATAAACTGACCTAATTTAGGTCATCATGCGTTACTGTGGTTGAAAGGTCCCTGCATTACATTGATTGTCATGCCTATTTGAAAATGAAGGGCTGTGAAAACTTTTCAGATAGACAAAACAAATGAAATTACTGTCTCAGTAATTGCTGTAGTAGCAGTGACTCAGATATAATAATTTACATATTTGAGTGTAACCCATGTTTTAAGCGTTTGAAATATCACAAGGAGACTCCAGGTCAGTTTTTTATCTCACATCTGAAAAGATGCAAAAATGTAGTTTTTCAGATTTGTGCAGTGCTGGAGGACCTCTTCAGCCTCTTTTTCACAGTCTTGTGGTTTGCAGAATCAATAGTATTAATTAGTAACTTACTTTTTTGCATAGATTCTTGCCTTTGTTCAGTCAGAAAGGGCAATTTCTCTGCCTCTTCAGAGGGTGTGCAATAAATGACTGTGGAGGATTAGAGTGGGCATAAGGTTAGATCCAGTTAACCNGGAGGGAAGGGGGAAGGGGAGGGAGGGGGGAAGTACTGTGCATCTTGCCAAGCATTAAGTTTTTCCATGTTCGCCTGTGAAAAGTGAAACTTCTTCAAAAGACAGAGATTTCTCTTTTGCGATTAAGTAACTGTAGAGTGCTGATCTATGAGAAACATGCAGACCACAATCATTCAGTCCCAACATATACAACCAGCAGCAGGTTGCCTGCATGCTAGTGGCTCATTAGATAAAACAGTTCTAGCACATAAACCACAGGCAAAAGTGTCACGTCGCACCCACACCTATATGAACCACTTGTGCTCCTTTAGGGTAAATAAAAAAATCTACCTTGGTCAATGTTTTTTTCAGAAGTACCTTTGTTTACTTTTACACAACAAAACAGTCTATCAGGTAATGTGTTTAAATGAACAGAAAAATGGTAAACATAGTTGTCTGTATCTCTTTGAAGATGGGAAACCATCAATCAGAGCTGAGTTTTAATTATGGTAATCATCTGGAGCTTGTCATCTTAAATAGCTGTCGTAGACTATCCCTTCAGAGGTAGTAAATCCTTGCAACTTATTTGAAGACACTAGATTTTTGTGGTTGTACAGCAAATTAAAGGCTTTCACAACAAATTGCATGACAAACATCATTAGCAGAGCTGTCAAATCCATTACCTATTGCTGCAGTTATTGAAATTGTTTTCAAATATATTTTTAAAAAAACTTAGCTCATCTTTGCTAGGCATTCACTGATCCAAAGATGTGGCAATGTAGTTATGATTCATATACTTAATTTAGGTTTTGGAATACAAACGTTAAGTTTGTACATATCAGTCCTGCATATTTTTAGTAATTCTCATGGATAATGTAAGTTACTCTAACATCCCTCTTAATGTGGGGTGACAAAAGGGAAGGAAATGAGCTACAGGTAATCTGGTTCATACATTGATAATAATTGGCCCTTGCATGTGCAATTACAGTTGTTTGTAGCAACCAAACTAAACAGCAATTTTCAAATGGTTATATAAAAATAACATTACTTTTACAAGTATTTGTTAATAATAGATGAAGAGAGGTAAACTTCTGGAAGATATCTTTGCCTCACTGGTGGTTGTGACAAAATCCAACTTGTGCAGGAAGACATCCCCCTTGCATCACTGCCTTTGAGCAGAGGAAGCAACATTTATAGACCCTGATCACCACCAACAAATCAGATATCAAAACTGTTTCTCTTTCCAAAATCTGTTCTGAGGCTTTCTAGCCCAACTAAGTAACCAGTTCAAAAAAGTTAAAGTTGTTTAACTCTCCCTAAGTCCTCAGTGCTGGTATGTTCACTGTTGTTAGCTAATGTTGAACCCTCTATTTCATCATCTGTCCATTCTTACCTTGGAAGAGAAAATTTCCATGCACATGAAGTGTTGGTAGTTTTTATATTACTAAGAACATTTTCATAGTATTTACAACTGCAGTAAACTTTTCAAGCTCTAGATGTTGGCTCCACTGTGTAAACAGGAAAGCATAGTTTCTTGATAACTTCCTATCTGAACACCATTTTCTCATTTGCATGTCAGTCAATTGTCAGGAAACTTCTAGATTCTGCATGTGTTTGTTAAAATACCACTTCTGTGACAGTGTATACCACTGTTAGATAGCAAAGGTGCCTGGGACAGATTCAGCACACCTATATAGGACACCGAGCTGCATATTTGTGGCAGAGACAGAATGTGACTGTGTGCTGTTCTGATTCCAGCTGCAGTTCACACCCTACATGCCTTGCTTCCGGGCTCAGCTACTTAGATAAATCCAGAGTTCACATCATGGTTTTTTAGAGAAAATAAAGTGAAACATAAAAGTGCAAAGAAGTGCAAATGAAAAATTCTCAAGATTAAGTCACTTCTTTTGTTTTTTGTTTGGCCTTTCTCTGGTTTCAGAAAGGAGAAGAAATGAAAGGTTTTATTATTGTTATTACTTGCTAAGTATAAAGTCATGGTTCATGAGGTAACATTGCAGTCAGTTAAAATCCTGACTTTCCCAAATACTGTTTGACAGCTACCATGACTTCACTGGAAATGTGTATTCATTCATTTAGTGCCTTCAGCTACTATTTACTGTTAATGAGATTGCCTTCATTGAGTCTCCAGTCGAGAAGTACAAAGGTCTCAAAACCATGTAGTTCTGTTAAAATGTTGGTGCTCTTTCCAATCTGCTTTCCTAACCAACAGTGTTCAGTTCCTCTTCCAAGTTTCTCATACTTTTCAGGTATTTGAATTTGATGGGCAAGTGGACAAAAAAAAAAAATGTTTCCAAAGGATCAGGATGCTGGCAGGATTCATAGTTCACACTGCAGACTGAGTTTTCTCTCTATGAAACGAAGCTAGTATTTACTTATCTTAAAAAGTTAGATTTTGTGGGGTATGTTATCAATACCTCCAAATCAGTGTGCTGTAAACAGCTTGATTCCATTTTGTCTTTTCAAAACATGCTTGTGATGGTGTCTGCGTCCTCTTTGCTGTGAAGCTGAAGGTAAGTGCAACAGACACAGGGAACCTGTGCAGCCAACCTGCCCTAGGATGGGGGATGGCTGCAACCTCTTCATGCCTTCAAAATTACACTTACCAATGCTAGCATTTCAAATGAGCATCCAGTTCCACCTACTGCTGATCCTTTCCTGACTTTTTAATAGAAGGAAATCAGTACCCCTTGTCCATATTCTAAGTCCTGAATGAGTCAATATATTCTCTCTCCCAATTCTGAGCATTTCTCAAAAATGTTATGCATACATTTTCCCTTAATTACAGGATGACAATCCACACTAATAATAAAACTGCCCCGTGTAGCCCCATAGTTAGGCAAAGGGACTGTGAAATGGAAGGAGCGTTATTCTGCATAAGAAACCATAGACAGTCATTTCCAAAATAGTTCCTTAAAGTCAGGTGCAGAAATTCATTTCTAGCTACTCAAATATGTAGTCAACCATTTAGAGGCAATTAACAACTTCTAACAGATAAATATAGGGTGTTGATCAGCTGTGAAGATCAAGATAAACTTTAGGTAACAGAAAGTTGATCATGGGACTTTCGAAAGCTTTCCAGTGACTGAGAAGGACAAATACCACTGCTATTATTTTTCCCCTCGCTTTTACTTTCTGACTTTAGAAATATTTTCCTAGAATGGGAGTTAAACTGGGTGATACCACTTTGAACTTTTTTTCTCTGTAACAGCTGAGGAGGTGTGAAGCTGTGATTCCAGCTCCATTGGCAATGCAAATGCCTTTTCCCTGCAAAGCTCATTTCACATAAGCATACACAAATGATGAGTGCTTTAGCATGCAAAAAAGGGTGTTGACAGGAAAAGCCAACAAGTGGAGCATTGGCAAGCACTAAAAATTTTCACTGGTAAGTGTGATGAAGTTTGCACAGAGAATTATAACATTACGCTGTACACATTAACACAATCATCTTTAACCACTAAGGGGTGTATCTGTGGCTGTGGAAGAGCTCTCTGTACTCTCCTGATTCTCAATAGAGAATAGAGCATCCAGCAGCTAAAACTTCTGGTTTTCCCTTGAGTGTACTGAGTCCATGGAGGTAGGTTTAGGAAAATTTACTGGATCTGAGACTTGAAGGGAAATGAAACATAGGGGAAATGGAAATGTTCAAGGAAGGAAATGCAAATGCTGAAGTTGACCTCAGTTTGCCAAGTGAAGGTCTGGTCACACTACAGAGTTTCTGGGAAGGAGGGGCAGCATATGTCATGACATATTCCTGGAGGTATTTAAAAGACATAGATGTGGCACTCAGGGACATGGTTTAGTGGTGGAGTTAGCAATCTCGGGTTAGTGGTTGGTCTCAATGATCTTAGAGGTCTTTTCCAAGCTTAAGGTTTCTGTGATTCTACTGTCTGTAGTTTTAGGGTTCCTCATCATCATCATGGCTTGGCTTTGTGAACGAAGATTTCGAAGGGCTCTACCTGCGCTTGCTGCAGGCTCACTGATGGTTGAAAAGGCCAATGTGTGACAGACAAGTCCGGTTGCAGAAGGGACAAGAGAAAGATTCCTCAGGCAGCAACGACTGGACACAATTCTTTCTGCACTGTCTTGTCTCCTCGAGAGTGATCTTGTGTGAATTCTCAAAGGAGGCGGCAGTGTTATAGATGGTTTGTCTCCAGGCCTCCCGATTGGAGACCAGAGCAGACCAGTGAT
>VYXB01000876.1:1420-39908 GCA_013397135.1 Pachyramphus minor | reverse complement strand
AAACGCTGCAGAGCCACTTCTGTGTGAGCAACGAGGGCAGCGTCATCAACGTAAAGCAGCTCACAGATGAGATGGTTCAGGGTCTTGGTGTGGGCTTTCAGTAGCCTCAGGCTGAACAGGCTACCATCGGTATGATAACGAATGTAGATCCCGTTTTCTTTGTCAAGATCTGCTGTGACCCTTTGGAGCATCATGCTGAAGAAGAGCATGAATAGAGTTGGTGCAAGAACACAGCCCTGTTTCACTCCATTAGTTATTTGAAAGGGCTCAGAGAGTGCATCACCATATCTCACTTGGCCATGCTGGTCCTCATGGTGCAGAATGATCATTTTAAGTAACTTGGGTGGATATCCTAAATGTTCCAGAACCTGCCATAGACCTTTTCTGCTCACAGTATCAAAAGCTTTGGTAAGATCGACAAAGGTTACATAAAGTGCTCTGTTCTGTTCCCTGCATTTCTCTTGCAGTTGTCTGAGCACGAATACCATGTCTGTGGTACTCCTATTGGCTCTGAAACCACATTGGCTCTCAGGTAGAAGTTCTTCTGCTGCTCTAGGGTTCCATGACATGGGTAAATATTTGAACACTGATATTGCACTCTATTTAGTGAGTTTAGTGTACTGTTACTACAGCAGGTGGCAAGTCATGAGCACTTCAGTGCACATTCCTTCTGGGTAGCCTTGGGCCAGGCAACAATACAGGCTGTGTGGAAGGGCTCTTTGTTTCAGTGTCTCTGTGTCTCTCTTCAGTCCTTTCCTCCACCTCACAGGAACCAGAACCTGCTCTCCTTCTGTGCCCAGGTGCAGATGGCTTCCTTCACTGCAACAGCTTGGCTCTCCTCACTGGATGTGTTGTGCCAAGCAGAGAGCAGAGGCCCCTGACCATCAACTGTTCCATGGTTTTCACCACTGTCTCCTTGGGAAAAGAAGTATGCACTTTATTAATTCTCTTTCTACGTGACCACAGGAAGAAATAGTGGACACTAACATTATCTCTGTCCCGTCCAGAAGTCCATGGGCAGAGCCATCTCTTTGTTCTCTGGTGTACCTGCACTTAGTACCTTACTGATCACTTGAATCTCAGGTTCTAACAAATGTACATTTCAGCAGCTGCTGCCTGTTGTGCTTTGGTTTTTTCTCTTTGATTGCTCAACATTCAAAATTTTACTTTCCTCCCTATTCTTTTTCTTTTTTTCCTTTTCAGCATGAGGTGATTTTGTGCAGCCTTAGTTTAGCAGAAGGACATTCTGGCTGTGAACAGAAATCCCTTAACCTGGTGACTCCCATGGCAATCATACTTCAGCTGCACTGGGGCTGGGTTTGTATTTGCCTTGGAAAGTGAAACCAGGGGAGGTATGTGTGTTTCCATGTTCTAACAAACAAACCTCAGGCAAAGGTCATGGAAAGGTTGGGCAGCCTTCATAACCTGTAAGCAATCCATGTCCATTGTTTTCACCAGCTTACCTTTCTTAAAAGGCCTAAGCACATGTTCACATGACCATGATCAGTTTTTGAATTAGCTTTGACATTTCCTTGACTTTTAAGGAAACATTCCTTGCACATAACCCACTATGGAGTGAAAGCCAAGTTAAAAACTGTGTCTTCTATACAGAACTTAGTGCCATTCCCACAAGTCTCACAAGACAGCAGTATGTGATTTTAATCCATACCCATGGTAGACAGTAAGAGCCAGCATATACTTAATTTCCCTGTATGCATTATAGTGGAGAGAGATCAGCTTTGTGTAATGATAGAAAATGTTGGCTGATATTGTGAAAGACAGTGAGCTGCTGCAGGAGCCAGGATGGGAGAGGAACTGTATGGTCCCCCTGAGGGTCTGCGGGTGGCTGGCCCCTCCTGTAGTGCATGAATCTCTGCTGACTGCAAAGACATCTTGCCAGGGAAATTGACATTTTCATCCAGTTGTTGCATGGTCACTAGTGCCTTTCCCTGAGGCTCAGTATTGAGGCCAGTCCTGTTTAATATCTTTATTGATGATCTGGACGAGCGGATTGAGTGCAGCCTCAGTCAGTTTGCAGACAACACCAAGCTGAGTGGGAGTGTTGATCTGCTGGGGGGCAGAGAGTCTCTGCAGAGGGATTTGGATCAGTGGATCAAGGCTGGATCAATGGGTCAAGGCCAGTGGAAAGAGGTTCAATAAGGCAAAGTCCTGGGTCCTACACTTGGATCACAACAATCCCATGCAGGAGTACAGGCATGGGGCAGAGTTGTTGGAAAGTTGCCCACAGAAAAAGGACTTGGGGGTCCTGGTCATCAGCCTGCTGAACATGAGCCAGCAGTGTGTCCAGGTGGCCAAGAAGGCCAGTGGCACATGGCTTGTATTAGCAATAGTGTGGCCAGCAGGACTAGGGCACTGACTGTCCCCCTGTACTTGACACCTCAAAATCCTGTGTCCAGTTCTGGACCCCTCACAAGTAGGGCATTGAAGTGATGGAACGTGTCCAGAGAAGACAATGACAAGGAGAAGGGTCTAGAAGACAACTCATATGAGGAATGGCTGAGCAACCTGTGAGTGCTCAATTTGGAAATGAGGGGAGACCTTATCGCTCTCTATAACACTCTGAAAGGAGGTTGTAGCCAGGTGAGGGCCCCCTCTCCNGTGTCCAGTTCTGGACCCCTCACAAGTAGGGCATTGAAGTGATGGAACGTGTCCAGAGAAGACAATGACAAGGAGAAGGGTCTAGAAGACAACTCATATGAGGAATGGCTGAGCAACCTGTGAGTGCTCAATTTGGAAATGAGGGGAGACCTTATCGCTCTCTATAACACTCTGAAAGGAGGTTGTAGCCAGGTGAGGGCCCCCTCTCCCCCAGGCAACCAGCAACAGGATGAGAGGAAATGGATTCAAACTGCACCAGGGGAGATTCAGGTTGGACACTAGGAATTATTTCTTCAATGAGAAGCTGGTTAAGCATTGCAACAGGCTGCCCAAGAAGCGACGGAGTCACCATCCCTAGAATTGTTCAGGAAATGGTTGGATGTGGCACTTGGTGCTATGGTTTAGTTGGCATTGGCTGTGTTCAGCCAAAGATTGCACTCAGTGATATTGGAAGTTTTTTCCAATCTTAATGATTCTATGATTCTATAATATTGTTCAGGGAGGTGAATAGCAAACAAAAAGCTCTTTCTTGGTCTATACTGCATGCACAGCAAGGGACAGGCCATATAATACTGAAAGTGAAATCATCCCTTAATTTACAAGAAGCCATAACTTCTGGGGGAGTATGTTCTGCACCGTGCCTATGTGCAGAGATCCAAAAATTGTTCAGACCTTTTGTCTTCCATCTCTCTGCGACACTGGCCCCCGTTCAGGTGGTAAGGACATTGCACAGTTCCTGGCAAACCTCTCCACAAGCACCATGGTGGTCACTCTTATGTAAGAGTGACACTCTGAGTGTAACTCTTGTTACACCTCAGGTCACCTTGTCCTGCTTTTTCTGCCCCTTCAGGCATTGAGGGGCTGTCTTACACTATAATTGCCAAATCTCCTTTCATTTTTGTTCTTTTACTCCTTCCAAGGAGTAGAAGAACACACCAAGGCATTGTGTGTCTTAAACCATAGTGTTGAAGTTGAAAAGAATAATGATCCTTTCTTTGCTCATCAGAACCACTTTGGGTAATGTATTCCCTACTGACAGATTAAATTTTTAGCTGTGATGATGTCCACTCAGCCCATGCTGGGCAGCCCAGGTAGACAGACCAAGCAGCTGGAAGCCTGACTGCAGCTTATAGGGAAGGCATGTGAGCAAGTCAAATTACAACACCATGAAATTAAGCAATTAGTGTCCCAACTGGATTTGACTGAAAGAACTGTGCTGAGCCTGATATTCCCAAAAGTCAGCTTTTGTATATCATCTGGTCAATGTTTTCACTCTCTCACCGCTTTTATTGGATAAAGCTCTGAATTTACAGAGGTAACGGCTCCAAAATGAACTCAGGTAAGGCTGTGACCATGTAATTCAGCAAGTGGTACCAGTAAATGCAGCAGTTGAGGCAGCTGTTGTGATCCTGAATTAATGTATAAGCACAAGAGTATGAAGAACTGCAATGGTGATGATATCCCTGCACACAGGGATTAGTAAGATTCTTAGGAGAACATTGTGTCTGGTTCTGAGCACTTCAGGAAAATGCTGAAAGAAAATCTGGTGTCAGGCAAACCTGTCTTACTGAGTGAGAAGTTTAAGGCCCTATAAGTAGTTTATTGGTTAAAAATCATGGTGAAATGATAATTTCATTGTTGGCTGCAATTAACTATACAAGAAAGGGTTTCTGACAATTCATTTTATAAACCAAAGCAGACAAGATCTGCTCACTGAAAGTTGTGTTTAAACAAGCTTACAGGGACTTCAAGGCAGTGCTGCTCACAAGCGGCAGTTCCTCTTCCACCTCAGGTCCTGAGAAGAAACAATGGAATAACTAAGGCATCACAAACTGACCTGACAAAGAGAGAGTGATATTCTTCGGACAGCGTTGTGCTTCAGGGCAGACCACAACAGGACAGTCTGTTCTACCTCATCAGACCTCAGGCTGCATTCAGAGCACACAGTGCAGCCTGTACTGGAGACAGCTTGTCTGGATGTAAGGAGTGAACAGCAGCAGTGACACAGCTGTACTGACACAGAGTCCTCTGGGCCCACCTCTCATTACAGCAGGTTGGGTGAATCAGAGCTGTATTCTAATAATGCTGTATAGCATCCAGCTTTTGTAACCAGAGGTGTATCACATCTGAATGGTGTCTGTACCCGTGATGCTCATTGGACTGTGAATTGAGAATACTGCTGGATGAGAGCATGCAATGTTCATATTACACTGAAAGCTCAGCCCATTTGGGAGCAATTTTTTTTGTTGTACCCTTCACTCAGTTCTTCAATTCAGATAAGAATGCACTGAATCAGATTATATTCTTTCTTATACTCTCAATATTGCTGTGGTGGAATTCCCTGTATTTCTTTGGTCGTTTTGCTGATATACCTCAGTGTAAAGCAAAGAACAGCTTGAAGTTGGGCTTTTCAGTCCCATATTACTACACATTAGACACTCCACTGACAAAGCAATAAAGAATGGCAATAAAGAATTGTAAATGTTGTTGTTGCTGCTGATGTTGCTGCTGATATTGCTACTACTACTACTGCTGCTGCTACTACTACTAATGTGTCAAACAGTCTTCTGCTGCGCTGTGGATCCCACACCTGAAGCTTTCCATTAAGCAGACACCATACTCTAGATTTCAGTCCTAGGTCACGTTTCATTTGAGTGCATTGTTAACACAGACCAATTTAACCCTCTAGAGAAAGAAGTTAAAACCAATTGTTCTTAGCCTGGGAGTTCAGAGTGCCTTGATCAGCACAGAGGAGGAGCCAGTTAAAAATGAAACAAAAAATATAAAGAAAGTAAGAATGTGCCCTTTGGGTGAAGGAGGTGGCCAACAGGTCTGCTTTGTCTACGTAGCTCATCACTTTTATTTCAGTGGTTGAAGAGCATTCTTTGTTCCCTGCCCTGGCAGAAGCACGGCAAAGCACTGCCTTGTTGGCCTTGTGGTGGCAGTTGTGACACCCTGCTCTGGGGGAGGGAACAGCAGTTCTGCCTCCGACCTTGACTAAAGAGAAATATGGAGCATGAGGAGCAGGGAGAAAATCTGAGACAGCAAAGGCAGCCAGCAGCAGGCTTTAACAGAGATTAAAAGAAAGACATTTTCCAAAGGACATGGAAGGAAGAGTGGAGCCTGTTGCTAGTAGCTGGGCTGAGAGCAAGCCTGAAGAATGGCCTCTGTTGGGATCATTCAGACACACTGGACAGTGTTTGAAATCTGATGGAGTCTCTGCTTTCCAATCGTGGAACCATCTCTGGGTGGTTTTTAAATGCTCACTGTGACAAGATGACAATAAATCTCTGCATGCCAGCTCTGACAGATGGGGTCCTGTCACAGCTTGCATATATCCCTCTCCAATCAATGCCTTATTTGCATATTTATTTTTCTCCTTGCTAATCTAGCATAATGAATGGGGAGAAAATGTGTAATTATTTTTCCTGTTATAGAGATTTCCCTACCCCCACATTCATATTTTAAAAGGAAGATAATCTTTCAGGTTGATCACATATATTTTCCTGCTGTTTACAGACATCAATGTGATGATATCTCAAACATTACTCCTAGATAATTGGTATGAGATAAATGTAATTAATTTTGAACATATAAACATCTCAGTGCACAAAATTTGGGCAAAACAAATCACATTAAATATGGATCTTTTTGTTACCTTTGATAATATCTGTTTACAATACTTATTTTCAGTTCCAATTTAATTTTCTTGTCTGATTTTCTCAGTTCCTCTACTTTCAAGTAAGTTTTATACCAGAAAAGAGATTTTAAAACATATTGAAATGTAAAAGCATTTAAATTATCACTCTCCTTTGTGACCTTTTGTTATCTAGTGTTTATCTAGTCCTCATTTGTTTAAGTATCACTAAATGTTTTATAAAAAAGTCTTAGAAGTATTTTAATGAGTTCAACCTTACTAATGAAGCTACAATTCAACCATGGTAAATTTAACTAATCAATTCTGTCATCCCTATGGCTAACAGTCAGCAGGGCTGTAGCTGCTTCTTTATTGCTGCCCAGTAAGCCACTGGAAGACTGAGATGTGCCTTCGGCAGCCTGATCCACCCAAATTGCTATCCAAGTTCACTTCACATCCACCTAAACAGCACAGACCTTGGTTTAGAAACCCATCCTCCTCCTTAAAGCCAATCCCTGGAGGGCTTGCCTCTCCCTGAAGGCTCTCCACAAACAGGGGTGAGGACTGCAGAACAAAACCATTGGAAATGGCACAAGAGGACAAACATTGGCATGGTCATCCTCTCACCGGGGCACTCAGCACAGCAGCCATGGTCCTTCCCATCCAGCCTACCGCTGGCTCCCTTGGGACCATGGGCACCCTGGCTTTGCCACAACCACCTGTGCTTGACATCAGTTGTTTTCCTCGAAGTTTCAGTTTCCACTGTTGTCCACCTTCCTGACTGCAGGAGCTATTACTGGCAGTACTTGCATACTGGACTGTGCCCAGCCAAATGTGGGTCATATGCCTGCCCAAGTGGGAAGAAAGTGGAGAAGTAACGGGCTGCTCCTGTGTTCACTGGGTGCACACTGCCCCTCCCTCCTACTTATCTGGTGGTGGAGAAGCCCCACAATCAGAGCACATCAAACATAGATACTACAAATGCTATTTCACATTCCTCATGCTCTTTCATACATGCCACCAGTCTCAGCTTCCTCAAGATGATTTCTCTCCCTCTGCTCTGTTTTTATAAGGACATGCCATCATGTTGCCTCTGTTTGCTCCTTCCCTTTGTCCTGTTTGCTGAGGTCTATGCCTGTTTTTCATCTGTGGCTTACAAAAGAGTCCAGGTCTGAGTCATGGACTAGTCATATATTGGAACTGAGCCTCCTACATTCCCTTGGCATTTATTTTTGGAATGGGGTCTTCATGCTAGAACACAATGGCTAAATATTAAATAACCAAAAGCAACCACAGCTGTCATGGACAGATTCTTCAAGAAAGTATTCAGACAAAACCCAATCAGTTTTTAGTAATTCTCATTTTTAAGCTAAAGGCAATTCTAAAACAAAATTCATTTAAAAGGATGAAAATTCAAACATTTAATTTAAAAGTTGCAGGCATCAGGATGCAGCATTTTACAGAATTAAAATACATTCAAAAAATATCTCATAGTCACCAAAATTACAGGGGTTTGGCCCAATATTTTGTCTGAAAAATGTACATGAGCAAGTACAGTACGATACTGGCAGCTGGTCTCCTATCAGATTTCAAAAGTGAGTAATATATCTTGCAGTAGTTTATGTTTCTGTCAGACCTAAAAAAAATCATGTGAAAACAACCTAAGCTTTCATGTCTTCATGCTTTTCTTCTGGTTGATGTAGAGAATAGCTGAAAATGTCCTGAGCACCCTGAAGACTCAGAAACTAGCAATCTAATAAAAGAAACCTGGGACTATTAATATGGCTGTTCTCTTTGCTGCTGTTGCTGTATTGGTTGCTTAGGGAGAGGGGTTTCTCAGTAATTCACAGCAGTGTCTGCTCCTATGCTTGCTCACTTTCTCCACCCAAGACTTCAAGATATGTTGTCCATGGCTATGTTGCCTTAAGCAATACTGGCTCCCACATGATGCTGCTCTTGGGTCAGCAAAAGAGTTCTTAGAGCAGCCTCAGGCCAACCCACAGACCTTCAGCTGAGGAGCTGTCCAGAGATGACTCCAGTGGGGAGAAGATACGTGGAACAAAGTTTACAAAACAGTTTAGAGAAAGAAATGACAGGAAGCAACAAAAAAAAGAAGATTCTGAATCCTTTTTCTTTTTGAGGTAGAAGTCCTCCTCCTCACATCTGAAGCTTACTGGAAGCTTTCTTCTTCCTGGCTTATCTGGTTAAAAAAATAAAAATTAAATATGAAGTCTGAGCGTATATGTAATACAAGTTCTAATAAGATTCTGGTTTATTACTTGCCTTAACTTTACCAAACTCTTTGCTAACAACAACAATAGAAAGTAATACTAAACATAGTAACCTCCACATGTTTTAGTCTTAGGCACCAATCCTGTCTCCAGTGCTGCACACTGGGGTGTGTCTGGAGGACCCACTCCACTTGTCTCCAACAGACACCCTGAGAACTCCCTGAACTGGAACATTTTAAAAGCATTGTTGGTAGAAGCAAGAGATCTACTAACTTCATCTTCCTATACCTATACTGATGGCAGATTTAAATTTAGCATCTGTGCAGAAGCCTTTTGCATTTTTTGGAGCTAAAACAGAATCAAAAAATACTTTTGTGTCCTCAGGAAAATAAAAAATAAGTGAACAAACAGTACGAGCGGCAAACAGAAATGCTAACTTGTAGATGACTTGCCTGGTTAGTCATTTTCAATAGATGTGACAAAGGTGATAATCCAAGAAATCACTGGATGAAGTACAGGCACATTTTTGCTGGACCTTCAAAACTCATCTGTTTAAACTGGAGGGGGTTTTTTTGTGGTTAGTTTTGTTGTTGTCGGGTGTTTTTTTGTGGAAACGTGAACTAAGAGGTAGAAGCAGTGTAAATTTATTGCAAGTGAAAAATAATACAGCTTTGTTTTAGCCTCTCCTGGCCACTAACCCTTCAGATGTCTTAAGATTCAGACTCTCAAAGATTTCATTTCCTATTTCCCCGGCATTAGAGGAAGGCAACAAGGTGAGACGAATGGACTCAAATACCTCTTAGAAATCAAACTACTTCTGAAGCAGAGATGCAGAAGTAAAACAAAATGTACTTTTGGTTCAGGGTTTTTCTCTACCCTAGGGTTTTTTTTTCTTTTCATTGTGGTCCTTCATTTCCCCACCCAGACAAAATGCAGCCATGACAACATGGAAATCCCCTGAGCAGTACAGCTCTGATAATAAGATTGTTCAGGTTCAAGAAAAATATTATGTCTGAAAAGACTTTTTCTTTTAGTTTGCTCCAACTGAAACAGGAAAAAAGAAAAAAAAAAAGATCAAAGTGATAGCCCACTCAATTATAAACAAGACAAATTTAAAGTAAGAAGGTGTCATTTCTGGATATTAGTCAATTCGCACAGGAGAGCCCTCCTTTAATGATATTTCTGGCTGAAAATGATGTAGAAATTAGCCTGAGGGTTTCTAGAATAGTATGATATTGAAGAGTATTAAGAAATGTGTTGAAATTCTTAACTAAACTTCTCTAAAGCAAGCAAGGGGTATGCCTTAGCGATGTGAAGTCATTGGGGCCCAATCTCACTAATTCAAGTTTGACTGCAATGAATTTTGGATCAATCACAGAAAACTTGGGAGAGAGAGATGAGGAAAACTGCTGCTGAAGTTCCACCAGCTGACTCAGAAAGAGGGTGTTTCTTAGAGGGCTATCATGAGAATTTGGCAGTGACCCTAAGAATTCTATAAGTGAAGTCAGTCTCCTGACTGAGGGTCAGTCAGGCCATGGTGGTGCCAGCTTCAGTGACTCTGTGCCCCCTACACCATGTCCAGCTCCTGCTCTGCTTTGTGTGGGTGGTCACTGTGGTCTGGCAGGTCCCTCTCCTGTTTGTGGGTGGGAGGTATCGTAGAGGTCTGCCAAGCAGATGTCTACCCCTGCCACTCCCCAGGCTCTTTTTTAATTCAGTGGAGAGAAATAAAGGTATTTGGATGTTTAGATCTTATCTTTTTAAAGTTTGTTTTAGCATTAGTTGAATTATGCTCTTCACTGGTCAGACAGAGGCACAGCATGAAGAGTTCTGACATAGGAGGACATATTGTAAATGCCTTCACACTGGCCAGTGAACCCAAATCCGTTCTTCTGTGTCTACCTAGGCTTAGTGCACCTTCAGTGAATGCTTCAGAGGGGAGCCCCAGGGCCCTACTACAAGATGGGGCTTGATACAGATACTGGAGGGGTCCATGTTCTAGGCAGCCTCTTTGAAATCTTGTGGAAAGGGGGCTAATTCTTCCCATTAGAAAAGGGCAGGGGAGCCCAGAAGTAACGCCTTGACAACCCACTGCCCCCAGCTTTGGGCAGCAAGTGACATTGCAGGACAGTCCCTGATGTTCTAGCAAGGCCACTTTTCTAGACACAATTCCTGAACTTTCATCACTTTGGTGAGCATTTTAAATTATTTTCTTGCAAATGAGAAAGCTGATGTGGCCTCCATATTGAGCCTCCTTATTGTAACGTCATCACTTTTCTGTTTGCTTGGGCACTGTTACCAACTTTACCCTCAGCTTCCTTTACGCCTCCAACCTAAAGCTTTTTTTGGTGCAGCCAGGCCTGTGCCAGAGCTTGCTCTTCTTTTTCAGGACTTCAGCTCACTTGTAGTTAGCCACATCAGTCAACTGTGTGCAGGGCTCTGCTTTACGCTCCGGTGTGCGTTGGTGTTTACAGCCACAGAAAGTGTGCAAAGGAAATATTTAACACCCCTTTATCTTTCGCTTTCTGCCTTTGCTTTGTCCAAAGCCTGAGCAAATGAGAGATGTGCCACTTTGTTCTCAGGAGCCAGGTTTTTCAGGATTAGTCTTTTAAACCACAGATTTTCTGGGTCAGCACTGCCTTATGCAGAACTTCATAGAATCACAGAAGCTTTTGGGTTGAAAGGGACCTTGGAAGATTATTTAGTTTCAACCCACCTGCCGTGGGCAGTGACACCTTCCACTAGACCACATTACTCCAAGCCCCATCCAATCTGATCTTGAACACTTCCAGGGATGAGGCATCCACAGCTTCTCTGGGCAACCTGTGCCAGGACCTCATCATCCTCACAGTAAAGAATTTCTTCTCTATGTCCAATCTAAATCTACCCTCTTTTAGCTTAAAACTGTTGCACTTTGTCCTGTCCTACAGGCCTTGCTGAATAATTTCTCTCCATTCTTCTTATAAGCATACTTTATATGTTGAAAGGCCACAATAAAGTCTCCCTGGAGCCTTCTCTTCTCCAAGCTGCACAACCCCAGCTCTCTCAGCCAGCCTGCACAGGAGAGGTATTCCAGCCCTCTCATCATCTCAATGGCCCTCTGCTGGACTTGCTTCAACATGTCTGTGTCTTATGTTGGGGACCACAGTGCTCAAAGAGTACATAATTGACTCCCTTAACCTGCTGGCAGCGCTGCTTTTGACCAATAACGAAAGAATAAACAAAAGCAATCACATTTAATGTTTCATACTTGGAAGATTTTTCTCCCTTGGACCTGTGCACCACTGTGGGGAGGAAAATG
The DNA here is from genome assembly GCA_013397135.1 of Pachyramphus minor. NCBI lineage: Eukaryota > Metazoa > Chordata > Aves > Passeriformes > Tyrannidae > Pachyramphus > Pachyramphus minor. The sequence continues at coordinate 28,123 of VYXB01000876.1, read as the reverse complement.
GATGCCAGGGCTAAACCATGTGCTCAGGGAGACCAGCAGCACAAACCACAGTAGCTGAGTCAGGAGCACTGTCCGTGAAACGTCCTCCCTTCTCACTGGACTTTACCAGGTTTGCCCAAACAGGTTGGCAAACCTGATCCAGAAGGTCCTTAGTTTTGAAGTGGGGAAGTCAGTTTCAAAGTAAAAGCTCAGTGATTATCTTCAGGCTGGCTTCCTGCCCTCTGCCGCCAGCCATCCTCTGCGTAGGCATGTTTACATTTCCCCTCGGCTGAGGTCTCTCTGTCAGGCGATGGGTTTGCTCAGCGCCGGGTATAAAGGCAGCGGGCGCGGGTTTCGCACATACACACACTGCACACATGCAGCGTGCTCAGAATGACACAGCCCAGTACAGTATTGAGCATTTTTGCCATGTTTCTTCACACCACATTTGGGGAAAGTGGTTGCACCTCAGCAGACGGTGATGGTGAGTCATTTCGTCTTCATCTTTCCACTCCTGTGTGATCTTGAAAAACCTCAGTTAAGAGCTCCAAAATGCAACTGCTGGGTTAATATGTTCATGTTTTAACTTCCAGTTTAACTTTCAGTGCCAGAACCTGAGGTGGAGGTGGAGCTGGAGGATATCTGTTTCATTTTATCCCCAAATCCTTACAAATCCATATGAAATAAGGGAGATCATAACTGTATGCACAGGGCATACAGGGCCAGACCTGTTAATCTCTCGTTGTATCTAGTGCTCATATGAGGACCTATGCCTGGGAGCAGGGAACCACTTCACACTTCTGCAGCCCATGGTCGCTCTGAGCTGCCAGTGGAGAGGGGTGAGATTCTGGCTTCTTTTGCTCTTGGCAGTTTCCTCCAAATAAAGTGTTTCAATGTAACTCAAACTTGACTGAAACTGTTCCACTTTAAAAGCCAAATCTTTACATTTTCTTTAAGCCTTTGCATCAGGTCTGTATCTGAGGCATAGTTCCAGTCTCCCTCATAATAGGGCTGATGCAGCAACTCAGCCAGAGGGTTCTCACAGCCCGTCACTAATAGCCTTCATTCCTTACTCAGCAAATAATTATAAATTATTGTAGATTTCATGATCTCATTTAGAGAAGGGAAAATTATTTCGCAGCATGAAGATCAAATACAAAACCCTAAAAATCAGCAATAAAACCACTGTTTCAGGTTGCTGTTCCATTTCTCAAAAGTGAGATGAAAAATATGATTTAGAGATTCAGTCCCAGATCTGCTAAACTCTTATTTGCCTGATACTAAACAAACAGCAGTGACAGAATTTGTGCACTATGCCTGAAGGACAGGGACATTTGCTAAGTTACTGGTAGTTTAGAGCTCCATTGTTTGGGGACAAAAGAGTTTTTGGCTTTCAGAAGGAGAATGGCTGTGTTCCTGTGCTATCTCAGAGTTAGGGAATCTCATTTTTCCCTGGATGTCCTGTACTGCACATGTAACATATGAGTGTGTAGACAGTTGTACATATCTACATATACATATATATACATATATAAGATATGCATGATAGGTTTTTTGTTTAAAAGAAATCAGGGTCTGGCTCAGAACTGCATCTAACCACCTTGGGCTTTTTATTTGCCTTTTATTCATACAATCTGCAGCTGCTTAGAGCCAGCTTTTGCAAGCAGCTATGGTGATGAATGTTCAATGCTAGTGACTTACTGTTCATGTCACTGAAATCATCAGGGCTTCCCAAAAGCAGATATGATCAGACCTTTATATGTTTTGCGACTATTTCTAGTAAATCATAATTTATTTAGAATTAAAGACAAATAGATTAAGAAAATCCCTACTGAAAAATTACCAGCTTTTATGATTTCTTGATTAATCTCCTGGGTTTGGCCAACAAATTAATCAATCCAGGGTAAAATCACCCATGACAGATGCTTCATTTTCACTCTTTGCCTTTCTGCCCCACTCTACCTCCTGACATAGTGCCGCCAGCAGGTTTGGGCATGAGCTCAATATGGATACTCTTATGGGCAGAGGAGGGAAAAGTTAATAATGGCAGCACTCGTATTCTTCTTCCTCCTCTTTTCTGAGCCTCCCAGGAACTGTTCCCCAGCCTGGCAGAACTGGTGGAGACCCCCCAAAAAGGCCTAAAAGAGCTACAAGCAGAGCTAAGAAAGGGAAGCAGGGGGAGTGGGAGGCAGCAGGTCTGTGGGCTGTGGGGTCCCACGGCTTTGGTGGTCCTGCTACCCACACTGGTATGGTTTGTCCAACCCACATTAAAACTGTTGTGACTAAAATGAGTTCTGCCTGAATCACATCAGCACTAAAGATCCCACATTGTTCTGTCCATGGAGAAAGTCACTTCATTGACTTTGTAAATTTGGCCACTGACTCTTCAGTGCTGAGCACTGCCTTTGGTTTCACACATTGTTGTCAGTCCTGGCAGCTTTAGAGCTTGCAGCTGAAGCATGTCCATAACCTCTGTTAACACTCTTCTCTTGGTAAAGGCTCCTGAGATTCCTGCTGTAGTTTGAACCATCCTGTTGGGTGTTGTCCAAACCCACTTCTGTGAAGGACCCGTCATGGCTGTAGCTATGAAAGCAGCTTTTATCCCACCAGAATCATTCCCTTCCAAGCCCTATCTTGATTTCAGCAGAGCTGGGCTTATGGCTCTGCCTCATCTGGGCTTCTCAAGGCAAATACTGTAATCTTGTAAATTTTTAATTGAGTGAAGAGTCCTTCGTGGAATGAGTCATGTCAGAGTCATCAAAACCATTCACATAGCAAACACATTTGCGCATGGTGGTTCTGAGGTTTAGGGAAGAATTATAACTGAAGCTGCACGCATACTTAAGTCAGACAAAAAAATTAGTCAGCCCATGGAAAAACCATGGCAGATAACACATTTCAAATTGCTTACATCACACTATTGATGAGATTTAATTATCATTTACTCTATGGTTAGTATGTTATTTCTGTGAATAAGGAACCATACAATCACAATGTGAAAGTTCAGTGTCAAAGAGATAAATTCAGCTTTCCTTCCAGTGTTGCACCAAAGCTGTGCTGTGTTGGTTAAACCTTAAGTAGTTGTTTGAACTGCAAGACTAAGCCTTTATTTTCATTTTGCAATGATAGAGAATGAATTCAAATTTCTGTAACTTTTCAGCAAAGGAGGAGTGGGCAGCTGAAAGATTTTTTTATGATTAGCCATTTGTTAATAGGATGATGAATTAATTTAGTAATAGGATGATTAGCAGTTTTGTGTGTTTCTGCAAAATCTGATTTATGTAGCTTGCATATACAGAGAGCACCAAGCAGTCTTATAGAAAGAAAGATTAGCCATCCTAATCTATAAGTTTTAATATTGCCTTGAGTATAAATAAGCAAGTCTCCTGGCAGTTGCAAGTAAAATCTTAGGCTTAAAACATGACATATCTGTGCATGTCAGCTTTGGGTATATATATCTATATGAAATATGAGGGTTTATGCATTTTACCTAGATTCATTTGAGCTTAGTTGTTATCTCAAGAGTTTTGAATATACCTACATTTATATGCCCTCACTTCTACCCACGAACATGCAACTGCATGTGGTACACATTTCTGTACATGTATGCCTGCCCATGTTGGTGCATCGGACAAGACTCTCACCTGTGTGAAACTGCTGCAGGGCTCAATCTTGAGTTGTGTTGATCTCTGTGTCTCTCTCTTGAATATAATGGTCAAATACTGAGGCTTTCTGTGCTGCACAGGTTCTGCCTTCAAAGCAGCAACACTGGTAGAAGACACTGTATCCCTTGTCCTTCAGGGAGATTTGGGCTCTCAGAGCTGTGATCAGAAGACCGGTAATAACTTCTCAGCACCGGTTGCTCATGGCGACAAATGGCACTAAATCTTGGCTCACAGGGCCTGTGGGTCCTGCATTACTGCAGCATCAGATGTTCCCATCCCTTCTGCTGCCCACTATGAGTGCTGGTGGCAGCCATCCCCTTCCTAGCCTCTGCCTGCACTGCTTTTGTGTGCTTCTCTGCATTCCTGAGTGACTTTTGGATTTCCTCTCTTACTCAAAACCCAATTCCAGATGCAGCTCAGCTCTGAGGTCAGAAAGAAGCACTGCTGATGCCCCTGACTTACATTTTAAAGCAATTGAAAAACTCCCCTCTGCTTTCTTGCTGCTGTCAAACAGCTTTTGGATCTTCAGATATGCTTCCATGCTGGACAAGGTCTGGATTTCCCCGCACGCTGCCAGAATTTTCCGGGGTTCATGGGACATCACAATTTGGACTATGAATCATGGTATCTGAAGAGGTGGTCACACCTCAGTGATCCAGTTGAATTACAGCAGAATTGACCATACCTTTTTCTGGGAGGGATTTTCCATTGGAAACGTTTTAGTGTTTCAGCATTTCCCCATTGTGTTTGTGAGTGTGAGTCACTGATACCCCCGAGAGCAAACAGTGACAGGATGAGGCAGAAGGGTTTTTAATTGAAAGTGAATATATTTAGATTAGATGTTAGGAAGAAATCCTTTTGTCAAGGGCAGTGAGGCACTGGAACAAACTGCCTAAAGTAGCCATGGATGCCCCACATCTGGAAGTGTTCAAGGCCAGTTTGGAGCAACCTGATCTGGTGGGTGGCATCCCTGCCCATGGCAGGGGGTTGGAATGAGAGGATCTTTAAGATCCCTTCTAACCCAACCATTCTGTGATTCGATTCTTTTCTCACTGCATCGGGTGCCTCACAGGACATATATGAGGAACGGGTAGAAGAAGACTGAGCAGGAGATCAAGGATAGTCCCTGGACACAAAGGAAGAGGCTTATGTGAAAGAAGACAGAGACATTCCTGCTCCAAGGATCCACTCAAGGGGTCCTTGGCAATAACCCTTTTCCCATCCACTCTGCGATGGTGGATGAGATTTCATGAAGTGAGGCTGAAGTTGCAGTTTCTTCTGGTGAGGACTTGTCTCAGAAGCATCAGTTTTTGCATCACTGACCTTATACCTGCCAACTGTAGGACTCACGACTTAGGCTCTTAGTCAAATCATGATTGTGTTATTACTCATTGAAGCAAATTTGCAGGAAACCACTCATTCTGGCAGCAAGTCTGAGCTTTCCCTCTTGAGCTCAAATTTGTGACATTTCAGAAAACTTTTCAGTACAATCAAAATGGGGCTTACTTGCCTCACGGCACCAAAATACTCTTGCAAGTGGGTGGGCTTCACTGTCATGGAGGGAGAGTAAACTTGGAAGGTGCAAACGGATTTAACTTCATTTTAAACAAGGTTTCTTTTCTTCTTACTAAACAGGTGGGTTGAACCTCTTCCTTTTAGGCAACCACGTGAAGCAACAACCTCCTATACAATGCAGCTGCAAATCAAATACCCTCTCAGGTTTGCTTCAGTAACATCCTGTGAATCTCTCCTTAGGGACTCTTGGAGACGATGAACCAGACAATTTTGACATTGATTGCTTCAGCCAGCTGGACATTAAGGACCCCTTTAGCAGCCTGACCTGTAATTTTACTGAGCTGCCTCCTCACAACACTAACTATACCCTGTCTCTCTGGTAAGTGCTGTCAGTCTGTCCTTTGGTAAACTTCTGGGACGTGAAATGCTGAGCACTAGTGAGTCATGTTGCCACATGCTGGGAAACAGGGACAGCAGAGCTAGACGAAATTCTTATTCAGACTGTTTTGCCAAGTTTGAATACTATATTCAGCAAGGAAGAGGAGTTTACTGAAACATAACTCCCTCATAAGGGAAAAAAGAGCTGGAAAGGTCTTTAAAGGGGATTATAACACCTCCAATAATAGTTCTATCTTGCCTCTGTTACTCTGGAACAACTGTAATTATGAATGCAGCCCAGCATGAACTAAGAACTTTTTCATTTAAATTAAATAATATTTGAAAAAAACTCGAACCTAGCCTTTATCAACTGAAATGTAAAAAGTGATTTTGAAGACACAGATCCTTACCAGAGAAAATTCTTTAGCAAGCAGGTTAATTTTCCAAATCACAGGAAATGTCTTTATCTAGGCTAAGACTAAACTAAGCTATTGTCTTTGGACACACAGACATGCAAAAACCACACTAGAACAAGTATACAAAACCTCAAGAGTCCAAACACATCAGTCATTTCCACTTCTTATTGAGGCCTTGAAACCCTTTCCACCATTTTTTTCACTGTTCCACCCGCCTGAAGAAGCTCAAATTTTGTTTCTTTAGCATACTTCGCTCTTCCCTTTTCCTGAAAGGGAAAGGTCTGTGACGGCAAGCAAAAGAAGTGGATTTTTTTTTAGCTCTTGTGATTCTAATCATTAATTATTTCTCCCCCCCCCTAATTTATTAGAATTTGTCTATTTCATGGGATTTATTACAGATTTTGGCTGAAATTTTATTACAGTCCTCAAACATGGCATTCATACAGATGGGAAAACACAGCTCTGAAACTGCCATAAGACTCCTTCATGGCCAGGTTGTTGACCCTGTACCTGCTACTACTTAAATCAATAAGAAATTTCTCTTTATCTTCACTGAGTACAAAACCCATTGCCCTACATTTAAAAGCAGCAGCAATTAAACACACATATCTCTAATTAAATAATACATTTTTTTCTTTGAGAGCTCCATGACTCTTAATGTGACTCATATCACTTGATTATTGTGCTCAAAGACCACAAGGAAGAACACTATCAATCTCTCAAAGTCCTTATTTGCCTGGCATTTTCTCTTCTTTCATACAGAGTCTCACTTCAGTTGCAGTTAAATGGGCAATCAGAATTTGTCCCTTATAGCAGGTAGTTGATTTATAGTAAGACTGAGAAGAAATTAACGTCATATCACTTTGGCCAACAGTACCAAGGAAGACAACAAGTACATATGCGACAACATGAAGAAACAGGAAGATGCATACTTCTTACAGTTCACTGATATACTCTCAAATAGAGATCTTTGCATGTTCTCTGAGACAAAGAGAAGGGTCTGCAGGAGTCTGGTTGTGACTCACATTGGTAAGACACTTGATATCTTGGACATTTTTAAGATACAGGTGTTATCAGGGGGGAAATAGCCCAGCACAAAGCCTAAGCATCAATCTGGATGACATAGAGGTAGTATAAAAGAGTGTCTGTTCAAAATGTGCAGCTGAACTCTGGCTTACTGTGACACTCTGCCCAGACCTGGGCATAGACCAAATCCCATCCCTGGGTGAAGCAGCTGTTCCTGAGTGTAGATAAACTCTCAAGCAGGGACATTTTGTTCATCTCTTACTGGGGATTATGCAGTTTTGGGACTGATCACCCCACGTATAGTATGAGCTTGGTAGCACAGGGACCACAAGGTTGCAAGATCTAACTTTTCACGCCTTGCATTGTGGTGCATCCTGTTGTCTGAACAAGGTGCACCCTGCACTGAGAACCCATGAATGGCCTTGTCAGCACCAGCTGGGGACCTGCCTGAGCCAAGGAACAGGAAACTCAAGAGGAAGAGGGTGTCCATAGAATCTACCCCTCTTGGGAACTGGTCTCACTTCAGGTCTGCAGAAAAGCTTGTGTAGGACAGATTCTTCTCTATTCTTCTCTGGTGCCAGATGGTTTTGTCTTCCAATGGAGTAGGCACTGCAACATAGCTTTCCTGTGAAACATTTTTGCCTCAGTTCAATAGTTCTGTAATAATCTTACATTACCTCTAAGTTTATGGGCCAGTCTGGACCACATCTGGTGGTTCCTGCTCTAGAAACAGTGGGATCTGCATGGAAGGACTAAGTATTTGGGGCTTGTAGAAGCAGTGAGCACAATTTATGGCTATATGCATTTTCTTGAGAGGATGTGGGCTTTCCATTCCTGTAAGAGCTGATGTACTTTACAAGCTGAATTCGGGAAGCTTCAGTGTCACAATAGAGGTCCCTGAAGGTCTCAAGCACATCCAGCTCAGGCTCAGTTTGGGGACAGTCCTGAGGGCTGTGTATCAGACTTGATGTGCTTGCACAGATGGCCTTTGACCCAGTGTCCTGCAGACCATGTAGGGTGTGGGTTCATAGCAAGGGTCTAGAGCCACAGTCCCCTCTGCTCTCTAACACTGTCAGACTTTGTCCCTTCCTCAGTCCCGCTGCCCTCACAGCCAGCCCCAGTTGTTCCTGGGTACGGCGCCTTCCTCCCAGGGGTGTTTTGCAATGGTTAGAGGGACTGAATTTCAAGCCTTCAAGCACTGCTACACAGGGGTGGGTGTGCTCAGGAATTGCTTTGAAAGGCTAAAGGCCACATCCCTCACAAGCACCTTCCCTGCTGGTCAAACTGCTGCTTCAGCAGGCTGAAACCAAGCCCCTTGCAGGATCAGGGTGTAAGGATGAACTGGGGCTTAGCATGCCCTGTGCAGGACAGCCCTTGCTCAGGATAGATCACCCTGCAGGGGCTGTGAGTTGAAGTGGACATTTTCTTTACTTTTCAAAACCTATTTTCTAGTAACATCATTTGACTCCTGTTGTATCCTGGTTTGTTGTCATTTGCAGTTAAGCCTGAAGTGCCATTTGCTATAAACATCACTTATCAAAGGGAGGCAAATGAATATCTGATTCGTTACCGTACACCACACTCAGGGAAGAAATACCTAGAGGGCAAATTAATGCACCAAATAGCCTATCGGCAGAAAGAAGGTACTTGGAAGGTAAGTGATGATGTATTGCTGTGGTTTGCAATAATTTCCAAAATTAAACATTATCAAAATTACCAGTAGCATGTAAATATTCTCAGATCTGCATTTTAACAGTTCTCCAGCTGAAAACTCGGAAAAGTTCAATGTTTGGCATTTGTAAATTTCATGAGTCAAAACCATTCAGGCTGGTAGCACCCTTCTCAGTTAGACACTTCTCTGGGCTAACAGAGTTTCTTCATTTAGGTTTTGCAGTGGGAAGAGAAGACATAATGTGGTGAAGCATTCTAAGTGTTTGGATGGTTTGCTCTTTGCTGTGGTACTTTTGGACTTATTTTTCTTATTTAGCAAGTTTCTTCATATTGCCTTTTTTCACTGAGTCCTTCCAGGCTTCGGGTGCGGCCCAGCAGCTCTCCCACCCTCAGACTGAGGCTGCAGCTGCTTGTGACCTGGGTCTGGCTTGGGCTGCCCAGCTCCAGGGACCTCCGTGTCCCCTGTCACAAAGGCAGCCATGCAAATACAAGTCATGATGTTTGACAGCATGAGCTACACCTGTTTTTTGTGGAGGGAACACAGTGTTGTCCACAGTTTTTACAGATGGAACAAATAGGATTTGTTACACAGTGTGCAACAAGCCAATAATGACACAAGTGAGAGACACATTGATTACTTTTTTCAGAACTGTGCAAGCCTGAGTGCTCAATGGTATTCCACAAATCAAGCACCCAACTATCAAAACTTTTAACTATTTTATATTACTCTTTTACTATATTACTATATACTGTATTACTCTATATTACTATAGATTTTGACAAACAAAGGAATTAGTGTTTGTTGGCTACGACTTACATAGTTCTTTTATTAATTAATATTCTATCTTCTACTGGTTAATAATTGTCTCACTTCTCTTGTTAATTAGTCTGCATGTTCAGTCTTTCTCTTCTTCTGGGTCGGTGGGTTTCTTGGGTTGGTGGTTTGTGAGTTGGTGGTCATGATCTGGCCCTGCTGGAGCTTTTACCCAGCTGGAGCTAATTTCAACACAGTTGCTGAGTTGTTTTTTCCAGTTTCTTCCTTATCTTGGGAGTTTTGCCAGATGTCCTTGTGGCCGTAAATTCTGCATTCTTTGTGCCCACTATCAGTGGTACATCCTTCTTCCCAAGCTTTGTTAACCTCCCCCTAAGTCTGAGATCATTCAAACATGTCAAGCCCTAAATCAATTCTACCAACAAGTTTTTCTACCACCTGGGTATCACTTAGAGCTTATTAGCTGCTGTCTGATTCATGGATTAAGTCTACTTTCTTGTCGATTAGGCCTGAAAAGATCAGACATCAAAGGACAGCCTTTCTTAAGAAAATTGTACATATTCCATATTTTGCAGTAACAGGAGAATTGTAACTAGGAGGAAAAAAAAGGAGGATTCAGGCATCAAAACACATTGAAATGAAGAGCACCAGAGCTGTATGTGGGATTTCAGCTTCAGAGTTCCCTGTAACTGTTCTTTCAGAAGTTGTCTTTTTATGCTGCACAAATGTATTTTTTCGATTTTCTCTTCTGAGCCTTTGTAGGGAAGCATATATTTCCCACTGCAGTGTCGACAGTAGCAAAGCACAGCTGATAGTCCCAGCTGTTTTCCAAAGAGCTTTTGCCTGGCGTTTATCTTCTTCTCAATACTGTCTGGACTACCTTGCTGTTAAACTAGGCTGATGCCCTGATAAGCACCTGTGCAATAACAAAAGGCATGGAACAAACAACACAATATTGCAGGGATGCACCTGATCTCACACATTTTGCTGAAACTCAAAGATAATTCTCCACTGTCTGCTGGAAAAATAACTGGATTTTTTTGTTTGTTTAGACAATAGAGTCGCCACACCATCACGTAAGATTGTTGGGGCAAAACCTCGAAAATAATGCATCGTATGAAGTGAAAGTACGTTCACAGCCCAATGGAGAATTTTTTAAGGGCACATGGAGTGAGTGGAGCACTTCCAAGAGCTTCAGGACAGCAAGAGAACAGCATTCCACGGAGAGCTGTAAGGGCAGAAAATGCTTTGGTCTACCTGGAGGAAAGCAGAGCTGGGGCTCCTGGGCTCCCTGAACAGCCTCAGCAGCAGGAGGGATGAGAGCATGGGGAGGGAAGATCCCACAGCCACAGCAGGGTCAGCCCTCACAGACACTGGGCACCCCGAGGAGGGCCTCAGGAAGCAACTTGATTGCTCCAGACTGAGGCTGACTCTCCATGTGAATTTAAATCTCACTCACAGGCAATAAATTCAGAGGAGTTGCTGGTCTAAGCACATGAGGGGGTGGGTGCAGAGGGATCTGAAGGCTGACTCTCTGCTGCCAGCTGGCTTGCAGGAGGAGGAAGAGCTTGCACTGAGTGTTTTGGGTAAGGCACAAACGGCTGTGAAACGTGACCTGGTTCAGGGCCCTGGATTTGTGTGCAAACAGGGCACTTTAATCACAGCCACAACACAAGCTAAAATCTCATCACTGCACTTGTAAATGTGACTAATCCTTGTAGTCCTTAGGGTCCCTTCTGTACCCAGAAGCATCTCAGCACTACATGTGTTGGAACTAATTTCAGTGCTGCTGTCAGGATGCAGCAAATGTTGGTTTCAATGCACTGGATATGATACCAGATTTCAAACTGCTATAATCCAGTCTGGGAATCCAGCTTGGAGCTCAGCCAAGTGCTGATGCTCTGGCAGCCTGCATTTTTCCTCCTCCAGGGAGACAGGAAAAATGGATCATTGCACCAGTCCAATGATAGGCAAGTGCAATTCTTGGTGTTAATTCCCAGTTTATCATCTGAAAAGACATCACAGTTGCAGTGGCTTAACAGTGAGACATTTACATGCATTGGCTGATATTCTTTGTTTTCCTTCAGATAGCAGCGTGGTCACGATTATACTCTCCATCCTAGGATCCATGCTGTGCATTGTTATGATTGCACTGATCATAATTTTTTGGGAAAACAGGTAATCTAACTCTTTTAATATCAGAAAAAGTGGTGGAAGTGTTGTCTTACTGCTTTCCCTGCTGTACCTGTGAACTATCCTCTCTCCATTTCTGGACCTCTTTATCAAGCTGAAGGGAGGCCAAGAGCAGAAATGGGCAATAGAACAAATGGTGCTGGCAGGCAGAATGAACTGCCACTTTGAGCAGAGTTCAGTCTTGAGCCCAAAACACTGGGATTTTTGCAAGCCAAAGTCACCACAAAACAGGTATAGAGTCAGTGTCCCTGTGAAGGCAGATTTGATTCAAAAGCAAGATCCAAAGAAAGCAACCTGCAGGTTTTAGTAAAGCCCCAAGAGGTGTGAAAACAGCATACCAGGGAGATTGCCTTTTTCCTTTTCACACTCTGAGTCAGCAGGGTGTTTGCTCTGCAGCACTTTCAGAAGCGGCAGGGTAGAGCCCTCTGCAAAAACGGCTTGATAGTGTCAGACACCAGATTGGCCAGATCCACATCCAGCCAGCCATGTGGTGAAACCAGGCTCCACATCCTCCACCAAAGCAATTACAGCAGAAGTGGGACTGAAGATACATTCATTACCCAGGAAGTCCTTTGTCTGCATTGGGGTTTTTTTATATATTTGCTACATGGCAATAGACAGATAGCTCTAAATACAATTTTAACCACGTGGCTATATATACTCATACAGCATTTAGAGATGGCAAATTTAAGAAAATGAACAGATATGCAGATAACTTGGTGACACTAGAATCTGAAGTGAAAAAAATTCAAGTTTAAATAGAGAAGATGAACTCCTTGCAAGACAGAAAGCCCAGGACTGTTAGATGGCTTTCAGAGCAGCCTGTCCATGACATCCAGCTCAAGAGAGGTGTCTGTGTGTTAGCTGCTTTTTCGGGACATCACTTGGGCTGTGCTAACTCCTGATTTAAACATGGGGTTTGGCCTCAGGCAAACCATGCCAAAAACAATTTTAATAATTAAACATTTTAGGCACTGGAGTTATATACCCTAGTGCTGTTTTATTTGCAAGTACAGATGTAGCTTGAGATTTCTATTTCTTGCATTTTACTGTTGCTGGCCGCCTGCAGTTCTCTAACTTTGCTAGAAGTTTTGCTTATATAAAACTGCAGCAAAAAAAGTTGAGACTTTTGGATCCCAGATATTTCCCTGTTAAAAAAAAAAAGAGGAGTTTATACATGTGTGTATATATACCCACATATAGAGGCATATAAACAAAATTAAGTATATATTCATATACACATACAGTTATATTTATATCATTGCAACATTGAATTTCAGTTGGACAATATTCTCTAGATGCATCCTAGCTTGGGGTGTGCAGCAGAACAACATGAGATCTTTGTTAATCAAGGAGTAAAAATAAGACCTGTGGGACAAGGCTGCAGTACAGATATCTGAGGCATAAACAGCTATTCAAGGATTAGGACAATATGTTGTTCTCTGACTTATGTAAACATGCAGAGGCAAATATCAACAAATTTGCACTCTAACCACAGCATCTTCTTACACTGGAAGAAATTGGCTTCACCACACCAAGCCCTGTTAACACAGCTAAATGCAGACAAGCTCCTTGCCAGTATAATTTGCTGCTTTTCCAGTACACAGTGAAGTATCTTTCTTTAACTATGACAATTTGTGCCCTCAAGAGAACAATGGTGGCCTTTACAACTCCTCTTCTCCTGTCTGTTTTATTCTGTGACTTTTCTGTTGTTATTCTGGATAATGCAACCCAGCCCTAAAGCTTTGTGAGAATTATTACTAATGATGTAATACGAACCTCTGATACCTCAACATATCTCTCTTTTGCTGTCTTTTGTCTGCTGTTGCTGTTTCAGGATCAAACCTGCTGTATGGCCAAACCTTCCAGATCATAAAAAAACACTGGAGAAACTATGCAAGAAGCCAAAAAACGTATGTTCTTCCACTGTTTTTTCCACTTGAGTATAGAATCTTGGGGACAAAACTAATACTCATGAGAGAAAATATGTGCATTTTCTGCATTAATTAGAAGATCTTTCAGAAATTCTGCTATATTTCACTGAAGAGAGCCCACATTTGCACAGGCAAATGCCAGTCAAGGGTGTCAAAATAAAAGACAATTCAATTAGTGCCTGAGCTTCAACTACAGTAACTATAGGGGGCTTGGGAAGTTGATATATGAAGAAAGGCTGAAAGAATTACAGCTTTTTACAGAAACTAGATATAAGTAAAGAATCTTTCGTGTGAGAATAATTAGTCCTTTTGTAGTTTTCCCAGAGACAAGGTAGGTTCTTCTTTGGGAAAATGTTTAAGGCTTGGCTTGATGGGGCTCTGGATAGCCCAATCCATGTCACACTTCTCACACAAAGCTGGGCTCCAGAGGCCCTTTCCAACCAAGATGCTTTGGTGATTCAGTGAAGCTGTGATCATGGGGCTGGATGGGCACGTTTTGCAAATATCCCTGGTGATATCCATGTACCCCTACATGGTCAGCAAAATTGCTCATACACATGCAGCACATGAACTGCTCAGCCAGTTAAAAGCCACATGGGCAAATGCTACAAACCATAAGGTGTGGGTTTTAACCTGTTGCATTAAAACTACATGTCTAGTTCATTTTTTCACAAAGAAAGTCATAAAGAACACCAATGCTGTTCTCTCCAGCTTATACATTATTAACATGCTCTTAATTTAACAGGAGGTCTAAAACAACTTTCCCACCCACTGTGCTCCCAGTGCAGGGATTCCTGATGTGTTTCAGGAAGTCATGGCAAACTTTTACTTCCTCTCTGCTAAATTAAGAAGGTAAAACTGAAAGACATTGCCTGGGTGGACATACACATTCCTGTGAAATGGTAGGCATGCAACAGATGGGTGTGTCAGAAAAGTCTCGGAGACACCAGTTCCCACCACATAAAACACTTTGCAGCCTAAACATGCTGCCTTCAGGAGGACACATGAGAGATCCAGATTAATAGAGAAAGGAATTTTCAGCCACATGATAGTTTATTCTCTGCTAACTTACTGTTCAGTGTGCTCAAGGTTACATCCAGAGTTAAAATCAAATAAATTATCAATGTATCTTTTCTGTGAAGCTATTACCCACTGTTAACTAACTGTGCTGTTCCCTTTGCCACACAGAATTTTGATATAAGCTTTAACCCAGAGAGTTTTGGTTATGTTCATATCCATAAAGTGGATGGTATTCGGGCAAAAGCTGAACTGGAAAATTTTCTGCAGCCACCAATTGCTCCAGAGACAAGCCTTTCAGAAAAATTCAGGAAGGGATCAGACCTGAAGATGATACCTGCGATGACAGACAAAAGCAACCTAAACCTGTCTGTGACTTACGGAGGCATCTGGCTGGCTGAGGCCCCGCACAGACTCCTGAGCCCAAGCCAGTTGGCAGTCACAGAAGGAAACTGCAGCTCCAGCACGTACGAGGTGTGCCACGGCAACAGGATGCCCCTGTACAACAGTGGAGGTTCCAACCTTTCCTCTGCTCCTCCCTTGGATCCCTCTGGCGAGCCCAGTCCGGAGCCCCTAAATGATGACACTGTATCGCAGATGCTGCCTAACAGTGAAATGAGATCACCAAACAACGAGGAAGCCTATGTAACAATGTCCAGCTTCTACAAAATTCAGTAACCAAGAATGACATGTCTTCTTCTTTTCTCTAATACAAGCAGGACACTGAAGGTTTCTGTTTTGTTTTCCTGTATCCTGCGACTTCTCACCTGCACCACTCACCCTGCTCACAGTGCAATGCTGTATCTGCAAGGAAGTGGGTTCTCCTACATTCCAGCTAGAAGTAGACTAACTTCACTCAGTATGCTGCTAGCAGTCTCCACTGCAGCAGAAACTAAATTTAATTCAACCTGACTTTAATCTTCAAATCTGACTAATCCAGAGCAACAACAATACAGTCCCAGCTGAGGACCACAACATGTCTTGTAGAAGTTGAACTCTTCTGTTACTCTCTTGGTTACAGAGCTAAGCTCTTACTAATGCCTAAGCAAGAAATATGGCAACAAATTCAAGTTAAACAGAACCCAATCCCTTTTAAACAGTAGTAAGTCGAGGGTAATTCCTCTGCAGTCAGTGTAAATCCATGAGCTTGCAAAAAGACAGTAAATCAGAGTTGCTATCAGGCATTAGCTGCCTGGTAATTCAGGAGCTTGAACAACACAAATGTATTTAGCTGAGTCCTCAGGAGAAATGGTACATGGACCCACTTTAGAAAGATGTTTCCTGAGGCTGATTTAGTTTTATTTTCTTTTGAGACACAAAACAAAGCAATGCCACTGCTTTTTGCCACTGCTTTTTGCTGTTGGTAAAGATCTGCCCTGGAGCCAATTACGGGATCCACAGGTACTTCTAATACTTCGAACATTTTCAATATTTCACATGCTAACCCTGTAAATCAAAATCCCTTCTCTTCCTAAAAACTGAATTAGGACTGTAAAATGCACAGTGCTGTCTTTCTCTGCAGCTTTTGTGCAAGCATTAGTCCAGCATGTAAGCACTTTCCAGAGCAGAGGCTGAGCTGACCAGGTTTCTTTACTAGCATTATTCCCAATGGCTGTGACTGCATATGAATACTATGAGTTTGGCTAGGCAATGTTCTCATGCAACATCTGACTTAGGAAGATGAATGGAATGTCATGGATTCTGCCAGTGATTAGAAGACCTTTTTTTTTTTTTTTTTTTAAGTAACTTGTAAATTGCCTGGAGATAGTATTTAGTTTGTTGTTGGGGTTTTCTTGTTTGTTTGTTTTGGGGGTTTGGGGGATTTTATGGAGGTTTTTTTGCATTGTGACTTTTTTCTTCTTTACAGTATCACTTCTTTTTTTCATTTGTTTGTTTTTTGTTTGTTTTTGTTTTTGTTTTTTACATTATGGCTGAGCCACTTCACAGTCCTCTTTAGATTCTGTACATTGTGGAACATGTACTTGAAGACAAAGCTGCTACAGCCACATGATTGCATGACAGCAGAGCAGTGTGGCCTTGGGACATCCAAACTGCTTTGTTGCCCTCTGGGGTTCAGGTTCACCTCACTGTGCAGTCTCAGTTCCTCTAGCTGTTTGAAATTCTGCTTTACCAAACTATTCACATTTCCAGAGTCTAAGGGTGAGAAGAGCCCTCTCTCAACCTCAAAGCTGCTCAAGTTTGCTCTGACTGGTAATGGTCACAGAGATGTTGCAAAACCTCAGCTGCTTCCATCTGCCTTTGCCAAGACAGCTTTGTGCCAGGAGAACATCAAAATTGATCAGATCACTGAATATATCTTGCTGTCTAATTTGAAGAAGATATGGCAGAGAGTGGAGCTTGCATTAAACTCCGTTGTTTGAATCAGAATTTTATGCTGCAGAAGACAGTATAAGCCAAAAAATTCTGGACCATATGAAGCCAAAAACAGCCCTCACAAGACAGTACTCCATCTTCTTCACCTCCACCCAGCACCAGGGAAACCTTCGAGCAGGGAGAACGGGTAATGTGTAATGGGGCCTCAGATTTGACTCAAAGCATTCCAGTGACATTTTACAGAAGGGTTTTTATTGCTGTTTATTGCTGAATGAAGCATTGGTTGATGCAGAAGGAAAGGATGAAATCCCTGGACATTCATTCGTTTTACAATGCTTGTATTTCTTTCTCAAAAGAGCTGCTGGTAATGCTCATACTGTGAGGACTTGCACAGTGTGATTGTAGATAGTGACGGACTGTACTGGAAAGATATCTTCTTCCAGCAAAACAGGGACAAACAAAAAAGGGGATAGAAGAAGAAGTAAAAGCACATCAGGAAAATTCTCTACAGTATGTGCTATGCTGTCTTCAACTTTATAGCCATCAACAAATGTGGTGGGTGTATGCAGATATAACCACTTTCAGCTTCCTTTTAGGAAAAAAAACAAAGCCAAATTTGCACCAAAGCCAGAAGCACCTCAGGCATTTCTTGTCTCTGGCCAGGTTAAATATAGTACACATATGAAGATACATTCATAGCTACTTCTGGACTTTATTTAGTAGTTTCCTTATTCTATAGGACAGAGCTTCCCTACAGCTCCCATCTGCCTCAGTATCTACACAGGAGTATTGCTTATCTTTCACATACTCCACCCACTTTCTTTAGTTCAGCATAGTTTTCCTTCTCTGCAGTTTCTGCCTTTGGTGCTCTTACTCAGCTGCACACCCAAAAAGAAGTTGGTGACCCTGGTTTGTACGTAGCTGCTTTATGACACAGGAGCTGCTTGCTCCTTTCTCTGTGTGTACCCAATGGACTCTGACAGCTCTTCTGCAGTTGTGGTACCATACAGCCTGATTTTTCCCCTTATCTATGTGCAGCTCATTTGCACTATACACAAATAAATTTGGACTATTGTCAGTTATAATACTGAGTCATGGTCTAATTTTAATGATGCTGAAAAATGTTAATTACATCTCAAGGCGAAGGTCACCCCCTGCTTAAATCGTCAGCTTGTTTACCAAATACACTCCTCTTGTGCCTGTTCATCAGACAGGCTGAAAAAACACACACAAATGCTCTCTGTGTCGGTGGGGCAGCACAAGACCAGCCAAGTGTGGGGAGGCAGCAGAACTGCTTCTGCCAGAGTGAAGGGATGGTTAAATGCATGTGATGTGAAGTCTGGGTCATGAAATAAATGCTGTAGGGTTGGCTTGACCCCCACTGCCACAGGGACACGTGGCTGAATTCGTTATGTTTTTGTCAGGCAGAAGCTGACCAGGAAGCCATCTCTTTTGTCAGCAAGCTGACCTGGCAAGCTGACAGGGTATTTCTGCAGGGCAGGAGTGTAGCCCCTTCTCAGCTACTTAGCAGAAGTGTTTATTGAGTCGAAGACCTGAATTTATACAGCGACGCTGCAGTGCTGGAGCCCGTGGGGAGCAGCATTTGGATTTTAGACGATATGCTTTTGAATCAAGCTAGTTATCTCTGTGGTGGTGGCTTTCTGAAACTACCCTTTAAAACCAGCTAAAATGTAACATAAAGAATTGAGCTTCTTGCATTGGGAAACAGACCTGCTGCTATGTCCTTAAAAAAATATGTATAAGAAAAGTTATTCTGGTTATTGTTAAATATTGACTGCATAAATTAGATGTCACAGTGAAATTAGATTTGTCCAACATCAGCACCATCACAACGAACGTAAAAAGCCTGAAAGACAACAGCTTTTGTCAGGTAACAAAAAAATGAGACACAAAGCAGAAATGCATTGATGGAAATGTCTAAAGGAACAAATCTGTGCCGCAAAGTTGGAGCTTTTCTAATACAAGCTAGTATTTGTTTTTCCAGGAAATCTACAGAAGCTAAAAAAAAAGAAAAAAAATCCAAAAAACCAAACCAAAACAAAAACAACCTATAAATTTTGACAATTAAAAAAAATTTATTTCAGCTTTTGGCAGAAACCTCACACTTTCAATGAAAAAAAGAGAACAGATTCATCTCTGGAAAATAAACACTTCTCACACGGCTGCTTTTCCACAGAAAAACAGGTTCGATTTAACTTCCTTGTTCTTCCTTTCTTTCTCATTTTTTCCTATTTGTCAAGACATTCAAAAAGTCTGGATGCTGTTCCCAGCCTTCAGCTGCAGCTCCTGTCTGGATGAGCAGCAGTGTTGAGAGCTGGGAGGAAACCTGGGTCCAGGTTTTGGCAGAGACGGGGCTGCCGTGCCTGGGGTGGCTGCAGACCAGGGAGCTGAAGACCTGGTGTCCTACAGCGCTCCCTCCTCCTGCAGTCGCTGTTAGCGTGAGAGTGGAAACGGCTCTGGAGCCAAAACCAGTGCTCACTTCGGAATCACGGAGATTTCAAACTCAGCTGAGGCAAACCAGGATGGTCGAGGGGCTGCTGCAAGTAGTGAGACTGCTCTAAGCCACCCGAGGACCTGGTGTTAAGTACAGCCTACGGGGAAACCTGCTTTCTGCTCACCCTGTCCTCCTGCGAGAGATGATTGCTGGAGAAACAGGGTGGGCTGTAATCACAGCAAAAGCCAGGGGCAGTGGGCAGCCGCTGGCAGACGCAGGCTGCTCTCGGCATTATCTTTTTTACTGGGGAAAGCTGTGTGCGCTGCTGCTGCTGCTCCCAGTGGGGAGGACAGGAACTGGAAGGCAAGAATCCCTGAAAGCACTGGTCTCACTCCTTGTGCCAGCTGCAGCCAAGGGAGGCCAGGGCTCTGGAATGGCAAAGTTGTGCTCTGTCCATGCATCTGCAGAGGTTTGAGAAGGCACTGTGTAGAAGCAGTTACATAAAGGCAAGTTGGCTTTTGTACAGCAGTGTGCGCAGGTGGTTTCATCTGCAGAACTTCAGACAGTTCCATCTGCTTCTGCCAGGAGCTTTGTGCCAGGAGGGCAGCAAAATGAATCAGATCACTGAATATATCTTGTGGTCTAGTTTTAAGAATATACATCAGAAAATGGGGCTTGCATTAAACTCTGTTGATTGAAGCAGAATTTTATGCTGCAGGAGACAGTATAAGCCAAACAACAATTCTGTACCATATCAACCCAAAAATTTCCTCTCTGGGACAAAAACACAAAGCCTCAAATAGCATAGAAAGAGCAAAATCAAAATGCAATGAAGGATGCTGCAGAAGTGCCATCTCTCGCAGGGGAACACAGCAGAAGAAAAGGCTGTTCCATGCCTCTTTGCCCTCAGTCCTTGTGCTCTTTTGGGGTGGTGGGGTGTTGTCACAGAGATGCTCTGACGGCTCAGGCAGAGGCAGGGAATTGGGGCAGAGTTTTAGGGGAGTTGCAAGGGTGCCTTTTCCCTCTTTTCCTCAGGGCTCTACCAGGAATTCTGGAGCAAGCTCCAGTGCTGCCTGGTGGGAAGGGCAGAGCTTATCCCTGTCAAGACACAGTGCCACGGGAGCAGGCTGGAGGTCAAGGTGTAGGTGAAACCTCTACCTCTAGGACTGCCCCACAGCCTTGCAGACTCAGATGCTCCTATGCTTTGTGCCATCCTGTTTAGCCTCTATTGCACAATCAGAAAGAAGAAACTCTGTTTCAAACATGAAGCACCAAAAAAGATCTACAATCTTGATGCTAGCACTAGATATGATAGTGTGTATTGCCACCTATCTCCCAAAATCTGCTGTGTGCGCTGTGCAGCCACAGGCTGGCAGGACAGCCTGCATCTCCACCTATCTCCTGCATCTGGTGAGTCTGTAGCCAGCATACAGCAGCCAGCAGCTGAACACGGGCATTTCAGCTTTGTTTTTGGCTCTCCCCGGTTGCAGACAGGGACAGTGAAGTGCTAAAGGACGGTTCTGGGCACTTGCTGTTAGCCCTGATAATCCTTCATGTCTTGTTAGAATCCCTTTAATTTACCATTAAGGCCTGAAAAGTGCTTCCTTTGAATCTCCAGTGGGTGTGCCCAGTGTGTCATTATGGCTGCATGTCTCCCAGTAGAGATTTTCCTACCTAGCAGTTGATGCAATATGTTTGTTCCATGAATTTGTACAAATATTAATCAAGTTACATTTTTTGCAGGACACATTCCTATTATGCATCCGATTAAGAGTGAAAAATCATGTTACTCTTTTCCAGATTGTTTATTTTTCTCCCGGAAGCACTATGCTTTTTCTGCATTTACCAGTTTTTATTCAGACTGCTCCAAGAGCAACTCTGTTCCCACAGAAGTGAAAGGAAACTTTGCCACTGACTTCTAAGGAACTTGAAATCAGCCCTTGGAAACATGGTTCTGTACAAATCTTGAAATGCCTCATTTGTGAACAATGTTCTTCTGATGCTGAGAAACTTACCAGCAAGTGATGACATCCGCATACAGGGAGACCTGAGGAGCTGGGAACTGTTCTGAGAGCACCAGGGGATACATCACCAAGATGAGGGGGTTTGAGTTCTCCTGGCTTGTGTCCTTCAGGTCCCCACACAAACCCTGTTAGTCAAGCTCAGTGCGGAGATCTTGTCCTGAAGCACTGGCCTTCCCCCCCCAGCATTTTCCCCAGCTACCAAAGGTTCAGCTAAGACACCCAGAGGCCAGTAACAAAGCTTCTTCTGGTTTTAAAAAAGAAGTTGCTTTCAGTACCACTCCTCCCTTCTGAAAATATATATTTTTGGGTGATTAAGTAAAATTGGAAGGTATTAGTAATCAAACTGGTTGCAGCTATTCAGATTAAAACTTCCACTGCACTTGATTAAATATCAGCCTGTCAGATCGCTGTGGGGTCTGAAGACATGAGATATCATGTCAAAAGGAAATGTTTTTTCATTTTGTGATTCCCACAGTCCATCCACATTACTTTCTTTTTATTTGAAACAGAAAAGACAGATAGCATGATAGCTATGTTGTGAAATCAATTAATAAAAGAGAAATAAAATGGATTCTACTGAGGCTGCCAAAACACATACAGCTCCTATTTGATAGTAAGTTTGTTTTTTATGTATTTGGCACTTCAGCAGCATTGCTGCAAGTAAAGGCTCCTCTTATGATTGATGGCAATCATAAGTTCCACCAGTTTCCAGTGTCAGCCAGTATGCAAGTTTCTGGAGCCATACAGGTCAAAGAAAATAATTGAATTTGGATAGCCTTCCCTAAGGAATTTTAAGCAGCTCTTGCTTACACTGAGATCATGATGGAACAAAACAAAAACAGGGTTTGCGCAGGATCAGTGCAGCAAGAACTCAGGACTTCAGTGTTTGAACTGTTAGCAACCCAGACTAAATAAGAGTGAGACTTCATCAGAAAGACTCTTTTGAAAGTCTGGTCTATAATCCTGTACTGGTTTTAGCTGGCTGCCAGCCTGAAATGGAGCAAATGCTGCCATGCACAAGCCAGTTACTCTTTGCTACAGCAGCAGCTTCTCAGTCTGGGAGAGCAGCAAATGACGAGAGAAAAGTAGAAAGTAGAAGAAAAAAGGAAAAGGAATCAAAGCAGGGATAATTAGGCAGCACACACACACACACTGTGTTCTCTTTTTTTGTTTGTTTTTTTAACAGTTTTCTTTGTGCACTATTTCCCCACTGTATGGGCAAAGGACAAAAGACAAACCAAGACAGCTTCATTGCTGTGACAGGAAGACAGGTTTCCATTCTTTATTCAGCATCAGAAACAGAAGATGGCAAAACAAGAAAGTTACAAGCTCTTTACTTCCCAGAAGTCATAGATTGGTCATAAACCACTGTAAATACAAAAAAGTAGTAACCAACTTTCAATGTAGGTATGTACAGACAACAGTTACTAAGCCGGCAAATGTTCCAGGAATAGAAAGAAAAAAATACTGTAACACATTTATCCCCTTTAAGAAAAATATTAGTAAAATGATCTCACAGTACAGAAATAAAGGAATCAAAGCAGGGGAAGGTGAATGGAAATCTATAAGCAGGCCCATAGAGGTTTGAAACGAAGTGTGCAGGGGAAAGGTGCCTGTATGTTTAGTTGTGAGTCAGGGAGAAAATAGGGCTTTAAAGAGCATTTTGCAGTTCTGGTCCATGTCTCCCCTTCCTGATTTGTTTCTCCCTCCAGCCTCCCAGCACTGGGAACTCAAATGTTCCCAGGAGAGAGATAAGCAGCTGCTCCACGGCTCAAGGAGCCAAGAGATATTGGAGTGCTACTGATGAAAGGGCTATGTAACCCTCTCGGGATAGACTTCCCGTTTATAACAGCTTGCTCAAGACCACCACACTTACAGAATATTTTGGTTTTCTACTCTTGCATCTTCTGTCAAACAGAGGTGTATCTAACACTGGAGGAGGGGATATGTTAAGGAGCCACAGGGACCTACTGCAGCTGTCTGAAAAGAAAGGAGCAGCTCATCTGAGAAAAGACATGCCAGGAGGTAGGGAGAAAAGGGACAGATGTGGGGGGTAGCTGGATGCCAGATCTGCTCTCTGATTATTCTCCACTCCCCTGAGGCTAAGCCTACTGAAGCATCTGGGAACTAATTCTGCAGATTGACTGTAATTGGCAGAGTTACTGGAAGCTGTTGTTATGGAACATGAGGGTGTTGTTGTGCATACACTTAATCAAAGAAACCTACAAAAGGTGAAAGTAAAGTTTTACTTCTTTAATCAGAGTTTCCAAGCACTCTTCATCATGACAATAAAGTAGATATCTGAATCAATTGAAGCACTGACTCCTGCATAGTAGTTCATGAATTCTTCTGTTGTGACCTGAAACAGAGGGATTTAAAATAGGAAAATGAATCTTTTCTTTTGATGCTATATAAGTCAAAACCACACATTGAGGTGTATCTTTAAGAAACAGAACATCTGCTATTTTGTGTTGTTGCTAACAAAAAGGAATCAAATAGGAGGGAAAAAAGTCACAGGAAAATTGCTTAAGTTCACTTTGCTAGGCACAAGAGCTCTTGTCCTACAGAACACTTGGATGAACATGAAACACGTGAAGTTCACTAACATTACCAGGAATTAAAGTTAAAATCACTGCTGCCTAAGAACTCATGTTTTAACATACTTTTTTCCAGGGATGAAATGATCTGGTTCTTTGCATTATTATTAATAAAGGTGGATGGGGTTTCTGATACAATCCAGAGACAGCTCAGATCTTTATATCTACCCATAGAGAGAAAATATCATTGCTCTAAACAAGTCTTACTAAATGAAGTAATTACTTTTTCAAATACTTACAATTTTTTAATATCTTTCACAGGTATTGTGAGGTGGAATAATTTTAAAATGACAATTACAAAAAAAAAGGATAAAATCAGTAGAGAAACAGTGCATGTCTCTCATGATGTCTTAACTCATGAACCATGTAGATCATTCTTTGAATAAACAACACATAGAAAAATAAAAACAATAAAAAAGGCATTAAGTTATTAAGGAGGGTACAAAGGAGGGCTCCTTGTGAGGAGCAGCTGAGGTCACTCAGTTTGTCACTCAGCCTAGAGAAGAGGAAACTGAGGAGGAATTTCATTGCAGTCTACAACATCCTCATGAGGTAAGCAGAGGGGCAGGTGCTGATCTCATCACTCTGTAGTGACCAATGACTACAGAAAAAGTGACTACAGGACTTGAGGAAATGGCCTGAAGCTGAGCCAGGGAGGTTTAGGCTGGATATCAGGAAAAGGTTCATCACCCAGAGGGTGGTTGGGCACTGGAACAGGCTCCCCAGGGAAGTGGTCACAGCACAAGCCTGATAGAGTTCAAGAAGTGTTTGGACAACACTCTCAGGAACATTGTGGGATTCTTAAGCTGTTGTGCACAGGGTCAGGAGTTGGACTCAATGATCCTAATGGATCCCTTCCAACTCAGCATATTCTATGATTCTGTGATATTTACTCTGATTGCATTGTGTATTTGAGAGCTAAGTAAAACATGACAACAGGGAGAAGTGATCACTATAAACTGTGACACCTACTATCCTGAACTGGTTTCAAGCCTTGCTGACCGTGCCTATTTCAGAGGCATCCAGTGAGATCACAGTGAAGAGGATCTTTCCAGCAATTGCTTAACCCTGAGGCATTTCTGTTAAAAGCATTTTAGGTATTCAGTATCATTAGCGTCTTCTGATTCAGGCACAGGAAAGCTACAGTTAGTTCTCAGAAGAAACAGCAATCAGATGAGCTAACATCAGGATTGCTGAAAAAGAGGTGGGTGCTCAGCGTAACAAGGCACTAAACTCATCAAGGATCACTTTGGAGATTCATTTAACATGTTCGTGTATGACCTCAGCACAAAAAGCAGGAACCTTTCGTTGGAGATTTGCTAGATATCACCACTGCTGAAGAGAAGGAAGGGGACAGCTGGCACAAAAATGGTAGCTCTGAGGATGACACAACAGCATAAGGGATGAAATTCGGCTCTACTAAGTGCAAAGTCATGCCCAAGGAAAATAAAATCCGTCACCTCTCTACAACTGAGAGCCTGGGTGTTGGAAGCAAAGCAAGTGAAGCATTTGGGTATAGTAGCCAGCCACTAGAGAGGGAGGAGTCATCAGTGTAATGCAGGCATGAATACCCAGGTGCACCCTCAAGAGTGGAAAGTGTTAAAGATGTTTCACAAAGCACTGATAAAACCTTATCCAGTTTGGTATTATTAACTGTTCAGACTGAGAATATCACCATATGAACCATGAAGATCCAGCATTGCTCTGAGATGATCAGGCAGATGTAAGGTCAGCCAAAAGAAGTTTACAGGCACATAATAAGGGGAAACAGAGCAGGCTTGTCTCAGAGATGGTTGCAAAGCAGATGCACCAGAAGTCCATCCCCAAAAGTGCTCAGGGTTTGCACCTGCACCAGAAAGTTGAGACAGAGGGCAGGAATGGCTTGCAGTTCTGCCCCAGCTCATGGCTCCTCAGGGCACACAGCTGGTAGCAGCACCCCCCAACCCCATCCTCCCTCCAACTCTCTGTAGATAAGCCTATCCCTATTATGGACAGATTCCTGAGTCAAATGTCTCAGTAATTATACAGGAGAAGAACTAACTGTAAAATATTTAACATATTAGGAACCTGCTTTTGAACAGAGTTCTAGTATTTATTCTCCTAAGAAGTGAAAAATCCTCCAATTCATGTGGATCTAGAAAAACAGCATGCTCTACCATGAAGGCTACAAGCCTGGTAATGTAATCTCTTGCACCTTCTGCAGAGCCCCTTTGCCTCAGAATGTGCAAGCAAGCAGTATTAGCAGTGCTATGCACACATGAGGCATCTACTTTATTTTTCCATATGAATGTGATGCAAATGCTTGTGTGGTACTGCAGTCACTCCTACATTTAATAATATAAGTCAAGTGCTGAGTCAGATGGTGATTTCATGATGGTGTTTCACTTACCTTCCCATCTTTGTCATAGGGTGAATCAAAATTATCCAGAAAGGCTCTAAAAACTTGTTCTTCTGTCCAGTCTCCATTTAAGTATTTGGGATGGTGTTTTGGATTATACACTTCTCGTAAGTCTTCAATTGTTATGACACCATCTCCGGTCTTATCTAATTTGTGAAATGCTTCCATTATTATTTCTTTTCTTGCATTTGACATGGGAGGCTATAAAGAAATATTCACAGAATCAGCCGGGTGGGAAAGGACCTGTGACATCATCAAGTCCAACCCTTGATCCACTACCACTGCAGTCACTAGACTATGGCACTAAGTGCCACATCCAGTCCCTTCTT
>VYXB01000874.1:254260-285962 GCA_013397135.1 Pachyramphus minor | reverse complement strand
TATCTTCTTTTTGGTAAAATCATGGACATTAAGGATAGTGAAAGTGAGATTAATTTCATACTGCAGGATTCCTCTTTTTCTCTCAGTCTAGTATGTACATGTTCTTCTTGTACTGGGGAGCCCAAAACTGGACAAATACTCCAGATATGGTCTAAAAATGGGTCAAATTCATGTGAAGAATCACTTTCCTGGATATGAAGGCTGATGGCTTTCTTTGACTCAGGGGTGCACTGCTGACTTTTGGTCATCTTGTTGTCCACTAGAGCCACCAGGTTCTCTCCAAAGCTGCTTTTCAGCTGATGGCTCCCCGCCTGTGTTGGTACCTGGAGTTTTTCTATTCCAGAGGTCCGAGTTTGAATTTGAGTTTTTTTCTTAGTTTTTGTGGTTTCTGAGGTCCCTAAATCACATTATACTCAATCCTAAATTAATTGAATTTTTTGTAGATTTTTAAAAAAAAGAAGCTAAAAATAAAAGCAATGAAAAGAGATTTTCCTTCAGATGAAAAAATTTCTCCAATAAAAGGCTTCTCAAGCACTGGAACAGGCTGCCCAGGGAAATGGCTGAACCATCATCCCTACAGGTATTTAAAAGACATGTAGATGTGGCACTGAGGGACATGGCTCAGTGGTGGACTTGGCAGTGCTGGGTTAACAGTGATCTTATCCAGCCTAAAAGGTTGTTTCATTCTATGATTCTATGTTTCTTAGAAGCATTGCAAACCTGCCAGGCTGCATTTCACGTACC
This sequence comes from Pachyramphus minor, assembly GCA_013397135.1. Lineage (NCBI taxonomy): Eukaryota > Metazoa > Chordata > Aves > Passeriformes > Tyrannidae > Pachyramphus > Pachyramphus minor. The sequence continues at coordinate 285,218 of VYXB01000874.1, read as the reverse complement.
ACTGGGTAACATCAGAATGAATCTGGTGATTCTAATAAATAACCCTTGGTGCTCTACGTGAGATAACTATTTTCAGCTAATAAAAAGTCAGCAACTCAGGTACAATTCTTTAGTTTATCTTTAGACCCACCATATTGTTTTGACAGAACAACTGTGCAAAGATTTCATTTTAGGAGGAAAGGTAGGGCTGAACGAATAATCTCAACTATTTTTTCAAGCTTCAAGCTTCTTAGATCAGATATTTTGATACTGAAAGCAGACATTTTTACTTATGAGCCTGATGCCTGTTCTCCTTTGTGATACTTAGCTTTATTTACAGCCTGTAAGCATGGGCGGCTACAATCATTTCAGGAAAACAAGTTACTAGTATTTCACAATTATGCAGGTATTACTGGTAAAATATATTGCTTTCAAGTTCTCCATGAACCACATATGATGATAGTCTAAAAAGCCTTCTTCTTATTTGCATGAATTTTACTCCTCTGCAAACTGACAGTGCTCTGCCCAAAACAAAAAAAAAGCAGATGATCTTATTTTTGCTGTGATTACTTGCATCACAGTTTCTCCTGCTGATGGCAAGGCTAATCAAGGTGATGGAAGCCCACACACTTGATTCTCACTCAGTATATTAAAAGATGTCAAGAGGCAAGTCCTGAGCTACTTAACTTAGAAAAACTTCAACTGCAAGAAAAAGGTACCTGAACAGCAATTAACGGTGAAGATTAACTTAGGCACACAGTAACTATTACTTTAATGATAATTCAATACATTTTTAAATCTGGCACTCAACTTATATTTATGTTGGTAATGCCACATATAAATTGAGTTTAAAAAAGAATTATATTTTACTTTGTGCAGATAACCAGATATTTATCATAACACACTTATATGATAATGTGTTGGGAATTTAATTTCACAAATAGCAACATTTGTTTTACCCTGATACAGTCTCTATACAGACGTATATTTAAATTTTTTCTATAGTTCTTCAAAACATTAGCTGGGGAAAGACATAAGGCTCTTTAAAGGTTAGTGAGAGTGTTTTCCTTGAGGAAAACAAAGGGATGTGGAAGGTCCTTGAGAGATACTGCTGAGGCATTTTCAATCAACAAGAACTGTTAGCAGCACCAGAAGAGGCAGAATTAAGTGATCTTGTAACCTCTTACTAATGCTTACATTTTTGTGCCCATTTTTGTGCTCAGAAAAGAAGCTGCTTGTTTTTGTTGGCTTTTGTTTGTTATTTCACTTGTACTGATTTCCTGTTGTCAAAGAATCCAGAGCAAACTACACTACACTAGAAAGTATGGCTATAGTCCATCCCGTGCACAACCTCTGATGGAGATGATCTAACCTGTGCGCAGAAAATCATCCCACCTTCTCCTAAAAACTCTTGAGATGTATGAGTCCATTTCTGTGGCTTGTCATATTCTGAACCAAGCATTGATTACCCCCAGCCCCAAAGAGTAGGGTGCATCTCTGCTTACAATCTAAAAGAAAAAAAAAATAAAAATTTAATCCTGGCCAGTCACATTTTATCATATTCCTGACAACTCTATCCTCCTGCATTCACAGAATACTTTCAGTCATGAAAACTTGTAGCAAAGCTCAGCTTGCAAATATGGGGAAATGAGAAGATTCTGCCTTGTATCTGCATGCTTTGAAAGCTGCCTGTGAAACGCAGGGGTGAGGGCTGAAGTTAAGACAATCATTAAGAAAAGTGGGATTCTAGCATGAAGAACTGGATCAATGCAAGCTGTACTCACCCACCACCATGGAAAGGAGTAACTTACAATCTTTTTAACTGCAACTTCTTTACTCTTCTTTCAGTATTCTCATGGAGCTCGGCTGCAACCTGGCTGGCTGAGCTGATGGGAAAGGGAAGGTGGGCACCTGTGTAAAAAAAAAAAAAATGCTGTCACACACTGTGTATAAACCAGCCTAGTAAAGGTCTTCAGCAGGATCCTCAGGAAAACTGAAAGCCCAGACCAGTGCTCAAAGCATCTCTAATTTGATTATTTCTGCTTGTTTGTGAAAGGAAATCTAAAGGTCACTTAAGTCAAATCTGGTTTGAGACTCTTAAAGTAGCAGTACAAACAATTTCTTTGACTAGGGTATTGCTAATGATGTGCTGCAGTCTCATATTGCCTCTCCTGTTGGGACAAAGCCCCTTTGGCAGCTGTGATGAGTGAAAAATCTCCCTCAGTAGCTGTTGTGTGGTCATTTCTACTAAATTTCCAAGCAACATATTCTGGTGTGTTTTCCAGCTCATTAGAGAAGGTGATACATAATCCTGAGACAGGAGTCTGGCTCTGGTTTCTGGAGAGCAAAGCACTGCACAACATAAATATAAAACTGTCAGAACTGCTTGTGGGAATACTTCTGGTTAACTCACACAAGGGTGTCAAGGGATTTAGTATCAGACAGCATCTGTGACAGACCTACATATACTTAGTGCTTTTATAATGACATATAGCCACAGAAACAGCACTCAGAAGACCAATGTCCCAGGCTATTACAAAATCAAGAAAAATTATTCCTGACAAGGCACAGGTTATACACTTTCCAAGATCACAGAATCATAGAATGGTTTGGGTTGGAAGGGACCTAAAAGATCACCTAGTTCCAACCCCTCTGCCACAGGCAGGGACACCTTCCACTAGACCAGGTTGGCAAAAGCCCCATCCAATCTGGCCTTGAAGACTTCTGGAGATGGGGCATCTACAGCTTCTCTGGGCAACCTGTTCCAGTGCCTCACCACCCTCACAGTAAAAAATTTCTTCCTAATATCTAGACTAAATCTACCCTCTGTCAGATTAAAAGCATTGCCTCTTGTCCTATCACTTTATGCCCTGGTGAAAAGTCCCTTTCCAATTCTCTTGGAGGCCACTGCAAGGTACTGGAAAGTGCTAAAGGTCTCTCCAGAGCCTTTTCTTCTCCAATCTGTACACTCCAACTCTCTCAGCCTGTCCTCTTGTGCATGTTTCATAGACCTGGTGTATTGACAGTCAGCAGTGAAGAAGAATGATTGAGATACAGATCCTGAAGGACCCACACCTGTCAGAAAAACCTCTGTGACATGACACAGGATGCTGGAGATGGAAGTCCAGGCATCAAATGTCTCTTATGAGTCCTTTCATTGCTTTGAAGTGTTTTTGCAGTGTAAAGATGGGGGGAAATTCAGTTAAGCATAGGAAAATATTTTTAGCAGGATGTAAAATACTGTAACACATCCTAGTCAGTTCCAAGTGCCTGAGAAACCCTATTTTGGATACACCTTATATAACCAGACAGCACCTGAAGAATTACTATAGCACCATTTCCCATCTTTTATTTACTGTAGGAGATCAAACAGCTGATCATAGTAATACTTCATTTGTTTTCTAGTTAAAATACTCAGAAGAGTTTATATTCCCCTTGAAAGCAAGCTGTGTTGCAGCAGCTAATTAATGCATTAACAACAGTGCTCATCATCTTGTCTTCTTCTTCTTGGTAGGGGGAAAGCAGCCCAAGCTCTTCCTGAGAAACACAGTTCCATTTCACTTCATGTGCCCTGGCTTTGTACTACAGTGGAGGAACTCAGGGACAAAACTTGCATCCCTTGAAAACTAATCTTCATAGAAGTTGTACATTACAACATCTGGATTAACAAGTTATTATTAATATTTTCTTCGATTCATACAGGCATAAGTCTTCAAATTAGGGAGGTGCATCAGAAAGTAAAGTAAGTCCACTTTTTTTTAAAAAAAGTAAACACATTGTCTAGAAGAATTGCTTTTCCCCTACTCAGCATGATCCAGGTAAATTTTTCCAGTTACACCAACTTAAATATATTGACTACTCTTCTATGTCTTTTACAAATATTCATCTGTAGTGTTTGCTCTTTACTCTTTTCATTATTAAATAATGAGATTGTAAAACCAGCATTTAGAAACTTTGTAAAAAGAACAGTCAAATCAATTATTTCTATATTGCAGTGACAAATCATAATCCACCAGTGGGAGACCTTTCACTGCCTCTTTTTTTTTTTTTCCTAGAAATCTTGCATATTGGAAGTGTTTTAAAGTGTGCTGCCTCTTTTCCCTACCAACAGGCAGCTCGTTGCAAACCACCCATGGTAGTAGTTTCAAACCAGCCATGTTGATGATGTGCGTGGCATTTCTGTAGGGATCTCTGCAGTGGCAGTCATGGTGTTTTGTTTCTGACAGTAATTTCCTGCTAACTCATTACTGGAAGTTTGAAAATGCCTTGAAAGAAGACAGGCCTCTGCTTTCATCCTTCTTAAAGTTGGAAGGATGGGGGAGAAAGAGTGTGTGCTATCATTACAGTCATGTGGGCTTTTCTTCTATTTTAGCTAAATGTCAGCCTTTTAAAAATCCAGCTTAAAGACTCATCTTAACACACATCAAAAGCAGATTCTCAGGTGAATTGAATGGTGTGGAAAAGTAGACAACAAATAGTAACTTACAGAGAGCTGGAGGGCATCCAGCTGAGAAACCACATTTCTGTGTTAATCACGAAAGGACTTTAAGAAAAGCTGAGAGTTTAATCTCCTCTTTGTGCTCTTGGTCTATTTTTGTTCTGGAATGGGGGAAAAGTTGGTTTCACCTTTCTTATGCAACAGAACAAATTTATAGAAATGTTTACATTTTTTCCTGAAGGTTTTTGCTCTGGCTATAGCTATTATAAAAGTACTGTAATAACAAGAGTGTAAAAAGAAATGTTTCATTTCCCTTAAGTTGTGCAAATAACAGTACTGTGCGCATATCCAGTGGCCTCTGCCAGCACGACTCAGAGTTTTAAGCTGAATAAAAGGCCCCTCACCAACTCAGTTGGTTTTCCTTTCTTAATAATTACATTCTCCTAGAACTACCAGTTTTTGGTCTGGAAAAAAAAATTCAAAGAAAAAAAGAGAAGCAAAGAGATGGAGGAAAGCATGGACCATGGAAAAGGTTAGTTCAGTTGCCAGCTCTTTGAATAAGGAAGTAGAAGGCAGAAAGCAGAGCCTATGTCATGTAATACTTTTGTTGTTTCCTCTGCTTTTGAAAGTGCCTTGTCTATTTGATCTCTAGCAGATTGGTGCTGTAGCCGTTTTTATGCCAGAGGCTTACTTTTATATATTCCTTTTTAGAACTATATTTCATTGTGAAAGGCAAGAAAAACTTTACCTGCTGATCTTCAAAACAACTTGAAAGCAAAATGGCAAGCTATCATACCATTATTACCTTCATTTTTCTTTCTGAGACTCACTTTTTTTGTTTCGGTGTGGGTTTTTTTGTTTGTTTTGGGTTGCACTCTCTCAATGAATTGCTACTTGACCTTTAAATGTCAAAATTCCCTTGAATGGCATTACTGTGAACTCTGCAGCCATATAGCATATGTGAATGGCTAATACACATGAGAATCAAGAGATATATTTCATGATGGACAGCCAGGCTTATGAGTTCATTTTATTATTCCTATCACCTCCCCAACCCCATGAAAACAAATTTTCAACTAGCTACTGTTATTTTAAGAAGAAAAGTAAGGAAAGTATATACTGGCAGACTGATAAGTCACCCAACTCTACCAGCTAAAGGTTTGAGTCTGCAAGCTGTTTCTTGTGGGTGGATCTCTTGCTTAGATTGAGAAGCCTGCAGAATTTAAAATGAAATCAGCTACAGCTAAGTTATAAGACAAAAACTCTTACCTTAGAAGTTAATTGAGTGAAGAACCACTTACAGAGTGAAGTCACTTTGCGTATTATTATTACTATTATTATTACCACTTTCCATTTGCTCCCAATTAGTTTTAACATGCAAATGTTCTCTGTATTTATTTTTTGTGTGGGTTTATCTCATTTTGGGCAATAAGAAGAGGTTTTAATCACTACATCTACCTCCAAAATTTGAACCAAATATCTTATCCTTTTCCTTGAAAAGCTATGGACAAAGGCAGAGCAGGGGAGCCAGAGATGAGGAGGGAACAAAAAATATTGCTAATACAGTTGACAGTTTCATTCAGGCTCATCTATCTCACCCCAGGGTGTTTGGCAATGATTCAGTTATAATAGATGTTCTGTACCATTCTCAGCTAGGACAAAATAGCAGATTTTGGTTTTTTTGTGTGCCAATAAGGAGAGGAAGAATAAAGGGCACTTTCCTGCATAAGTTTCTGAAGTAGAACATGACAGATTAATTCAAAACAATTCAAAATATTAATTCAAAATAATGCCCATGTCATTCTGCAGAAGAAAGTATTGATTTCTACAGGTGGCTGTCCTTTTGCCTGCAAATGTGGACTGCTCTGTTTTACCCATTGGAGGGTCCTTCTGCCTACAGAGACAACATTTAGTCTTCAGGAAGGAAACATGATAAACTTGCCATGATTTTTCACACTTACTCAGTCTAGACTGGTGTAAGTGGCTGTCACACAGAATCAGGATCAGAGCCCTGCTGTGCTGCAGAAGCAGTCCATGTCCCGAGCAGCCTGCAGGAAACTAGTCACGTAGAAACCTGGGTATTACATCTTGCTGGGTGGCCAAACAGACACATTTTTTGCTGTATAAAAATATAAGCATGCACAATTTCCACCATTCATTCAATTTTCTTGTTTCTTCTGAGTTAGGAGTCATGGATTCATTCGCAGGATTTAACCGGTAATGCCTGTCATGTTGAGCTGGAAACACCTCTAGAACATGTCAGAATTAGAGTGCTTACAACGCCCACAGGAAACAGTTGTCATCCCACAGGCAAGTGAGAAATTGAGTCACTGTATCATCATCATCATCTCCTACAGCCCAGCCAAGTGTCCCAATTATAACATCATTCCATATTCAGAATCATCTAAGCAAAATGAAGCCTGAAAGATAAGTGCCTTGCCAGCACAGCATGCTGGCTCACATTTGAATTATGGACATCTAGGCTGGGTCATGACCTGCAGGATGACCTCAGGAGGTACTGCAGGCCAAAGTAAGGGCTATTCAATATTCACCTGATGAAGTTCTTTATCCTGAAGAGAATGGATCATATCCATCACTGGGAACTTTCCACCCAAACATGCAAAGCTCCCTCCCCTGTGTTGACTATTACACACATTGGCTCAACACTACATCGGTCTACTGAGTTTTCCTCCCAGTCAAAGGGACTAATTTGATTACTTAATGGCCCTTACAGAGCAAATTTAAAAGTAATCATCTATTCTTAGCTCAACCACTTTTCCTTTCAAAAACGTTTTCCCAAGAGCTCAGCTCAGATGAATGGGATGTTGTCCACAGAGCTGTATGGCTTGCCTACAATTTCCACCCACCAGACTGAAGGTGGTACTGACAGTTAAAGGTACAATACAGCAAAAAGAAAGAAAACCCTCCTATTAAAAAAGCAAGAAAATCCTCAACTGTCACCTGAGTAGAAAATTAAAGGTATTGCAGATTTTTGGAGTTTGTCATACATTAGCTTCAAGTTTTCTCATGGAATGCAAATCTCCTCCAAGTGGGCCAATATGCTGTACATACACTCTGAACATGATTGCTAATGGTGATGACAATTGTTAATCCCAGAAAGAAATACCTGAATTCTTCCATGCTGAAAACACTGTTTTCAGCAGCTGAAATGGTGCCTTCTACCTGAAAATTCAAAGACAAAACCAAGACTCATAAATATGAGTTATTAAATGTTATTATTTGGTATGAAACACTTCCCACACATTTGTTTCCATTTTTTTTAACTGAAAATCAAATACACATTTCAGAACAATAAGCATCAACATTTGGTAGTGTGTTTCTATTTTTTTCCCATAGGAAATAGTATCTTAATTCCAGAGAAGCTGCAAACTTAGACATGGCACATGTTGTCTAGACTGACTTTGATTTCTAACCTTTTCTACCAGGAAAATCAAAAAGTTCTTCTTGAAAACGATGTGCATTTGTCAGGTTTGTGTTTCCACTACCCAGTCAAGAGCCAGATGCCTAAAAGTAACTTTAGATGTTAGCAACTTTAATGCTTTCACCACAGACTTTCACCACAGGACAAGAAATGTACAAATAGAAAAGGCTTATTTGATAACAGTGTCATACTTGGAGAGAAAATCTTCTGGTATTTCTGCACATGCTGAAGAAGCCTGAACTTATCCTTCCTGAGATTCACATGCCTGACTAACCAGCTCACACACAGAAGACTTCTGATGCCAGCGCTGTGTTAAAATTGTCAAAGTCACAATTTCTGGTTCTTAAATATCAGTGGTGTTTAAGGTCCGTGAAAAAGTAGAAGAGGGAGACTGACCTGTTATATTTAAAATAGTGATTCTTGGGTAACAACTGAGTGAGATAGCTAAGCTGGTAAGAGCATCTCTCCCAGAGATGTGTGTATAAGAAATGTTGATTTGCCTGTTGATTTGATTGGGTGAAAAGGTTACACAAAGTCTCTTCAGCATTCCTTATTAAAGAGACCTTTTCCTTTCACTTGATTATGATTACTCTCAGTCTTCTTGTACACATAAATTTCAAAATATAAAGTGGTATCTAAAAAAAAAAAAAATAAAGCAACTAACAACCTGTTTTATTTAATCATTCCAGCAGAGAATCTTCTGTCTGCCAAACACCAAAGAATTCTGGATGACTGTGGAAAACATGTATATTGCAATGTGCATGCAATGACATCAGTCATGCATTTATTTCTGCACTGTAGAAAACTCTGTTAACATGAAAACATCCAAAGGCTGAACTGTTGCAAAGACATTTTAGTGCAGAATTTTCTGGTTAAGCTGCATTTCATCACGAAGTGGCCAATAATTGAAACAGAAGCTCTCCCCACTTGCGTTGGATAAGATAAAGCAGAGTTGAGAGGAGCTCTCCACCATTCCTGGTCATCATCCTGACAACTGGACCACTGGCTGGCTGGCTTAGGCTTCTCTCTCTTCAGCATCCATGTGCTGCAAATCTCATCCTACAATTTTTAACCTTTCCAGTGCAACCTACAGAGAGTGTCAGCAGCAGTTCCCTTCTGGAACCTAACTTTCAAGCCTTATATAACTTGGGCCCTCTTTGAATCTACTCCATAAAGTTCTTTTAAAATCTGGCTTAATGTAAACCCATTCTGTATTATCCGGACACAATTTTTAAGGGTCCAGAAATCTAATGGATGCTGTTAGACAGTCTTTGCACACATATGTGGGGCAAACAACTCAGCTATGCTTACACTCCAGCTCAGAAGAATGCCAAAAGCATGCAAGTTTACTTCAAAACATCTTCTCTCCCTTTTTTCTTTATATGAGAATTCTACCAGTCCATTAAACTTTTTAAACTTTACAAGTAAATACATTATGTCCTCAGCAAATCTCTTTTGTTCTATAGCAGAAGTATCTTCCTTGCCGCTGAGCAGTTTTAGATATAAAATAGTCCCTCCAATGTATTTAAGTAAACTTTTCAAAGACCTTTATAGGGTAACCTTCCTCCTCTCCCCCTGCTTTGTACCAATGCTGATTTAAATTTGAAGTGTATTAAGAAGTTTAATACTAAAATGTTTTTATATTCATGCTGAACTTTTCCACAAAACAACTCAAAACTTGCAGGTACCAGTTCTGCCTTTCATTGTATAAACTTGTTATTTAGATTTTAGAGGAGTTGCTTTCAGTTGGGGTTTTTTTGGTGTTTGTGGGGGGTTTTTTGTTGTATATCATCACAGTATTCTTGGGGAAAGCAGCAGGGTGCTGTTTGTCAAGAATATTAGCATATTCTTTTTTCTGTATCTTTGGGCACAGAAGACTCTTCCATTGTTCCTATTTAGCAATGCCATGGGCACTTCTAAATGATGGTTCCCTGAGACCAGAGAAGTAGTTCCACAAAGCTGTACTAAGCCATACAATTCAAGTAATTTCCAGTGAAAGTTTTGATGGTGAGAGATGAGAGGACAAACAGTTCAAAAAGGGCATAGCAGGCACCACTGTAGCTGGCACTGGCACCAGGAAACAGATGGTGCTGGGAAATTACCAGGCCAGAAAATAATAATTGAACTCTACTATGGCTCAGACTTGCAGTTGACCAACTTTAACAAAATGAGATGAAGGACTGAGTTTGCAGTGCTGTGAAATGCTATGGTGAGAAAGGAGGTGCCGCAGACTGCAGAGAACAGGATAATCAGCAATTAAAGCAATTAAGTAGAGGAATGAGACAGCTATTTTTGCCAAGGTTTTTGGAATATCTGCCCTGAAAATGGCTATAACTCTTGGCACTGAATGCCAGCCCAGGGGCACAGTGTGAAATGCCAGATCTCTCAGAGGTTTGAGCAAAAGTTCACAACTCTTCCACCTTTGCAATGATGTCCACATGGTGACAAAATAAGCCAACAGTGGAGAAAACTCTGCTATTCTGAACTATGAGATACTGTCAAATGCTGATATCTACCATTAAAATCTTGCATGTTGGTATAATTGATGGGGTTTTTTTCCTAATCATCACATGTCTAAAACATGTGGCTTCCAGTTACATGTGAGATATAAACATGAAGAGGGTTGTGGGGAGGACAGAGTAAGTGCATGAACCCACCCCTGTAAGGTAATTTGTACACACATGCTAAAGCTGTAAACCCTGGGCTGCCAGTAACAATCTGGGGCATGATAATCCCATAATGAGCAACAGCAGGTGCTAAAGTGCTTAAAGTAAATCACTCCTGCAGTCAGCGAATTGTTATTTATGTCAGCACCAGCAATGAGTGCAAATCTGACAGGATGAGCAACAGCCAGTGACCCCTGACACTGAGGGCTGGGAACTGCAGGGGATCCCAAGGCAGGCAGGGCAGGGCAGGGCAGGCAGGGACTATCTTACTGTCCCAGCCAGGAGCAGCACAAACTGGGGACAGGGTTGGGGAGGCACTAGGGGCAGTCCCAGCCCCAGGCACTGAGAACCTCCCTGGAGATACGGACAACCAAGGCTGGGACATGGCATCTGCCTGTAAATGGAGCTGGAGATTGGGCCCCCATGAGGCAATCCCGGGTCAGGCACAGCCCAGGATGACTCAGGCATCAAAGCAGAGCCAAGAAATTGAGCACAGTTTTCTAATATAAAGTGTTTTTTTTCTAGTTTTGATTAGGTTGGGAAAAGATCTTTTTCCTACCTCTGTCAAGCCTTTTGTTGATTTAGATTGTTAAGAATTCCCACTACTTGTCCAGTTTAGCACTTCTGTGGACACACTCAAAACCACCAGGCACTAGAGAGGTATTAATACAAATTAAGAAACATTAGAAAAGGCAGCAACGAGCACAACACAGTATGTTTTCAGACTTGGTGCTTTGCTGCAGATGTTTGGAGTAGAAAACACAAGCACAGACATCTGGTCTTCCACTTCCTCTTCTCGCCAACCAGCCAAGGACACTGGGCTCTTGGACCCCTCTGAGCCAAGACAGCTGCAGCAGCACAGGAGCAGTGCCCATCCTCCCTGCTCAGGTGTCAATGAGACTGAAGGTTGGGCCTAAGATGTGCTTTTTGACAGCAGCCTAAGGCAAGGCAGATTATTTCATCCAAACACTTTAAGTGTATTTGGACAAATCATTCTTGCCTCAGAAATATATTCCAGCCATGAAGTTATGCTGTCAGCTATTACAGGCCTGGTAGGAATTGCAAACTATTTTAATCCTCCAAGAACACATTTGCCCAGCCAACAATTTGACTTGTCATTAGTAAATTCCTAGCTCAGCTTTTTAAGAGACAGGAACACACAAAAAAATATTGATCTCCAGGTTATTGATTCCTATCACAATTACATCAGATTTCTTCTAAGGTCTGTAGTGAATTGATCTATGGGCTGTATTTTCCCACCTTCATGTTGAAGATCCACAGGCTTTAGGGAGAGCTTTTTAGCACAATGCAGCAGCTTGTTGGTTTGATTTCAAAAGAGTATGGAGCTTGCCAAATGTCTTCAAAAGGAAGGAAAAAAAAGGTAATTTGTCCTTGTAAGTACTGAGGCAACATGAGAATAGATCTGTAGGCCTTGTAAATATGATGCTTGAAGAATAGGTCCTCTGTTGTGTGCTGGGCTGCTGCAAGAGGAAAAGATCAACCCAAAGGAGAGTCAAATTGCAGCTCAGTACTGCTTCTTAGCTCAGACTCTCTACTGATCCTGGGTGTCACTGTCCCTAACCACAGCAATAAAAATAAAGACATTTTCAAGAACAGGGTTCAAACAGGTTATTCTGAATTTGTCATCTTATAATTCCTTTCTATTCAGTGGAGACAAATCCTGTTGATGTGTCATCTGATCCATTTTAAGCATCTTTGTTAGAATGAGAGGAACTGCACTCTGAAGGTGTCTGGTTTTTTCCCAATTGACTGCTCATGGAGTCAATATCTCAGACTTAGATGTAGGAATTTTAAGCTTTAAGTTGGGACAAATGATTCCCATGCTAATTTTCCTTCTTTTCCTCTTGTTTTAAGATGTCTCAGTATCCTATTCCTAATCTGCACAGGACAAGTCAAGAGTGCATACCCTTGTTGCTTCATCCTTCCCCCAAAATAACCCTTCAGCTGTGCACAATTTCTCTGGTCCCTACCCTGCATTGCTTTGTTACACCACATCATTCCCTTGGCAGATTCCCTGCGGGACACTTGCTAGTTGTGTAGAGGAACCAGACAGCTGCAGGCGCAAGTGCCTGTTGTACAATTGTGGGGGAGTAAGGCATGTCCTGAACTTCACATGGGATTCTTCTCTTTACAGGGCTGACATTTTTCCCTTTGACAAGACTTGCACAGCAACTGGTGTCACTGCTGGGTTGTGTTCATTGGGAAACACCCCAACGTGAATCTTTACTGATAAATCTTTTCCGTAAGATGCAGCAGCCACAGCTGTTAAGTTTCTGCAGCAACATAGCACCAATGTTATCCATTTTATTTAGGTCAGGCTTACTTAGGTTTGTTGTGGTTTTATCAGTTGGCTTCTTTCCAGTGCTGGTGTTTTTATCTTCGTATCACTTCTCATCATCAGAAACACACTATTTCCCCAATTTACAGATGGGTACCTGAAGCGGAATTTGTCTTCTCCCAGGCAACAAAGGGAGAGGTGAGGAAGTTACGTGGAAACCAGAGCATAGGAACTTTACCAGTCTAGAAAGGAGGTCTGTGGGGTGTTGAATTGGGTTGCTCAAAGAAATACAGGGAAAGCCTGGTCCCACCCACATACTGCTCCTTTATATGTGGGATACTCGTTTGGGTTCTACATGGTTCTTAGTTGGTAGTTTATGGTGCAGATCAGGAAAACTGGATTCCAAGCTGTAACCTATAAGGAACTACATACAATGTTTGTATTTTTGGAAGAGAGGGTTAAACTGATCTGCCAAGTTAAAGTAAGTACTGCTACCTCATTGTCCATTCTAGAGCTGTCTGCCACTAGTGTGACTCCTGTACGTAAAGTAGCAAGTAGCTACTTTATTTGCCACCTAGTCAGTTTTTATACAGAGAATCCATTAAACAAAGTATTTAAGCAGTGAAATATCTTGCTTATTATTAATAATATTCTGAATATGAGGAAGCTCATCATCCAAGTTCTCCGGAACCTGTGGTTATGCTGCATAATTACACAATAATCAGCTACAGAGTCAAGGCCCATCCAATAAACATTTTAATTTTATTCTATCATAGAATAATACACCACTGCTATGCTGATTCATTAAAAACAAAAATCATGACTCAATACCCTCTTAAATCATGAGACTTTAAAAGGAAAAAACAGGTGTGGGGTTTTTTTTAAATTTTGAGCTTTTAAATTTATATTTTCCAGAAAAAATATGGGTAAATACTTAAAATGCCTTAGTTACCACAAAATTATGACTCCTCTGAAATCAGTGAACTTACATGACTGAGATGAGAGTGACATGAGTAACCACATAAAGGAAGCATACTCTCAAGTGCCGAGTTAGGATATCAAATTTCCCAGTCCACCTATTAAAGGCACTTACACACTACAACCAGTATATCTGGAATCCCATTACATCCTCTGTTGCAGGAAGAAGTTTTGCCAGACTCAAACCTTCACTTCTGATCATGTCTTCCTCTGATATTTAGCTCCATTCAATCACTGACCACAGCTGTCAGCGATTCAGTTTCCCATTTTTTGCTTTTAGATTCCTTCAGTTTCATGTATGATGCACAGAGACCTTAGAGGAGACAGGATTTACCTTGCAGTGGTGGGCAACATTACAAAAATTCACCCTGTTGTGAGATCAGGGGAAAACCCGATATCACTACACTCTTATATCTACTTTAACTAAACCTAACTCTGTGATTCAGTCTTCTATGCCTAAAATAATAACACATACTATGCTCTGAAGGATTATTTAATCCTAAATGTGCTGAAATATTTGTATAGAAGATATTGTATAAAGCTATCTAACTGTTCATTGTGTTAATGGCAAGAAATAGCATTTCACAGGACAATATAATAACAGTAAGAAAAGCCCACACAGATAAATCCAGGAATTTCAAAACATTTATTCTCCCAAAACCACCAAACCAAACAAAAAATTCCTACATGGTTTGAGTTAGCTAGAAGTGTAAAAGTTTTATTCAGGTCCAAAGAGACAACACGGCATTTCTGAAACCAAAAACTTCATGTGCTGTTGCAAAGAAAGTGGAGTTGTCAAACTTAATCATCAGGTTTGTCCTTATTTTCAGAAAGGCAGAAAGCAAATGAAATGCCAAGTAATTAAAAGTAAGAGTACAGAACTATAAGCACTTTGCACAGCAAACATTACAGCTGGACATTGAATTAGTATTAGAATGTTTTAGTGCTTAATTATCATACTACTGAGTTTCAAATCCCAAGATTGCTCCCAGCAAGCTGAAACAGGGACTAAATAGGATATAGTCTGCTCTTCTCCTTAGGTCATTACTGTATCAAACTGTACCAATAAATGTCTCTTTTTTAGGCTACAAAAAAAGTTTCTTTTTAAGTCCTCAGTGCGGACCACCCATGAGGGGAGCATCCAAGTCTCCTGCTGTGAATAAATGCTGTTCTGTCATATTTGTGTAATGTTTCCACCTATTCTACAGGGACCAGATTTGAGTGCATTAACTAACATTTGATTCAGCAGTAGTAAATGTCTGCTGAATGAATCCAAGAACTCCATCTTCTTTACTACTGCAGATGTCCCTTGTCTTTTATGCCAATAGGACCATTATGGTGATTTTTCCCTTTTTCTTATTCACAACGACAAATGCCAGCATAATCAACCTTTGGAAATTTTCCAGGCAAAGAGAGGAAGAGAAGAGTGCTAACCTAATCATCTGTGCTATGCTGTAAGGAAAAAAAAAGCTGGCCAGGCAGACCACCCTGCTTATGGAAGAATGATACCAGGTGCATTGTGATAACACTAGAAATATTTGTAATGAATTTCATGTAAGGAAAAAAAATGGGGTTTCCATGCTGAATAGGCTGCCGGTCTTTTCTCTCTGCATGTCAGAATGACACCCTTGGTCTTTTTGGATGAGTTTAATTACAGCAACACTTTAATGCTGCCAGTAATAAAGAACTATTAGTACTGCTCTCAAAGAGGCAAAAAGCTTTCATGCTGCAAAGAGCTAGGGATGCTCTTAAAATAATAAAGGGCAGTCAAGCAATCACATTTGCTCTGCCAAGAACTTTTAAGACGTAATGCAGAGGCTTGAAGCTTCATTTACCAAAACTTTTGCTGAAGTTTAATGACTAAAATGCAGGTAATAAAATTGCAACAATAATTGCATGCTTAAGAATGAAAAGACAAAGTAGTTCTATTTTCACTGAAGAGATGACTTTTAGGGCTATCACTATTTTGGACCCTAAAAGTACAGGGAACAGTGCCACTGCAGAATACAAGAGATTTTTATGGAACCCAGACTGTGGATACAAGGGTTCATCTGAGAGTTCAAATTTCAAAGAGCAACATACCGTATTGTATATCAGGAAAATAACATGGATATACAGAATTTAAAAGAAACAACCCCTTGATAAGATAGGGTCTGAAGAATCCTGAATAAAAAGTGCTTCAATTTTTCTGCTATTTCTATCCATTACTACTGCCTAAAGTAGCTGGAAATGGTGCTGTGCTTTTAAACCATGCAGACAGAAAGTGGGGATCAACACAGGATATGTGGCAAACCAGCTTTTAAAAAGGTTATATTTGAGACAATACTTTAGGTTACATCAGGCTGCCTTTTTCTTCTTCTTGGTTGAGAGGTCAAAATTGCTAGAGGTAATTGCTTTCCATGGTTGTTGTGCAGAGCTCAAGGATCTACATAGTGTATAAAGACATTAAATATTCTCCAAGTCTTCCAACAACGTCACACCCAAAATCACTGATGTGAAGCAGAATGGAAAGGATCAGAGATCACCAGTAGAAAGATGGCAACTAGAAGAAAAATTCCATTAGACAGAGGCACACTTACATTAAGGCTGCCAAGAGGACATGCCAGTCTGGTTCTGGCATTACAATAAGGCACTACTACCTTCATTTTCAATTTAGAAACTTTCAGTTAATCATTTTTAAAAGTGACTGAAAATTCTTGGCATTAATATTACATCAGTCCTTTAGTTGTGGAAGCTGGTTCACTCCTACAGTCTTTTTAATTGATCGTTTTTGAGGATTAACCATCTTCGGGTTTCCTGGAACACGGTATCTCCCTCTGAAATAAAATGGGTGAAGTTAGCCATCAAGTGTCATATTCCCTGTAAGCTTTAACTGCTAGAAATGTGCATGCTTTTTATATTTGCGTATCTGACTACTATCATGAATTAATAAACCCAAGAGAGCAAAACACACTTAAATATATGTATTTCTGGGTTTGCAGGTTAGCAGAACATGTAATTGTTCTGCATACAAACTCAATCTTCATGTCATAATTCCTGACTACTTCCTGTTACGTAAGTGGTGGCATTTGAAGCACATGAATAAAATACTAAACACTGGCACTAAGAGAATGATACTCACCTAAAGAGACATTTTTGTCAGGTAAAGTATCCCCATCAGAAAATGGAAAAACACTTCATGTAGATGTAATTACAGCTCTCTGCAGGTATTCCACTCCGGAGACCCAGGCTCTCGAGCCCATGATCATAAGAAATGCCCATAGGAAATGCTGCCAGCAGAATCCTGAAGTGGTACTCATGGATACATACACTATCTACATAAAACCTACTAGAGCTTCATCTTGATCATCTAAGAAGTCAGTGGAAATGTAAACAATTCTCCAGGGAAAGAATGGTGCTTCCCCAAACTGGAAGGGTTACTCCCACGACCAAGCAGCATGCATCTCTGCTCCTATGCAACACACCTCTGTTTCTCTTTCTGTTCATTACTAGAGAAGACAGATAGCACTTTACATACTCCAATGATAATAATATAGAGTTTCAGTGTCTTTCTCAAGTAAAGGCATTTTGAGGGAAAATATATCACAACATCAAATCATTATATTCATCATGAGAGCTAGATATGTGGTAGAAGCTGTGATGATGTGATCTGTGCAAGTTTCAAATTTACAGGCAAAGAGGCAACAAAGCCATCTCTAGGGATCACTAGTCTTCCTGACACATCCTTTGTTCCAGCTCTGACAACCGGTCTTGGTCTTCAAGGGAGAACTGTGCCCATACAGATGTGGAGACAGTTCTACTCTCAGTTGGAACATCAGAACCCAAGCCCCCATGTATGCTCAATAATCAATTATTTAAATTCAAATCAGTTGATTACTCAAAATCAATTGATTAATCTGTAGATCACTGTACAGCTTGATGAAGCACACAGAAAATGTCCATGTGGAATTCTTTAGGCACAAAACCCCTTTCAGTCAAAACCAGCTGGACTCAATAGGCTAAAATGCCAGGTAGCTGCAGCAATGCAGTGTTGAAAATGAGCTAATAAGCCCCACTATATGCCTCAGTATAAGAGAGGGCTAAGAATGAAAATCAATTGGCTGCTCAGATTGCATCAGAGATATGAGCCATCAGGACACCCGTGTTCTTCCCAACCATCACCTAGTTATCTTCTCGTCCTGTGAATAACCATAAAAAGGACCTCTACTGAACTGAATGCATCAACAACTAGTGTTCACAACTACTACTCAAAAATGTGTTTAGTGTTGCTTTAATATACAGGTTGGGCTTTCCATACCTGTACCTATAGCTAAAACAAGCATTAAGCATAGTTTCTTAGTCTGGTTTCAGATCCAGCGCAGGCATTTGGTGAAAGGGCAACAGAGGTGAAATAAGAACTCTGGACAGAAGATTGTCAAATTATTCTCAAGAACATGATTACTTTCAATCATGAAGGTTTTCTCTTAATGAAATTATTTCTCATTAATGTCAGCTTGAACAAACAACCCTCAGGCTGTAAATCAGTAAGAGAATAATATAATTGTGGTGTCTTTGTGATGATCAAGGAGTGCGTACTTACATTCTAGTATTTCCCTAAAATACAAACTTTGTCAAATCCCCATTCTACATTCATGTTGCCAACAAAGATCAAAGTTTGTTGTTTGAAAGTTCTAAGTCACTGATTATAAAAGGCAATCCTTTGCAAACTAGGTCCTTTTATATTAAGAACAACTTAAAAGATGAACAATTAAAATTACAGGTTTAATGTACTTTAACTTTTCAAAAGTTAAAAAAGAAAACCTCATAGGGAAAATGGATTGAAAAGGGATATTTGTTCCAATACTCATCTTCTGAGACCAGCAGTTATAGGACACTTTGTTTTCTTTTACACTTTATTTTCTTCTGTTTGATATTAAAAAAATTACAGAAACACAGTGTCATATAATTTCACGGTAGTAGTGCTCTACTAAAATAGATTGTAACAAAACCCTGACATAATCACAAGTTAGTGCAAACTCTCAGCAAATCTCAGTATCTGACTGATGATATTTAATCTCAGTGCACAGGCAGTGAATTCTCCTGATTCTAGCTTTCTAATCTTCTCCATATGAACCACATTAAATACCACTGGGGCCAGAAGCGACACTCTGGTATATGGGGCACTTTGGTATCCCACAGTGCTTTTTCTATATTGAGAAACTTCAGTTACAGATTTGAATTCACACTGTGCTACATTAATTCATATTCTACTAATACCCTCTTCTGGAGCATGAAAGTTCACTGTTCCAATTTACAAAATCCTGTGATTCTGTGCTTACATAGAATGAGAGGATAAAGCTGGTAGGGAAACATGTCCACACAATTTCATGCTCATAATTTACTTATTACATTTTCATATGATGCCAATATATACTGTGTATGCTCCTTTTAATAATATGGGTAAGTGGGTTTGTGGAAGGGTATTTAACGTGAGATACTAAATACATAGAAACCATTCTAGCTTAGGAAGTCTCCCAGTACAAAGTATTTGGGAGAGTTCCAAAAGCAAATATTATATCTGCTTGCTTACACACTTGTGTAGGTATCTGCTTTTGGGCAATGGAGGCAGGTTACTGGGTCCAACAAACTTTTGATTCCCTATATGCTTCATACTTTATATTCTTAACATTTCTAGTTCAGGTAAAAAATTAACCTCTTCCAATTTCAAGCTTATCCACAAGCATTACCATCAGAAATTACTTTTATTTCTGTATATCTCAGAGCAGGTGGACTCTTCAATACTATATTTCTAACTCATACAACTAAAGAGAAATCTATTAAACAATGAAGCCTTTGAATGCTGACATCTAAAATCACTCACACAATCGCCCACAAAAAGCTTTACAATCGATAGGCTAAAAAGGACCGAGCAAGGCACTTATTTAATTAATTTACTCTTCATGTACTAAAGGGTATACTTGTTGCTCTCAACTCCACAGTAATATAAAAAAAGCCATCCATTTCAATGTACTTTAACTTTTCAAGATCATCAGAAGTATTTTAAGATTTAAAAAGGCCACTTAAATATATGTATTTTCAATGTTGCAAGATATTTAAAATTAAATAAAACTGACTGAAAAGCAGTATCAAAAATTATGTTAAGAGTAATACTTTGTCAGTGGGATTATGCTTAGTGATATTTACCATAAACAGAAATTTGCAATGTTTAAAACATATATCAGAAAACAGGAAATATAAAGGAAATTTACCTCAGTATCTGTTTTTCTCCCTCACCACTCAGAGCATCTGGTTTTTGCCTTTCAACAATTTTAAGTGTAGCTGAGGTCTGTAATAGCAAAATTTTTACAGAACAAGTTAAATCCTAACCACAATCATAGTTAAGGAAGTAAATATTTCCAAACTAGTTTTGTTGTACTACAGCCTTACTGACCTAAAGTATTTTAAGTACATATTATACTGATTCCATGTTGATTTAGGTAATTGAACACACACCAAAATCCCTTGCTGTGCAAAAATACCATTATTTATTAAGATGCATGATCAGAGAATATGCAATTTCAATCATCATATTTTTGGTGATATTCCCTATAATTCCACATTTCCATGGAAAATTCCTCTACAACATTCTTTAGAATGGCTATTTTACATTCAGAGAACTAGAGATAGGAATATTAATCTGAAGATTACTATTTTTTTCATATGATTCTGAAATCATATCAGTAAATAACCAATTGCTGAAAATATAATGTACTAACTACCTTGAGTGTCACTGGTAAAATCCTAGTCCCCACTGTCCCATTTAAGCAACATGCCAGTGCATATACTTCACTTCAAACTATGTTTTATGCATGTTAATGCTGAACATAGGCACTCTGCTTGCTAGCATGTTCAGCAATAAAATCAGCTTTTATTTCCTACTTTCTTCCTCTGGAAGTTCTCAGTTTCACTCTTAATGCAAAGATATAATGGTTATCATGGACATTTCCTGGGCTTTTTCTTGGTTTCATGCTGGACAGTCAGTTTAAGCAATTCTTTCAGATTTCCCTAAGTAGCAATGAACCATGTAAGAGAATCAGTTGCCCACTGTGCAAACATGGAAACACTGCCAATTACAGGCTTTCACCCCAGTTAGCAATGACAGGAGTTCAGAGACAGCCATTCTTGAGTGTCACACTAAGCTATTACTTTTACATTATTCAGGAATTAAGGGTTTTTCCAGAATAAAAAGTACTATAAATCTTTACAGATTCTGTTGCAGGTTCCTCCAGTTTGTAGTATCAACTTTTATGTATTATGTACCTTGCAGCAACGAAATTTAACCTGTGATTTCACCAAAACAAGTTGTCTTATCTCATAAAATTAATGAAAATATGTGCTGTAAAGTGATTTTGAACTGGTTGGCTAGTTTGTCTTTAAAACAAGAAAGGAGAAATACGAAAAAGAGGAATTGCTACTTAAGGTAGGTGTTACTCCTGCTAATAATCTGCTTCTGTTCAACTGCACAGCAGTCTTGTGACTAATGGATGGGCAAGCAAGTATCAGAAAATTGCTTCAACTTTGTCAGTTAAAAGCACTTTGACTATGCTAGGGAACAATGAAAATCCAATTGATACGAAAGCAAAGAAGTATTTAAAATTAATAAACTGTAGCAATCTTTCAATTTATAGCTCTTAACACTTTTTAGAAAGCAGCTTTTGTAATGGATTTGGTATATGAATGAAGTGATGAAACACTTTGACCTAACAGCATTAACATATGCTGTTGCTATATTAAGAAAGTGTAATGATTTTTAAAAGTTACTGAGTCACACATTTTTCTTACCTGTAAGATCTCTGAGAGGTACATGCGCCGCTCATCATTAGCTTTGTGGTAAGCCTACAGTTAAAACAAGAGATTCAGGCTACCATTAAGCAAAATTTTTAAAAGTTGAATCACAAAGGAAAACTCCAATACACAGCAGAATGTTTTTCCCGTGATATATTTTGTGGAACTATTCTTTTGTGTGTTTCACACACATTGTCAGACAACATAATGTCTTTTATGGACAAGGGGCATACAGTGATTACAAACCTTTGCTTCTTGTTCCAGTCTAAGTTCATAGTCCTTTAGCTGATTTTGGAGACTCTTCTTCTCTTCTTCCAGCTGTTTAAGAACCTCCTTTAAGGAACCCTGTAGTTATAATAAATAAAACAACGCTTTACAAATATTTCCATTTTGTATAAAGATGTCATCACCACAGCCCTTATTTTATAAGCATTATGATGTTTGTCATTCTCTTTGGTTCTTGCGCACTTTTTGTTTTCATGGTTCTGGCTGGCACACTGCAGAGACAGAAGCAATTAGCCATATGCTACTATTATTAGTTATGCACTACATATTTCCACTGTGTTAAAATGATGCAGGTACAGCTTTCCACACTCCTGCTCCTTGACAGATTAGCAAAGTCACCAGTCATAATTGCTCCTTTCTTCTAACCAAAATTTCCTCTGATTTCAGATCTTACCAGCACATCCATTTTCAAACCACTTGCTGAGAGAGCTGCTGAACTGGCTGAAGAGGCACATGGCATGTCAAAGGTAACTCATACCAACTTGGCTAGGAAGCAGTATTTTGTGGGAACACTATCTGTCTTAGATGTTCAGCCATTTACCTTGCCTGCAACTGGGATAAATTAGAGTAACAGCAGTAGTCCATTGTGATTACTGGCGCTGGCCGAATCTTTTCTTGCTGTGTAATGGAAGTAAAACACACACCCAAGCAGGATCTCCTCCACTTCTACCATGGAAAACTGCTTCTCATAATCCCTTTTACAAACTGATCCATTCCATCCAGTAGAGTCATTCTTATACAAGCCTCTAGCATAGATGACTTTAAATTCCTTATCTTAGGGTTTCCTCCTCCAAGCTCAGCAACAATGCAACAAAGAGGAATTTGGGCAGACATGCCAGGAGGCCTGCAAACAAGGAGCTCCTGGACAAGCTTCACCACAAAAAGAAAGCCTAGAGAGGGTAAAAACATAGGCAGGTAACCTGAGAGGAATACAGAGATTGTCCAGTCAGGGATCAGGTTAGGAAAGCCCTGATATAATTAAACCAGGCCAGGGATGTCAAGGGCAACAAGAAAAGCTTCTATAGGTATGTTAGTGATAATAGGAAGTCTAGGGAAAATGTAGGCCCTTTCCAGAGAGAAACAGGAGACTGGGTTACCCAGGACATGGAGAAGGCTGAGGTTCTCAATCACTTCGTTGACTCAGTCTTCACCAGCAAGTGAAGGGATGGCATCCAGAGAAACCCTGACAGGTTTTAGAGGTGGGCCTGTGCAAAAAACCTCATGAAGTTCAACAAGGCCAAGTTCAAGGACCTGCAGCTGGATCAGGGCAATCCCAAGCACAAACACAGGCTGGGTCGAGAATGGATTGAGAGCAGCCCTGAGAAGAAGGACTTCGGAGTGATGATGGATAAAAAGCTTGATATGATCTGGCAACATGCACTTGCAGCCCAGAAAGACAACTGTATCCTGGGCTGTATCATATCCTGGCCAGCAGGTAGGGAAGTGACTGTCCTCCTCTGCTCTGCTGTCTCCCAGCCCCACCTGGAGAACTGTGTCCAGCTTTGGGGGTCTCAAGAAGGACGTGGACCTGCTGCAACAAGTCCAGAGAAGGGACACAAAGATCACAGAGCTGGAGCATCTCTTCTCCGAACACAGGCTGAGACAGTTAGGCTTGTTCAGCCTGGACAAGAGAAAGCTCTATGGAGGCCTTACAGCATCTTCCTGTACCTGAAGGGGGCCTACAAGAAGGCTGGAGAGGGACTTTTGTCTTACAAAGGCATGTAGTGACAGGGATAATGGCTTTAAACTGAAAGAGAGTAGATTTAGATAATAGGAANAGAAGGGACACAAAGATCACAGAGCTGGAGCATCTCTTCTCCGAACACAGGCTGAGACAGTTAGGCTTGTTCAGCCTGGACAAGAGAAAGCTCTATGGAGGCCTTACAGCATCTTCCTGTACCTGAAGGGGGCCTACAAGAAGGCTGGAGAGGGACTTTTGTCTTACAAAGGCATGTAGTGACAGGGATAATGGCTTTAAACTGAAAGAGAGTAGATTTAGATAATAGGAAGAAACTCTTTACTGTGAGGGTGGTGAGGCACTGGAAGAGGTTACCCAGAGAGGTTGTGGATATCCCATCCCTGGAAGTGTTTAAGGTTGGATGGGTCTCACAGCAATCTAATCTAGTAGAAAGTGTCTCTGCCTATGGCAGGGGCGTTGGAACTAGATGATCTTTAAGGTCCCTTCCAACCCAAACCATTATTCAAGGTCAGTTTGTACCTGATTGTTCTTGTACTGAAATGTGTTTTAGGATAAATGTTCTTCTTCCTCCCTGGTGTTTGCCCCCAGCAAGTACAGACTGAAGACATGAGCATCTTTTTTCAACATTCATTTTACTAGGATAAATAAGTTGAACTTTTAAAAATGGTCTTTCACACAGCAGGCTATCCTTTCATCAAATCATCTTAGTAACCCCTTTGTACATCAGGCTGGAGCTAAACCTTCTTATGGTTGGAGAACAGAACTGGACTGTGGTCTGCAGTACTCCAAAAGCTATCTCACTGCCTTGAACAATGTCAGTGATAATTCTTTACCTATATAAATTTTAGGACTGTGTTTTCCTTTTTCACAGCTGCACAACGATGGCTCACAAGCAACAAGGGATCAGCTAGAATACCTAGATGTTCCCCTGCAGTTGTATCAGCTCGCAATTCATAGCAGAATTTTTTTATTATTTTCTAAATCCTTTGGTCTACACTATTAAAATTTATTCCCATTTTTAATAATCTATCCTTCAGTGTCTTTCTTTTTCTAAACAACATCCAGATCCCAATTATATTATATAATTGGTTTCAGGAGAGAGATATCATAATCTAATTCTACTTTGTGTATCAAGGTCATGAATTAAATATTAAGATTTTTCCTAAACCTGATCCTGCAAGAACTCTGCTTGCACTCTCCCAGCAGACTCCTTCACTAATCACTGCTATCATGTTCCATTTGCCAGCTCCTTACTCCCTCAACAAATCTACTCATTTTCATTTTCTCAATTAATCAGTCACTTCCCGTGTGACATGGTGTCTTTATCAGAGGTCACAACGAATATGATTACTATATTTATTGTGTCAACAAATCTACTGTCTCATCACAGAATATCAACAGGTTTGCCCACCATGAGACACTTTTAATAAATCCATGTTTCAGTTTAATTTTGCAACAACTATTTCTCTCTTTATCTTAAAATTGAAAAAAAAAGTGCTTTACTCCAGCATACACAATGCACACATCTTTATTAAAGCCACTTGCAGATCAGTGATGTAGCAAGCCAGTTCTTTCAGCATCCTAAGATACAGATTACCCATTTGCCTCATTTTAAGCACATCCAGCTCTTTGAATTTTCCTTAGGATTTGGTTACTGTCATTTCCTCTTCCAAGCACCTCCTGATATTAGCTATTTTTTGCTTTGTTCTGCATTTTATTGTTTCTACCTTTACTAAAAACTTAGGCAATATAGACATGTTTAATTTAAAGTGAATGAATTCATGATCCCTTGATCTGGCAGGCTTTTTGACTGGCTTTTCTGAAATATTTTTATAGATTTAAAAAATCTAAAATAGCATTCCCTCCTTTTTAACCAGTATTTTCTGATAAAATATGTTAATTATCACATCTACTGAGATCTGTGCCTCATCATTATTATAGCCCTTGGTTTTTAGTCTTTATTTATAAGAATCACATATGATACAATTTCTGGCAGTAATTTAATAATATTATAACCAAATTAATCCATTCAAATGTTATATTTATATCTATATCTGACTGTGTGGATGGGATTTAGTCTGATGTGAGTATACTTACATTTGAGTATCCATATGTGATTGAGCTCCTCCTAAGAGTCACAGTGAAGACAATCACTGATGTTCAGTGATTCATTCAGCTAGGCAGCTAAAGAGCTCAACTCAGTTGCCACCTGAGATGTTCTAGAGAGGCTAAGACATTCATGTGCAGCAGATACAACACATGGGTTGCACATGACACATCCTTCTGGAGCAGTAGTGGGCTACTCTGCACTGAAACATCTGCAAGACTGTTTACACAACTATTCCACTCTGTACTCAGCTGACTGTATTAATAAGACCTGAACTGCCTGTAGTAGGAATTAAAATATCTAGCCAAGAGGTAAACATTTATATAGAGAAAAGAAAATATTTGTATCCTAATATTTAAGTAAATCATATTGCTTCAATGTATATTTCAATATTATTTCCCAATATTACTGTGACTAAATTTGTTTTCCCTACTCATCCTCAAGATGAATACATCCAAACAGCTGACCAAGAAAAAAACAACAACATTTACTGTAAAAGTCTCTCACACCTGCTACATACCACATCTATCACTGTTATGTTCTTTCCTGACAAGTGTGTACCTTCCTTTAATACTTCTCATCCCTTCATGTTTTCATTATCAATGCTATTCTACTGCATTCCTGGATAGTCAGGTTCTCCCACTTGTCTGCTTAGGTCCCCTGTGTAAAATACCTATCTGTTACAGAATTTTTGTTTCTTTTTAGTTCTAAGCACCTCCTTAGTCAGAATAGATGAATCCTTTCACTTTTGCACTGATTACCTGACCATTGCCTTAATAATCAATTATTTCTTCTCAAGACCTTAGTGCTTTGCTAGGCCTTTACTTACCAGATTTTCTCAGTAAGCATGGAAAGGAAGAAAACACAATTCTCCAAATATTTCCACCTTCTTTTTCCACAAAAATTTCAATTTTTTTTCCCTTTTTAGCATGCAAATCTCAGACCCAGAAGGCCAGTATCCCTATATGGTATATTTTTCAGAGAGTTTGTGAATGCTTGCTAATGGTAAAAAATTACATCTGCCTGTTTGAAGGCTCGAGTCTTTTCTAGCAGCTACAGATCATGGCACCTTTTACTTTTTTTTTTTTCCCCCATAATTTTCTGCATAACATGTTACTTATTTGGCTCCAAATTTTATTTTTCTTTTAACAAATCCTGGTTTTTACTGAGATTTCCCTCAGAATAATTTCTATTAAAATCAAGATTTAGCAGAAGTGTGGCAAAAAGCATAGTACTTTCAAAACATGTTGCAAGAGAGAATAACCCCTCCCACTGTTCAATATGAAAAAAAGGGAGATACGGAAGAGCTTCATCTTTGAAGAATATTTTGCATATAATAACTGAATTGTTATTAACTTTAATCCGTTATAATGGGAATACTTGAGACATGAAAAGAACTGAGGGGTTGTTAGGTATTTTTTTAATTAATTAAAAAATTAAATTAAAGCAGAAGTACCTTAGATGCAGATGCAATCTTTGTCCTAATACAGAGGACTCCTACAGTCAATACAGGCAATGTTGGGAAATTCAAGGAGAAAAAGTAAGCTGCAGATTAAAGAGATTTGGCTAAATTCCACTAGGGTCATGTGCTATTTCATTTCAACAGCAGTGTCTCTACAGAACTAAATAAGACAGATAGAGAAGGCCTCAGCACTGTCCAACTATGAAACTAAGGTGTTTTGCCTTTTTGACCTCACTGCACATTAAAGACTATGACCATCTATCTGACAGCATATTTTGTACAACATATTTTGTACCACCTACTACATATTTTGTATCACCACAGTAAGTTTAAATACAAAAAATACAGAAGCTTATGCTGCTCTCTAGATTTGTTCTATGTAAGTCCACAGTCCATTATTTATTCCTTACTAGATCGTCCATCAGTGTTATATAAGACAACAGGACTTGGTGTTGCAGCTGTTACTTAAAACAGAGCAATTTGGTATCTCCTTAGTGATGGTACTCATCTAATTTCTTTGAGTTCCTTCACTGACAAAGTAGACTACTTTTAGATCTTTTTTTTCATTAGTCTTTTCAGAAGCACTGTCTATTTTTTGCTGCCAATGCAGCTGGTCCACTGCAGATGCCTGGGCATTCATTCAGCTCTGGAGCAAGGATGCTATCCAAACACAAGCAAACAAACAGTGCACTACACTGCTTCTGATTAGCAAGAAGACGGAAATAAGTTGATAATGTGACTAAAAGTATACAGTTACCATCCCTACAATATCTGGGTACCTCAAAAATTGTAATAAATCTATGCTTACAATTCTTCTGTGAAATAAGAAAGCTATACAATACTCCAAATTTACAGATTGGGAAGTGAAACCCAAAATCAAAATAGGACTGGAGCTGAAATTGTGCTTCAGGAAGAATTTAACACCTTAATGTTAGCAAAGCAGTCTGTGCAATATCTTACATTCCTTGCATTTGGTTTTGCTGAAAGCTGTTGTCATTGCTGAGAGCTGTTGTCATTGTGGTTGCCCATCGGCATAAGCTTAATTGAGCTGCTTAGTTTGCTGCTATAAGTTTTCATGGAGTCTCAAAGCAAGGCTTCCTGAAGATGATCTCTAACAGAGCACAGCTGGCAAGGATGCTCTACCTACGTTATATGAGGAAGAAAGCACATGACCCTATCTAACAGCCTGGAATTTAACACAGAAGGAAATTAGCTGAGTTATATTTTAGTCCCCTGCTACCCTAAGAGCTTGCATTCTCATATCTCATATCCCGAGAATGCCCTTGCCATCATCATACTTAATTAGTGCTGAGATAATTTTTGAAGCCAGGCTGCTAATCAGTCAGAAATGCAAAAATTTACATGGAGGGAGAAGGAACAAGTGAGAAAGGCTGCAAGGTCATGCCTACTTCTGGAAAGGAGGCAGGATTTCAGCCACAGTTCTTGGGTGTTTCTTATCAACTTCCCATTGGTTTTCCATCTTTATATGTAATCTGTTTTGAGTCCCAGTCTAATTGCTCTTCTCCCAGCTAATATCTAGGAACCTTAGTCAGCTAATTCAGCCTTTGGACTTCTGTTCCTGCATCCATGTACCTAATTGATGATGTGGAGTTCAGTAGGCAATACTGAAGATCTTATGGGAATCTACCAACACAATGTTCCTACTCAACTAAAAGACCTCTCCAAGTCGCCAAAGACTATTAAATGCAATTTCAAAAACAGACACTAGAAAATTTTAAAATTTAAAAGTAATTAAAGTAAAGAAAACCTTCAGAGAGGTTCTAGAGGACTACTTTAGCCAGGCCTGGTTATAAGGTACCTACTATTCCTACTTTCAACGCAGTAACTGGAGAACTAACTGAGTCCTTATATATCTGAAGCCTTTAGCTGCTGCACTTCAATACAAATCAAGAGATGAGGAACACCAGCATATAAACTCAGCTAAAACATTAAGGGCTGGATTTGCCTTTCCTGAATTCTGTGGGAAACAAGCAAAAAGAACCCTCACCATTGAATTCTCAATGCTCATGACTATATGAGCAGCTTAGTGCTGTGTAAAACAACACAAAAGCAAAATCTCACAGAAAACAGAGCTTAAACCTACAGACTTGTAGCAGAGTTCTTGCATCATAGAAAAGCCTCTAAACAAAGCAAGGACTAGTGAGAACTCAAAAGGACCAGGAGTTCCCAGATATGCAGCACTCCCCCAGAAGGAGAAATTGCTAACAAAACTCCAGAATGAACCAGTAAGATAAATTCTGAAAAAGCTTAATAGAAGTAGTTTGCTATTGAATACTCAAATATTTGGGGTTTTTTAAGATAGATTCAATATAGGTTTTTCTACTAAGCCTTGAACAGCTGGACAATGTATTCCTGAAAAGGAGACATAAAAAAAGGCATTTAATCTGAATTTAAGATCCTTTGTTTTCAGTAAATTGTCCACTCAGGCAAGTTAAAAAGACACCCTGGTAAGTTAAAAGACACCCTGAGATTTTAAGTGAATACTTATTTTATGTAGCAGAATTTTTCAGGGCTTAGCATGATTCACTTTAGGAACAATTGTGCATTAATCTTGTGTTCAGCGGTGACCAAGCCCAGACCTTCACAAAGGTGTTCTCCAGTTCTTTTTTCATATAATTTCCTTTTCACTCCACTGAAGTTACATATTTGGGTTAACTCTTGCCAGAAAATGAAATTATACAAAAAAATACTGCAGCTGAATTTTAAGGCCACCCACATGAATTGCTCTCATTCTGGATTTTTCCTTGCCCTGCTATCAGTGGCAACAGAGGTGACAATTTCTAACAATCATTACGCAACACACAAGGTGACCAGTCCTTGACGTCATCAAGCAGCTCAAACTTGCTTTCATCAGAGCCCAGTTCATGCAGACTATTGATAATTATGGCAATTTGCTTTAGCTCTAATCCTCTGTAAATTTTCCCCATGAGTTAGAACAGAAGCAATATATCTGTCAGTTGTGTAGAACAAAAAACAACACAAGAAGCCTTTGCAATCCATTCTACTTGACATTTTAAATGAAATGAAGTTTTGTTTAGAAAACAAATTCCCCCCCAACACTATGAGGTGACATTCATTGGCTGATTTAGCTGAATCTTTTAACATATCATTTTAAACTCATTAAGAGCAAAAAGAAATACTACATCTTCAGTTTTACTGAAATGGAAATTGATTTTAGATTATCAATAATAATAATCAGAATTATTCATATTTCGACATCCAACATGCACTTGATGTATATACACTAGATCCTGTAAGAGCTTTAGGACAGGTGAGGAAATGTTCCATATACTTGTGTAGTGGGTTGACCCTGGGTGGATGCCAGGTACCCACTAAAGCCACTCTCTCACTCCCCTCTGCAACTGGACAGAGAAAAATAAACCAGTTCAGGATTCATGAGTTGAGATAAGAGCTGGGAGAGGTCACTTACTGATTACCTTCATGTGCAAAACAGACTCAAAGTGGGGATACTACTTAAACTTATTACTTACAAGATCAGAGCAAAAGAGTTAGAAGTAAAATAATCTTAAAACCACCTTCCCTCTGCCCCTCCTTTCTTCCATATTCTCCCTCCTCTTCCCCAAGAGGTGCAGGGGGATGAGGAATGGGGGTTACAGTCAGCTGTTGTTTCTGCCACTGCTCAGAGAGAGAAGTCCTTTTCCTGCTCCTGTGGGGTCCCTCCCATGGGAGAGTCCTTCACAGACCTCTCTGGTGTAAGTCCATCCCTCGGGCAGCAGTTCTTCACAAAGTGCTGTCCC
>VYXB01000874.1:227763-254254 GCA_013397135.1 Pachyramphus minor | reverse complement strand
TGGGCTGCAGGTGGGTCTCTGCACCCCGATGGTCCTCCATGGGCTGCAGGGGCACAGCTGCTCCACCATGGGCTGCACCATGGGCTGCAGGGGCCACAGCTCCGGTGCCTGGAGCACCTCCTGCCCCTCCTTCTGCACTGACCTTGGTGTCTACCTTGCTGTTCACATGTTCTCACTCTGCTCTTTCCTGGTTGGAATTCTTTCTGCATAATACCTTTCTGTTCTTAAATATATTACTACAGAGGCATTACTATCACTCCTGATTGGCTTGGCCTTGGCCAGCAGCAGGAATCCTGTCCTGGAGCTGGCTGGCATTGGCTCCACCAGAGAGGAGAAGCTTCTAGCAGCTTCTAACAGAAGCCACCCCTGTAGCACCCCCCTCCCCCAATCAAAACCTAGCCACAGAAACCCACTACAACTTGCCTAAATGCCAAGTGCCCCCTTGTGGTCAGCATCATCTTTAGATTCCAAACCAGACAGAGTGGAACTAGTTTGATGCAGTATAGTAGATGTGGGATGTTGATACCCTAAATCCTTATGTCAGGGGTCTCCACAGCATTGCTCACACAAGTTACCTGCTGACTTGGGCAGGAGGAAGTTAAAACTGAGAACTCCACTGCTGTAGTTCAGAATTGACAGAACAAGATGTTAGTGACTCTGAAATGTTTCACTTACTGTCTTTCCTGGTAGGCCTGAAAAAGGCTGGAGATTGCTTCTTTATACATTTTCTCTGGAAGATATCCCAGAGTCCCCATCAATTGCTAAGGAATTCTTGAGAACAGTAGATAACAATGTCACTTGACTCCACAATTTCTCTCTGATTGTTTTCTTTGAAACACGAAGTATATTCTGCCTCTGAGCATACCACAGATTTGAGTAAAATAGTCTCCTGGTTTGTGCAAGGCCACCAGGAGGAACAACTAAAGCCAACATGACAATTAAAGGAAAAAACGTAAATCAAAAAGGTTCTTGGACGAATTCAAAATATTTGAGGCCAAATGAAAGGAGTAGGAAGGTGAAGTCTGGGGGTGGGGCAGAATACAGCTTAGGGCAATCAGACCAGACTACAGAACTTTCTCCAAAATACTTCCAAGTTTCATGAAAAGCTAGGATACCAGATTTCTTCTTCCCATAAAGCTACTGATGACTTAATCCAGGAAGAGCAACAAGGTTCATTTAACAGTTACTTGCTAGAATTGTCAACATTTCCTATGCAATTATAAAGTGCTGATGTTCCCTATAGGCAGTTATCAACACCTACTGAAATACAAAGTCTTCATTACATGTTTTCACAAAATCAAGATTCCCTTCCTGTCATACTGCAATCACATATGTCTCCAGTGTGACACTGCACCATGTTCTGCTTGCAGTTTAAAACTGAGAGCAAAACCCCTGAGGTGGTTCTGTGAGGGTCTCAGTTCTGTGGTCACTGTGCTCCCACAAAGACCACTTTGCAAGGCAAGTATATGGCCCTTAATGTCAGAATTTTCTCAGCTGTGGTGCTGGACATTCTGGAAAATGGTGATTTATCACAGAAACCCTGGTTCCTTGGTTAATCTTAACTAGAGTGTTGCTAAGGCAATGCTATCAGGAGTGTGCTCTTCTGAACTGATTTTGCAGTATGCTTTTCAGTATTTGCATACTAAAGCCATTATCGAGGGATTTGTTCTTGCAGAAATGGTGAGAGAGAAAGGAATAGTTTTCTTTCTGCTTATATAGGAAATCATGCTAAGCAGAGAGCATGTATTTTACCAAAACTCATTTATTGAAAAAATGCAAACAAATGAAAGCAGCATGTTTAAAAGAAGTAAGTAAAATTCACATCATGTTATACTTTAGAGAGAAGGTATTCCTTCTGTAATTATTTCTGACTGTATGACACTTGCATTGTTCATAACATAACATAAAGGAAATTACTGACTAAACAGTTTTCACTGTTGGAATTCCTTTGTGCTTTTCACCATTTAGGTTATTTTTAATCTACCCTCAGTATAAAAAAGTTATTTTCTAAACCCTGTCTGTAACAAACTGTGTGCTCAAGGTATTGATTCTGCATCTACTGCTATGTGACACCTACATGATTTTTTGTATTATAAAAAAACCCCGTATTATCTCACATCAATATAAGGACTTCAGAAAGATAACTGTATATTTAAATGGTTTAGTGCTGTTTTCAATAGCAAGAAATCATTCATCAATACAATCCAAATTCTAAATCAAAAATCGTGCAAGCCATCTGCAACAATTGCTGCAATTTTTATCAACACAGAAAATCCTCTGTGCTTCCTTGTTCATCACTCCAGAATTTGCATTTGTATTCTGCTCTTTCATTCAGTTTTTTATAGCTTGCTGACTGCCAGAGTCCCTGTTGACTAATTTTTTTTTTAAATTTTCCCTGTAGTGCTTGATATCAAGAAAATATTTTATGCTGCCTATCTCTGAATGGGTTGAATTACTCTACAGATGTGTTTTTCTCCTTCTATTCACTATAGCAGGACATTAAATGACTAGCTGAGTGAGATAAATCTCCTTAGTATCTTTGAGACAACTCCTCCTAAATACAGACGAAATTGTTTAGTAAGTTATGAATTACTAGAGGTCCTTCTAATAACTCTAACTGTATAATTCTAAGTTCACTGGGGACACAGGTCAAAAATACTTGAAAATTATATTTAATTTTCAAAATATATTGCTCAAAACAAAATCTACTATCTACTGTTGCCACATTATAGAAATTGTATCATCTTGCTGAACGAATCACTCAGTGATCTTTCCACAGAGCTTCATAGAATCACAGAATCAATCTTTAAGGTCATCAAGTCCAACCATTAACCCAGCATTGCCAAGTCCACCACTAAACCATGTCCCCAAGTCTCACATCTGCAGGGATGGTGACTCAACCACTTCCCTGGACAACCTGTTGACAACCCCTCTGGTGAAGAAATTTTCCTATGCAATACACATAAGAAATATATTTTCATATATGAATATATTCCTATTTATACGCAACTGCAAGTTGAAAGCTAAATATCACAGTGTACTTTTGATTTTTACAGACACATACACGATGTTTTATATATCCACTCTCTACATTTTGACTTTGAGCAAATGTATATTGATGACTGACTGAAAACTCTTTGGTTTTCTACTCACTTACCAGATCTCTCCTTTATTCTCATCTCTGAAGAAGCTAAGTATTTACCCCTAGTCCCCTGAACAACTCTCAAATCACAGAATCATAGAATAATATTCTATGATTCTATGATTCCCTCCTAGGCCCCTGAACAACTCTCAAAAATACAAAAAGGATTTAAACAAACCTAGATGCTTAAACACCACAAAATTTTCTGTGTATTTTTAACAATGTTTTATATGCTAAAAATATATTAAAAAAGAAAAAGCAGCTCTACCTTCCCCAAGAATATCTGTAAATATACACTGACTATTCTGATAGTTTCAATTAAAAAAAAAACACAAACAAACAAACAAACAAAAACACAAAAAAAACAAGCAAAAAGTAAGAACCCAGAAAACAAACAAACCAGCAAAACTCACAAAATACATCTATTTTCTTCTGCTCCTTCCATCAGAACAAGGAAAAAAATTAAACATTTCACTAAATCTTTAATTATTCTTCTTGTTTTTCTGGCTAGCAAAGAGGAGACTGTATTAACATTCAGTTGGAAAACTGAAGAAAGGACTTGAAACTGCAGAAGAAAAAGTCATGGCATGGCATGAAGGCTCCAGGCTTGCCCAGGCTTCACAAAGTAAGCCTATGACTTTTCAACCTGTCTTCTAGACTCCTGGCAAGTATGAATCTTTCAGCTGTGCTGTCATTCTTTCCTTTATGGGAACAGTAATCAACCCTCTTCAGAACCATAACTCACCATAACTGGTGAGGAGGCAATGCCATATTTAGTAGGGATTAGAAATGTACTGGACTGGTACTGGACTGCAGCCCAGCTTCCGGTAAAGGAGATTATCTCGCTGGTAATGTCTCCTGGAGTGATTGGCAAGGTGTAATTGGATTGGTTAAGAGAATACTACCAATTGGATGGAAATAAACACTTCTGATACTCTAAGCATGCATGACAATCTGTGCTTTACAGGCTGACAGGAATAACATCATCTGAAACTGTAAATTTTCTAGATCAATATTCTGTCTTCAAGACTGTTCTTCAAACTCAGTTGTACTTTTAAACCAATTCGGTGAAACAGAAAAGTGAAATGTGAAAAATTTTGTTCTCTTTTTAACTGGCTGTTTAGCCAATTAAACTATATAAATATAGTTTATATGTTCTGCCTACCTAGAAAACACCATGGTCTTAGCACAACACTAAAACTGGCAAAAATGTTTACTGCCTGACAGTCACAGATCAGATCAGAAAAAGCAGTTAATTATTCACACCCTGCTTACAACAGACAATCATTCCCACTAATAGAGCATGCAGCCTCCTCTAGGCTCAGTAAACTTCCATTTACCTTCAGAATCCAAAGCACAAAAAAAGTCAGATGGTAACACTTCTGTAAGCATAAGCAACAGGAATAAAAATCCTAAGAACCCTGCATCATAATGTTCATTATCGCTGATTATGTTAAAAGGCATTATCACATCTTTATCTACCTTCCATATTTCAAAAAGTGGGTAAAAAGCAGAAAAGGTGTCAAAGATTTCAGCAGATGGCAGACTAAGGAAAAAGTCATTCTGAATCTAAAATGATTTTCACTTCATTTTCTACTTTAGAAGACAAAATGGCCAAAACATTTGCTGTTTTTTTCCTTGCTGGTTTTTCCTCAAGATTGCAAAAAAAAATGTATTATGCTTTGTTGAAATACAGGACATGAAGTATGAGTCATAAGGTATAAAATTTAAAAAATTAAAACAGATATTTCCTTTATTGATGCAAAAATTACTGTACAATGAGGAATTTTCCAGGGACTATACTATGCAAAATGTTACTGCAATGATACATCTCTGTTATCACAGTTGATACAAAATTGGGAGTACTGACTGATACAAGAGAGGATAGTGTTGCCATTTAGAGGGGCCTCAACAGGCTGCAAAAATAGGCAGAGAGGAATCACATGAAGTGGGAAATGTAAAGTCCTGGCCCTGGGGGAGACGTATCCTAGGCAGCAGCATCTGCTGGGGCTCACTGCCTGGGAAGTAGCTTGGGAGGAATAGACCTTGAGGTCCTGAAGAACAAGGTAACCACAAGAAAGCAATGCTTCTATCTGCAAAGGTGGCCAATGGCCATCTGGGGTGCATTAGGAAGAACTTTGCCAACAGGTCAAGGGAGGTAATCCATCCCTTCTCCTTAGCACTGGTCAGACATATCTGAAGTGCTGGATCCGGTTCTGGACTCCTCAGTACGAGAAAGATTGGACTTCCTGGAACAAGTCCAGTATGGAGCCATGAAGATGATTAAGGAACTGAAGCATCTGACAGATAAGGAGAGAGCTGCCATGGTTATGCCCAGGGAGAGAAGGCCTGGTGGCCCTTATCAAGGTATATAAATATGTGATGAGAAGGAATGAAGAAGAGGGAGCCAGGCCCTCCTCAATGGTGCCCAGTGAGGGGACAAGAGGCAGTGGGCACAAACTGAAATGTGCAAAATTTCATTTGATCACAACTAAGGATATTTTTTTATTGTGAGAGTGGTCAAATATTAAATTGATTCCATGATTTTGTGACCAAGGTTTAACATTTTCCCATCTATTTTTTGAACTACTATTTTCAGTCCAGCTACTTCATCTCACATGCCTTACTGCAGATACAATCATAAAACCTTCACTAAGTTAAAAATTTCACTACATGATTCTTCCCAACATTCAGGCCTGATGTACCTCCTGCTTAAGGATTTTATTCTATATTTTATAAATTTATAAGCAACTGCACAAATACAAACATAAGCAGGACTGATTGTTTTGGATTCTAGACCAGGTTGCTGCTATTTTTTGTCATGAAAAAACAAAGACTATACAAATTTTTCAATTACACTGTGATTTGTTGTTGAGCCAACTAAATGTCACAGTACTCACCACAGGCATTTGATCAAATGTGCGAACAATGGACAATTTATCTACAAACAAGCAGAAAATGTGACCTGTTGATATAATGTCAACATATAAGCCCTATTGAAAAAGTTGTGAATATCCATTTCTACCTGCTGGATTTCCACGAATACACTCCACCTTATCTCGAAGAATATTAATTTGCCTTTCCAGCTGTTTGTTCAATTCTACTTGTGTCTCATATCTGATTTTCCATTCATTACCTTAAAAAAAATACAGAATTATTATATTTCCCAGTTTATTTTGTGTCATTTTAAGTAAAAGAATTTTTGAAAACTGTACCTTTTAACTAACTGGAGACTGAGAAAGTTAGTAATCCTCACAACAAGGATCTTTGCATACAAAAGAGCTTGAAGATATAAATCAAGGAAAATTTTCACTGGGCTTACTGTGGGCAGAATATTAACCAACTCTATGAATTCATGTTATTCATAGTTTCATTAATAATTAACAAAAAAAAAGCTAACATGGCTGCATGTAGCATTCCTTAATTTCACATTTGAAACACCACAGTCATGTTTGAAAAGGGAAAACTTAAATTTCCAAATAAGAATTTGAACCTTTATACTTTCCCAAAAGAATAAATTTTCTGTGTTTCCTCATCAATTAGCAAGACTCGGTTGTAATTCACTTACCTTCATCTTCAACAGTGTTAAGTCTTTTTTCCAGTTCTGTTACAGTGTTTTTCAGTTCAAATATTGAGATTTCAAGCATCTGCCTATGGTATTTAAAGGAGGCAATAAATTGGCTATTGCATTAGTCCTGTTACTGAAATTAGAAAAAATAGATCAAATATTTTTCAGAAAAAGTATCTATTGGTCATTCCTATGTAAATACATTATCTTGTCCATTTTTAAATGTTCTTTTCTCTATGGATACTACAGTGCCTTAGAAGCATTTCTACTTTGTGAATAAAATTACTTCCATAAAAACCCAAAATTGACATTTCCTAAAATAGAATAATTTTCTAACAGATCATCAGAATTAAACAAATGTTGCAAAGACACTGGCCTTAAGTTTTCATCTAAAAGAAAATGAACATTTTTTTAAACAAGAATATGCCTGAGAGTTGTGCTATTTGAAGTTGTGAATTAATACTTCATTTTGACTCACTGTTCAATGACTAACAGTCATTTTCTAAATTGCACCCATAACAAAACCAATCAAAGCAAACCATGTTTTATGACTATTAGAAAAGAAAGCCAGTAATTAAAGTGAGCGTTAAAAAATGTACAGTAGCTAAAGCCACGATTTTTTTTTCCGTACCTTAATACTGTAGGAAAAAATACTTTTTGCCATTGATTAATTCTGTATAGGGGTCAGCCAGGCAGTGAAAAGTACCATGAAAACCAGGCTCTTTCTATCTTGGAAGGTATGACCACAGGCAGAAGGTAGCAGAGGACTTTGATGCATCAGACAACATGCTGGGTGACTCTTCTCCTTCAAAGTGGCAAGATGGTAGTTTAGTGTGTTACAATGCATCATGCAATCTTGATCATGTCAAGAGGAAATTACTGCTAAGTTGTGGACCATACTTATTCCAACAGTCTGGTTCTTCAAGGAGATGTCTATGGATAAATGCTCCTGTCTGAGACCTCAGACCACACCAGGAGAGGTGCAACAAAACACAACACACCAAAACACAAAAGAAAATTGTGGTTCTGTCCTTCAAAGTTAAACTTGGAACAACAAGATTTCAAAAAGCAACCAATGGTTCCTGGGTGCTTCAACGTTTCAGAGACCAAATCGAGATAGTCCAAAAGAACTGAGAACACAACTCTGCAAATAAAGCCCTTCGAAAAATGCTTTACAATATCAGTATGACAACTGATGTCTTTGAAACCCTAGCCTAGTTCATTAAAACATACAACAGAGAAAAATTATTGTGCTTTATATTTTTTCGGTGGGGGGGAGTGTTTTTTTTAAAAGGAGAGCTTCCATTGCCAACATGAATCTTCATTTTCTGAACAGTTCATGAGAAATGCTCTTCAAGAAATAGTTATCTAGCCTATGAGAAATCAAAGCTCTGATAACAGAGATGATTACTGAAAAATTGTATCATCTCTTGCACTCCTTGCACCAACCTTCAGTAGGTAACACTTCTTTTTCATAGCTTGAAACATCAGATTTAAACTGGAAACAAACCAACTGATCATAAGGAACTGAAGAGCTATGCTTAGAATAAGGAGGGCTGAAGAGCTGAAATAGTAGAGAAATGTAAAGAAGAGTAATTTAAGGTAATTCAAGATTTCAGTGAAATAAACACCCTGTAGAACAGTAAGACAGACATCTTGAATGTGGCAAGAAAGAGCTGGGTCTTCCCAGCCCTCCTTGCTCCACTGCTGTTTTGTACCTAAATTAGAGAGGAAAAGAAATAATGACAGTATTGGTAACTTGAAACAAAAAGGATGTCCCTTTGGATGAAAACCAGCCAAAGATAGCCTTGAAACATGAGTCGAAAAGGTTAGATACAGGAAAACCAAAGGAAATCTGATTGCTGCTGCCTGTTTGCTCCCACTCCAAATAAAAGAGGCAGATGGCTAGGAAGAAGAAAGACAAAATCTTACTACATTGCTGCTATCATTCCAACACAAACAGACAAGGTTTCTGCAAAGCATATTCTATCAACCCCTCAGAGCTCAGGAAAGAGGAAATTGTGATGACAGTGAGTGCTAAAATTAAATTTTTTGAAGGAAATAACACTGAATATTAGAAACATTTAAAGCTGTAACCAGAGCTGAGCTGTATCAAAATGAAATTGTTTTCCTTTTCAAAGAAATCTTAACTAAGTGCTCAGATGGATGCAGAGGGATAATACATGAAGAATGAGTTCTTTAAATCAAATGTTTTCAGTTTTTAATTTCTGTTAATTCCAAGACTATATACAATACTTCTTATATTGGATTTTATTATTCTTTCTGCACCATTAGCAAAACTGCAAGCCAACTTCCAATTATATTTTGTCCTGATGAATATATGTACAGAAATGATAAATTGTCCAGTGTCAGACTGTAATTACTACACTGACAGAAAGTCTTATTTCCATTCGGCAACAGAAACCCATTTTAAAAAAATCTCATTGTTATTAAACATTTAATACTCCAACAGCACCCAGAATGCATCCAGGGTGAAACCCTTCTATTTTAGTCAGTATATGCAGGAAAATACAATCTCTTCTCTGGCAGACAAAGGATGTAGAAATACACCACTTTGACCAACTCAATAAATATTTCAGCTTTTTAATGTATCAGAGTATTTTGCATTTCTGGAGTTATTTCTAATTGTGATAGGAAGTAGTGGTGATGCCATGTATCTGTTAGTGTGAATTTAATGCAGCTGTGTATAGCTGCCTGCCCGCCCAGACGCTTGGTCTGTACTTAGAGGGACCGCACTGTGATTTTACCTGCAACCTCATGTGTTAAACATAATGAGACATATTCAATGAGGCTATAAATCTTTTCCATGTCAATGGACAATTTATAGTCATCACAGCAGAAAGCCCATAAATCCTGAAAGCTCACATTTAAGTCATCAGGGGAACTTAAAAACATCCTTGCATACTAAGCGTAACAAGAAAGCTCTTGTGAAGAAAAGGAGAAAAAAAGCACATTTCAGATAAGCAGGTTCTGATTGAAACTACAGAAGAGGAAGAAATGCTAAGTTTCTTTTTAAGGCAGTGTACAGGTGCTATTTTACTTGACAATGACAGCCACTTAGGATGAAAGCCATTTTCTTGCACGTTTTGCTAGCCAGACCTGGATATCTGGTACGTGTATCAGGCAAAAGGCTGCCCGAAGCAATTTTCTATAGTGGAGAGAGAAACCAATGAAACGTTACAGGAGAAGCTCAGGGCGAGTCATCAGTTCTAGGGCATCAGCTCTCTAATATGGCAGATCTTTATTGAGTCCTGTAGAAGAGCAAATGCATAGATGCCTTCAGAATCTATGAACAAAGCAGAAACAATATTGCACAGTGCAGAAGCACCACATGGAAGAGCACATACAGTATTGAAAGCTACAGACTTGTGACATTTGCAGTCAGCAGTGTGCTGGGAAAATGCTGCAGCTTTCCTGGCAAGGAAAGCCACAGAAAATGAAACCTTACAAGCTGAATTAACACACAATTCCATCAGTATTAGTCAGTAGCTGCCATGCATAAATATATGTCTTTAAGACCTCTTTGTCTGTTAAGAAGGATACTGCAGTATTATATGCCTTTCCTCTCTCTCTCTCTGAAATATTTGTCATGACATTTCCCAATCAAAACATGTACTGAATCTTGATTACAACAATTCAGTCACATTTAAGCTGACTTTCATTAGAGTCAGAAAAGATTTTGAAAGATTTCACACTAGATCCACGATAATTGAGAATCAGGAGGTACTTTAGAGACAGACTTACAGACATGGGTGATTCAATTTGTTCTGTGAAGAAAAAAATCTCCTCTTGACTGTTAAATGAGAGTGGTAGATGGGCTGTTAGCAAACTGTCTAAATGGCCCAATAATCAAATAAGCCAGTAAAAAGACAACAAGGGTGAGATGGCTGTGAAGGAATGCAGACATCTATTTGCAAGCCATTCATCCTCAGCTCGCTTTATACCCAAGGGAAAGAAACTGGCACCTGCTAGGGTGTGAGTCATCTCATGCTAGAACAGCCAGGCAAAGTAGGTCAGATGAATCACACCTGCCAAAAGCCTTTCTGTATTGACTGACTATACATGTCACTGGTCTAACAAGCCTGGCCATTCGCAATTATATTGTATGAATAATTCCTGTTAAATTGGCAATAATGCTATTGTCTCTTTGTACACATGAAAAATGCACAGGAAATAGCTGTAGAATCCACCTGGAGCACCTTTTACTGTCATTCCATCACAATTAAGGATTTTATTAAATATATATTTTGTTTCCATCAGTAAATAAGTCACCACAACTTAACCTGAACTTCGGGCACAGTCTTGCAGAAGATCTTCAGGGATCTGTTAATATTGGTTTCCCCCTTTCCATTTGTGAATAAGCCTTTTATAAAGTCCACAACTGCAGGACTAGTTTGAAGAGATCTACAGTTCAGACACTGAAAGAAATACTGTTCAGGGAGAAAATCAACATGAATATAATGCTTGAAAACAGTAAGGAAATGTAAGTATCAAGAGTCTGGATTAAGGCAGCACAGGAGCTTCTGACATTTCCTAAGTTTTAATTTACTAACACTCAAAAGGCAATCGTGCTGTTTAACATAGGGGAAAAATTTATAACTTCCTAAGCAAACTGGGGAAAAACCAACTTAGAATGCATGAGCATCAACAATCCTCACAGCACTGAAACATTTGCTGCTTAACAAGGGGACTGACTGCTAACAGTAACAAGTCCTCATCTCTGCAAACTGCACTACAGAGGTGCTGTACCTTCCGTGTAAATTGCAGAGCTATTTACTGGCTGCAGAGAAGGGTGAAAATCCAGCTTTCCAGTTTTACTCAACACTGGGGGAAAAAAAGAGTGTATAAAGAGCATCTCATTGTCCATTTTATTCATCTTCCTGCAACGAGGCACGCACCCATGTGCTCCTCTATTCTTCCTCCAACATGGCTTCCAATCCCAGTGTACTGTTTTTGCCTTGGATACATTTAATTCTCTGGTATGGGACTATGTTTTGTATTTGTGATGAAAACAGTGTTGATAACACAGGGACGTTTTAGTTACTGCTGAACAGTGTTTACACTGTGTTAAGGCCTCTTCTGCTTTTGACACCAGCCCACAAGCGAGTGGGCTGGGGGAGCACAAGAAGTTGGGAAGGGACACAGCCACAGTAGCTGATCCCAACTGACTCAAGAGATATCCTATACCATGTAATGTAATCTTCAGAAATAAAAACTGGGGTGGTGGGGCTTGCTGGAGCTGCCTTGCTTCGGGAAAGGTATTAGCCCGCTGGTGGTAAGCACCTGGATTTGTTTTTTTTTTAAGTGTTTACTATTCTTGGGTTTCTTTTTTATCTTTTCTTTTGCCTTTTTCTCAATCCATAGGTTTTCTCACCTTTACCCTTCCGATTCATTCCCCATCCCGCTGGGAGGGGAGCGAGCGAGGAACCGTATAGTGTTCAGCTGCCTGCTGCGGTTAACAACACCTGGTCCTGTTTTCCTTTCTGATTGATACTACTTACCCTTCTTTTTCAGGCTCCTTGTCCCACCCCCAGCCCCCGGGTCAGCCCTTCCTACTGCGCAGCAGCCGCAGGCGTGGTCCCAACAGAGCCGTGCCGTGCAGACCCCCGGACACCGCAGCGCTCAGGGCGCCCCCCCGCGGCTGCTGCCGCCATTTTGCCGCAGGGAGGCGGCGGGGGTCCCCGCACGGGCGGTGCTGCGGTGCGGCTCCCGGGGCCGCAGCGATGCGGCCTCTCCCCGTCCCCCGCCCACACTCACTTCTTTCGCCTCTCCCGCCCCAGCTCCAGCGCCAGGCGGTTGGGCTCTGCCGCCCGCCGCTCGCCGCCTTCCCCCATTGNCGACCCCTGGCTCGGGCACTGCTTTCTCCGCAGGCCGTGGGGCTCTTCCGCTGCTTAGGGGTAGACAGGGCCGGGCGCGACCGGCAGCCGGTGTCGTCTTCACCTGCTCCGGCCCCAGCTGGCGCTGCCGCGTCTTGTCGGCCCGTGTGTGCAGCGGCGCTCGCCTGCCGCTGGCCTGACAGCCCCGCGTATGACGGGGCTTCTCTGCCCTCTGACCAGCGAAACCCCCGGCACGTGGCTCGGGACGCATCAGAAGTTGATGGGGAAAACACGACACAGCTTTGGCCCAATTACAGAGACCATGTAGGGTGAACTGTTGTGTTTAACTTTCCATGATTTTGGGGAAACACGGATGTGTGGGGTTTTTTTAAAAAACACACACTCTGGATGGAAAGTAGCACGGTTTTAAATAAACGCTGTGGCCCACGTGTGAAGTCACAGTGTGGTGGAGCCTGGTCTTACGAGGTGGCTAGTCTGTATTTTAGCACCCTCAGTAATTGTGATCTGTGTTGTCCACAAACTGGTTTGTAAGACCCTAACTTGAGACAGAAAAGCTTGGAATAATCAGGTCTTAACACTGATCAAGTCAATGGAGTTAGTTAGTCAATATAATGGCAAATATTTTAATTCTCTTACCTTGGTCTGGATTCATGCTTTAAAAAAAAAAAAAAAAGTTTGATGTTTCATTTTTCAAACAAGACATTTTAGATCAGTTCATGACATTCTCAAGGTAAAGCTTTATGACTTCATCAGCTTTAATGCTGCAAGAGTGGCATCACCTTTGTCAGGTTCTCTGCTACCTTCTCCCATCTGCTTCAGTGCCAGCTCTTGACATTTGTGTGACTCTCCAATGAGCCAGTACAGCTCCTGATACCCTGAAAACGTACATCAGGGAAAATGTTTAATGTTTGTAGTTTCTGTTGGTTGGTGAGCTGAAACAGCTCGCCAGCTGCACAGAAAAGCACCAGACTTGATGCAAGGGACAGGGTTAAACTGGGAGTGATTAGTG
The DNA here is from genome assembly GCA_013397135.1 of Pachyramphus minor. Classification (NCBI taxonomy): domain Eukaryota; kingdom Metazoa; phylum Chordata; class Aves; order Passeriformes; family Tyrannidae; genus Pachyramphus; species Pachyramphus minor. The sequence goes on along the minus strand of VYXB01000874.1, from coordinate 240,677 downwards.
CATTCTTAGATCAACTTCACAGGATCTAGTACTCACTAAAGGAACTATCTATTCACTTTCTCAGGAAGGAGATGGGCGTAATTTTCCTTTACTGATATACTATGAAAAAACAAAGGGTGTAGTTTCTCAGTTCAGTAAGTCTTGCACGAGTAATGAGCCAAATGCAATAGCCCTACCACTTGTTGGGTAACAGAGGCACTGCTTTTAAAATTTAAAACATGGGCTATGTATCACCAGCATAAATTACTACTGCCATCCAAAAGCCAGCCCTGAAATGCTGTGAATTGTAATCCTAAAGTGGTAGTGTATGACATTGGAATGGGCTAATCACTGATACTGCAACAGCTAGGCACTAATCCAGCAGGATCTAATGTCTGGGAGTAGAACAGTAGGATGGAGAGTGGGAAGCTTGATTCTAAGAAGAAAGAGTCATTGTAATTTCACTTGTCTGATATATATTAGAACAGATAATATTTGAGTCCCAAGTTATAACTGATGCTATCAGCTAATCAGTGACTTATCACGAGGTGTGGATTGAAATCAGAATTTTCTGATATAATCAGGAAGCAAATTCAGAAGAGTTCTGCACTGTAACTGCATTTAAATTTAGCTGCTCATTTTGCCTTCATATTTTACTGAGTGCTACCTTTGTAAGATTCATATTGACAACACATTTCACACCAAACCAGCCATTTAAGTAATGACTTGGACCTACGTTAGCATTCATAACTAACTCAGGATACTGAATCTTAGCAGCAAAGGTGCTAATCAGTAACCATTTTTTTTGTTACCAGTTTTTCTGAACAACTGCTTCAAGATTAATTTAACTAGCCTGATTTTCTCCATAAGGAGGGCACATTCAGAGAACTCAGAAAGAGCCCTGGAATCACAAGGAAGTCTGAGGACACAGGGGAACTGAGAGTTGTTTCCCAATCACAGTGTATGTCTCCGCTCCAGAAGACTTTCATTTGACCTCCTGTTCAGGATACTTTCAGGTCCCAGACTCAACTCAGGGATTACCAGGTGTTTTAACTAGGTAAGCTCTCAAGAACTAGGTCACCGCGCACATAAATATGTTCCCAGACCACATCAGTTGGTCAGCAGGTCTAACTGTGTGCTGCACCTGATGGTTTGGGAACTGCAGTGGCAGAAAAGCAAAAGTTTCTTGGGAACTGAGGTCTTGTGTGAGTGTGTAGAACTTCAAACCTTCAACATTTTCAACAATCACAGCAGTAACATAGTGACACTTGTAACACAGGAGAATTTTCCTCCATTTCTTTATTCCAAATAAATCTGATAAAATTAGATATGTGGCTACCTATAAAAGTATTTTCATTGTTTTAAAGCTTTTAATGTTATTTTTGAGATTAAAATGTTTAGTAAGAAAAGTTAGGAAACTTGGTCACAACACAATGTGTTTTGAAATCAGAATTTTATACTTAAATATGTAACTTCATATTATGTGAAGGCAATAAACAGCAGGAGGTACTTAAAAGCAAGGCAGACCAGTTGCTGAAGACAAACATTTGGATTATGACATAAATTACAGTTATTTCTGCAGCACCAGTAACTAAAGTATGATGACTAGCTGCATGGGCAAGGAGAAACTTGTGGATATTGTGTATTTTGACGTTACCAAAGGCTTTGATACAGTCTCCCACAGTACCTTTATAGCCAAATTGGCCAGCTGTAGATTGGAAAACCGGGTAATAAGACTGATGGAAAATTGGCTGGGCCATCAGGCTTGTAGTGTGGTGATCAGTAGTATGACTGCTTGACTCGGGGATCAATACCTGAGCCAGTACCCTTAATTCCTCATTAACAGCCTGGAAAACTGAGCACCTTCTCAGAAAGTTTGCTGATGATGAATTGAGAGGAGTAGGTAGTAAGCATGGAGGCAAAGACTACCATTCACAGCAGGGTGTACAGCCTGGAAAAACAGGCTGCTGAAAGGAACCTAATGAAATTCAACAAAAACCAAATGCAAAGCCTGCTATCTGGGATTGGAAAAACCCACAGATCTGTACAGGCTGGAGGCAGTAACTGCAATGCAGCTTCATAGGACAAGACACAGGGGGTCTCTGGTGAACAAGCTGCCATGAGCCAGCAACAGATCTTGCAGCAAACAAGGCCAAGCCTGGGCTGCTTTAGCAAGGGCTTGGCCAAGAGCTTGGGGAGTTGGTTCTTCCACTCTGCTCAGCACTTGTGGGACCAAATGCTGGAGTGCTTAGCTTTGGATTCCCAAGGGCTGCTTTTTAGGTCAGAGACTGGCACACATGGCCTATACTGAGTCTGGAGAAGAGAAGACATAAGGAGATCTTAGTGCTGTCAACAGCTGTGTAAGAGGAAAATGTAAAGAAGACTGAGAAGTCACTTTCCTCCAGTGTGCATTATGGAAGGATATGCAGCAATGCAACAAAATGCTAAGAAAATCTTTGGCTTAGTATAAGCGAGAAATATTGACCTTTACCAGAGTCAGTCTAGGCAAAGGTTGCCCAGAGGGGCCATAAAGTCTTCATCATTGGAGATAATCAAAATGTGCACAGAATTGGCAGAATACTGTGCTCCAGCTGGACCTGTTTTGCAGAGGAGGGTAGTTGTATCGGGGAATGTGGATATTTTCTCATCTGTGTTTGGCCCAGCCACCTGTGAAAGTTTGTTCTGTTTCCTGCCAAGCAGTGGGAAAACAAGGCCTGATAAACGAAAACTTTGTCCTTGAAGACAGGACTCTGTATAAACTGAAATTAATTGGTATCTTCCTATTGGCTGATGGCCCTCCAAGGGCATTTGAAGGAGAGTGAAGAGGAAAGAGAGAGATGAAGTAAGCCCCCAGACTCATTTAGGGAAGACCCCTCCAGGTGTATCACGCAGGCGCAGGGGAATCCCAATGTACACACGCGTGCGCAGCAGGGACATCACTGACATAACGGGGGGAGGGACAGAAGCCTCTGGCTGGGCCGGTGCTGGCCACACCTGCCCAGGTAGACGTAACCAGATGAATTATATAAAAGGCAGACAGCACCTGTGAGAGGGCTTGCAAGCTTCACATGGAGGACAACGTTGCCTCAGTGGGGACGCCCGTTACCTTGTGAGCTGCTGACACCCCACGGGAGCAGCTTCTGGCATGGGGAAATTCTGGTCATTCTGGGGTCAGTAAGACAACCTCATGAGTAGCACCTGCGTGAGTGGGAGGTTTTACTGAGGGCTTATTTCCTTTCCTCCTTCATGTCTCTCGGTTTCTCCGTTTGTTTGGACACTTCCTAGTAATAAATATTGGGTTTTTTGAGCTTTCAGCAGTGTTTTCGTTTTCCATTTCGGCATCCCTCCGAACCATCTCTGGAACAGTAGTTTACAGACTCTGGAGTCGCTTCCAACACCATTCTGTGGTAAGCTGGTCAGCATGTTTTAGTGGAAGGTACTTTTACCAATTCTTTTTAAAGGATTACAGATTCAGTCAGGGAACATTAAGAAATAAGCTATTGTAAGTTGGTTTTAAACCAGCATTAAACAAACCAACCCACTCTTGGAATCTAATCGATTCAAATGCCAGGGTTTAGACTTGAGGAAAAAACAGTGGTTTATACCTACAGAATGCCACAGACAGCAGTAGCTTAGAATGACTTAGAGATCATTAAAAGTCATCTTCCCAAGACAAGATTTGAGACCAATATTATAGCAGAAAAGACTTTGAATAAATTTGGAAACAGGAATGCATTAGGAATAGAGTAGTAGCTCATGCAGTACACAGTAAGGAGTCTTGGTAAGACTCCTTCTAGGACTGCCATACATCAAAAGATGTTCAGTGTCCAAAGAAACAAAACTGAGCTGTGAATAGAAAGCAAACCTAAGATATGAGGTTTAGGGAGCTTAGTGTATAAAAGGGAGAGCTGAGGTAAGACTGTAAGTGTGAGAAGACTGTTGTATATGGTAGAGAAAGTGGGGAGAAGCCTATGGATTTGCTACCCTGGGCCAAACTAGTGACAGTTGAGGCAAAGTAAGTTCAGTAGCATCATATCCAGCTGTGAGAATTAACTAAACTTTGGAACAACCTAAAAGGGAAGATCATGGATGTATCACATTACAAACTGTAAAATGGGGTAGGCATCATTAAAAAAATGAAGAGAACAACAGCAGGTTGAACAGGACAACAATGCTTGCCTGATACTGATGGCATTTAAGTATTTTTTTTACTCTTGGTCTCTTGAAGACTTGGTCTCTTGAAGACCTTGATCTTAACTGTTGTTTTAAAACAACCTGTTTTTTGGTGCTTGATAGGTGAAACTATAGAGCATGAGCTACACTCAAAACCAAAGCGGGAGAAGGAAAACACAAATAATACATCCCTATTGTAAGTGCAGTTCATAGCAACAAAAATGCTTTTGCTACTGTGAAGTCTCTAGCAGCCTTTAACTGGTTACACATGCTGGCAAGTGGCAGACTATAGTAACAGAAATTGTTGCAGTGTACTTTAGATGAACCTTTTTAGTTTGAAATATTTTAACTGATGAGCTTGTTTGTATTGTAGACATACCCCAATACTGTTATTTTATTACTTCAGTAGTCCTAGTTTTTCCACTCACTGATCCGTACAGAAGCTTCCTATCATATAAAGGTCAAGCACAGATTAACCAATTTTAATTTTATCTTTATTTCCATAAATCAATGTTAGACTTAAGTGGTTAGATCCTTTCTTTCACATTTCTCACCCTACAGCAGCTACCACAAAATGTGCACCTATTACCGTTTTAGTAGACATCAGTTTTTATTGTGTTTTTTTTTAAATCTGATACAAATATCACTTGCTAACAGCCATTTAGTTATTTTCTCCATTTACATGAAATGGAGAGAAGTTGTAAATTGATGGCATTCTGTTTGTTGCAGGTACAGCATATATTAGAACGTGTAGCAGCTTTAAAATTCAATAGTGAACTGTTAAATAAGTAGTGGTGCCAAAGCATCTCAAGGATTTGACGTATTGAGTTATTTCATACTGTGCTACAAAGAGGATTGCAAATCTACACCGCAGTGTCTATTCTACACACCTCTCTCCATTAAAAGGGCTTGCCTTTGTACCCTTTTTAAAGACTTCATACCCTTGTGTAACTCTGAATTTAATGGAATAAAGATGATGACTGTTAAAACTCTTCGTTCAAATGCATAATGTCTTCCATTAGGAGGCCATGATATATAGTATGAATCTTTCTGGATTGCCTGCAAAGTACAGAATGCACAGAAGTTCCTAGTGCCTTCTATAGAATATTTTCACAGAAAAATAATTTATGCAAAAACATACTTCTCCTCTCTCCATAAAAATCTAAATTTCAAATAATCTTTGCATATTCCTTATAGAGTCAAGTGGAAAATGCATTTTTCTAGAGCTGTAAACACTCTTTTAAAAGAAATGGTTGGTATCTTTGGTTTACTTATATGCTGGATGAAAAAAAAAAAGTTTGTAAGGGAATAACTGCCTGAGGTTCATCTTTCATTTCTCCTGACATGAACTTTGGATAAGATTAGCTGTTTGGTAGCTGAAAAGATAAATTCTCTATACAACAATGAAACAGAATGCTTATTTTAGTAGTGCATATTAAATAAGACAAGGTTAGGTTAGTAAAACTAACTCAAGGATTGTTATAAGCCCCAATAATAATTCTACTTGTTCTGGAATTACTAATCCTACTTTTTCAGTATCACCACCTTCTTTATAAATATAAAGTGTTACAAAAATATTTCACAATAGTATTACTATATTAATCTATTATTTCATATATTATTTTGAAAAAGTGCTTACAGAGGCAAGTATACGAACTGCAAACTCATAATCTTTCAGCTGCCTAAAGCCTTGATCCAGTTGTTTAAAATCCTTGTTCAATACAGAACAAGGAGTTGACAACTTTCATTTTTCCTGCTACGAATGCTCTCCCTTTTTTTACATTTTCATGTCAAAATAAGTAACAGTTGCTTGAAAAGAACAGTGTGATTTATGTTCAACTGCAGATGAGCAATGTAGTTACTTGTAAATAGGAAGCTTCATCTCTAATGTAAGGCTTTGAGAAATATTTAATTGCTTTCATTTTTTACCCTTCTTCTCATTATCCAATACTTTATATTCATCTAGCACAGCATGGCCAGTTTCCTTTGCAGTTCTCTTTACAACAGCTTTGATACCAATATTGTCGATGTTAAATGCTGTCACACCAACATTGATTGCAGAATTCATAGCATTGTCAGTAGCGTGGCCAGCATCCTCTCCATACCTAAAGAAAGAGAGCAGTTTTGTAGATTTACAAACTTAGTTTTTTAATCTTCACTGGAATTCTTTTGAAAGTGGAAATTTAGGCATTACCAAGAACAAATAATAAGCACTGAGCCTGAATGTCTTGAAAATAAAATTAGAAATTACCATTTGAGTAAGGGCTGTTCCTCTATCAGAATGATTACCCTTTAAAAACACCAATATGCTTCTGCCCTTTTTCCTCAAAAGAACTGCCAGTTTTTCTCCCTAGTTTTGAAGAGTAGACTTATCTATAGAACTATAAGAAGGGGAAGGGAAGTGCAGTAAGTTCTTATGTAATATTCCTATACCCTCTATGTAGAAAGCCAACCATATCCTGGGCTGCATCAAAAGCAGTGTGGCCAGCAGGTTGAGGGAGGTGATTCTGCCCCTCTGCTCTGCTCTGGTGAGACCACACCTGGATCACTGCATCATACAAAACCCCAAAAAGCTCGACAAAGCTATCTTGAGGCTATGATGAAAATTATGAAGAGATAAAAACCTTTCATCTCTCCCATGGGGGGTGGGTCCAGCTTCTTTATGCTACAGGGTGAAGTCATTAGTCTCATATTAATTAACTACTTAATATACTCAACTGTACAGAGAGAGCATACTGAAGGCGGATAAGAATACAATGAGAGCAGTAACTCCAACTGTTCCAGGCAGCCAGACATTTCCCCACAGAGCACTGCAGTTAGACAAACCAGGCCAAAGGGAAGTGCTCCTAGCAGCATCAGAATTTCAGCAGTCAGCAGTTACTTTTTCTCTAGGTTTTTTATGACCAGAAATTCTTTGAGGACCTCAAAATAAGGCCAGAGAGAAGCATAGAATATCAAAAAAACCAAAAATCTATAATGTTATCAGTTCAGCAGCCAGAGCATATGGTTGAAACCAAGAATGAAACCGAATAAAATGAGTTAGTGCGGTTTTTTTGTTTTGCTTTTAATTCTCTGATACAGCAACAGCCTTGAATCACCAACATTGGATCTGCAGATCACAGAATTAATCTCACAGCAAAGTGCAGTATTTGTCAATTTAATTAGTTATTTTCACCTCAGGAGCATCATAATCCAGTATATAAAATTAGTAAAATAGGTAACCTCATTTAAAGTAAGACTGGAGTTTATCCAGTACAGTAAAACTAACAACTTCTTAATGTCTGATAACTCAGTTTTTAGTTTGCCTGTCTCAATTGCATAATTAACTTTTTAAAAAAAAAAAAGTTGTGCAGAGGTACCTACTGCATTTATTTAAATTGTTTGTAAAAAAGACAGTAGCATGGAACTTGAAATATTACTGCTGAGGCTATATTTTCCCCTAATTCCAATCAACATGCAAATGATGAGGATCTATAATTCCAAAGGTATTGTAGCTAGGTTTTAGCCAAGTTTTTTTGATTTAGAGACACTGTGATGGTGCTCCTTTAATTTTGTTTCCATCAGGGGGATTTTAGCTCATTCATTGGTATTTTGAATGGCAGAAATCTTTGTCAATGACAAAAACCAGCTTCCAAAATAGAGATTATGTAGAATTTTAATACAATTATAAAGACAAGTTTTAAAGATTAAATAGCATTTTCCATTGTATTGCAATTAGCTGCAACATTTAATTACTTATTGTTTTTCACTCAGTGTCTGTTGTCTCCTCATCTCCATATTTTCCCTTTTTATATCTAAAACAAAAACATTATTTTGAATTTATGTGAAATGAGCACCAGTACAATACCTCCTGACATTCCTACCTACTGAAAACAAACATTAGCAATAAAGCACCACTGACTAGAACTTCAGTATCTGGCCTCCTGTTTGAAATGCATCACAACGCAACCCTGAACACCAATCTATTTAATACTGTATGTTGATGTTTATCTTGTTACCTTCTACTAGGAGCTTGTATGCACCTTCAGCCAACCCTTTTTAATATCTCTTTTGCTATGATTATGACCTGTTCCATTTAACCTACATGCTTTGGCTTACTCTTCACTTTATGTTAAACCTACTGCACTTGTTTTGAAGGGTGCATTTCCTATCTTTCACAATTATTTCAATTCCCTTATTCTCCACAGCATCTTCCAGTACATGCACTCAGCTTTCATCTTTCCATCATATTAGAAACATCATCTTAATCCCAAATGTCACTTTCCTCTTCCCCCACTATGTTTTTCTAAGAACATCTGTATTTTGCAAGTCAAGGCTGTTCTATTTATGCCTTAGATTTCCGTACAGTTTTCTTTTTTTGTACCTACTCACTATAGCCAGACCTGCTGATAGATGAAGTTCTTCCATTTTTCTTAACTTTAGCTAGGTTTGCAAAAATTCAGGATTAGAGCCAAGAGGTTTAAACCAGTAACTTTTTTCATAATGGCATTATACTGTAGAGAAAAGATAAAAATCTGAACATTACTTGTGACATAGCCTGAAGCTGTAATACTTCTATAAGAGAGCAAAAAAACTCTTTCCCACAGTCAGTCACTCATTTAATATTTTTGCTTACAGGAGATGCTCAGTACTGTGTACTTAGTACCTTATCATGTCTACATAATTATAGCAAAGCAGGTATTTCAGATAGTTTCCCTGGACTTTCATAAGCTCTTTTTTTGCCGTTATTCAAACTGAATGACAATGTACCATAGAAGATAAAAATCAATAAAAGTATAACTTACTTGTATTTGACAGTTTTTACAGTCTCAGTTGAAACACTTTTAGCAATGCACTTCGCTGCACTTTCTAGACCTTGCCACACTGTTGATAAACCTGTAAAAACGATTAGATTGAGTTCACAACTTGAATATAATGCATTTTTAAAAAGTATAAGGAATTTTTATTACCTTGAACTCCACTTGCTGCTACAACCAGAGCACCATCAAAAGTGGATTTGCCATCTTTATCTTTCTTAAGGGATTCTGGAACTAATTTGCTGCCATGCTTCTTCACATGTGGAGCCAGCTCCCTTCCGACACAGCTCGCTATAGAACACACTCCCTCAACTGCCATAAAACAAAGGCATGCAGATTATTTAGTAAGAACACAGAAGATCTTTCTTTAAAAATCTTTACTCCTAATTAGAAGAAAGGTTCACTGAGGTTTTAAGTGTTGCTTCTATTGAAATATGCTTATTTGAAAGACAGACTTTAATCCACACTTAAGTACCCAACTGATACAGAGCAACCTTATTTTTCAGATTCTGCAGGGCTTCAGATACTAAGAAACAAGTAAGGTTGGTCTTATGGCTAAAAAGTGCTTTAAAAGAAAGACATACACATCTCACACTTCAAATTTCAAAAAACTCATTCCATTGCTTTGTTATCCCAAACTTGCAGACAGGGAACAAGCTGCTGCTTTCCTGACTTGTCCTCTGTAGAAGTCTTTCTTACAATAATTCCAGCTCCTCAAAGTAGTTTTATAACAACCAGCACAATTTGCTTTAAAACTTGGATGAGTCATTAGACAGTAAATATGAACATTATATGCAATTAAATAACAAAATGAAGTTACTGAGAGCCATTAGGGTTGACAAGCACCTCTGAACAACAGGCCATTCCTATCTAGAAATTTATATGTAGTCGAATAGACTTATTTCAGGTGGGTGAGTTTAAAAATATACACAGTGACAGTAGAGCTTTTAAAATACATGGTGATCAACTTAAGAAAAAAAGAGAGACAATATTCAAATTAACTGTCTAAAACTTTCAAAAGTATGTCAAACTTAAGACTATACAGACTATTGTTTTATGAAAGAAAAAGATGTCTCAAGGTCAAGTAATAAATACTAATCCTGAAGCATGTCTGTTGCAGGAGATAACTAGGCACAAACTACTGATCTCTGGATTTCATCAGACCAGTTCCTCCTCCTGTTAACTGGCTAGAGAAACCAGCTCTCATTTTACAAAGTATTTATTATTTAAGGCAAAAAAAAAAAAATAAATATTATGAGATGGGAATTTTTACCTAAGAATTGGCTGACTTTCACAGCTCCTCCAGTAGCCTGTTTTGCTACATGAAGTCCCTTTGCTACAGTTGGATTGACTTCCACAGGTTTTTCTTCTGGTTGAATGTGTTCTCGCAGTTTAGAAGCTCCTTTGTGAATAGCTTTACCAGTATATTCTGCTCCTTTCATTAGGCCCCAGCTTACCCAAGATGCACCTAGAAGGCGAAAACTGCTTTTCTTAGAATGTGCAATTTTACAGATTATTATTCCTACAGCTATCCCTCCTCTACCTCTGCAACTTTAGAAACACTCCTGATTACACAGTCTGCTCTTTCCTAAATGGGCCAGCATGAATTCCTACAGTAATTTCTGCTCCACAGCTTTTTAAATTAATTTTATTTAAGTTTAATACAGCCAGCCTTCATCAAAATGTCAGCTTAATACAGATAATCAGTTTTTTAATATATATCCAAGCCCCAGCTAGGTGAGAAGTGATAGAACGGCACATCTCAATGCTATTAACACTCATGAAAACATGCAGACCCTCTAGCCCTCCTTGCAGATTCATATTTATTACAGTCAGCTGGTGGTCATTAGTATATTCCAAAGCTTCTCAGAGGAAAAAAACCCCACGTTTATCTGCAGAAATCACGACAGATGCCTGCTGTAATATAACTGCTCATACAGGGGTAAAATTGTTCTGTCACAATGGTCTGAGTCACAGGGGGTGATATCCTAACAGTGTCATATGAGGAGCCAGATTGATTTGCAATGATCAAGACTGTTGGCAATGGATATATATTGTGCACTGTTTTTATCAAGGCATCCTTTAGATGACCACAACTGAACTAGTGAACAACTACTTCTGACCACTCAGCTTCTACCAACACACACACATTTAGTTGAAAATACTGTTTAAATGTCACTCACAGAGGTTTATATTCAACACAGTGCTCTTATTACAACAGTACCTGACAAGATGCCATGGGCAACCTTCTCACTCCATTCTGGTAACTCTTTCTGATTTTCTGCTCCTTCAGGTTGTGGTTGAATATGTACAGTCTGAGGCAAGTTAACCGCATCACTAGAGGCTTCTGAAGGCTGACAAGTGAAAGCAAACATCTGAGAATCTACTTTGTAGTGTATCATTAGGATTTCTGGTTTATATTGTACAACATCTGTTATCAAATAATACTAACATTGTGCATGCCTTGGGTAAGTTTACAGAAACTCAAGGGCAATTTAAGACACACTTACTTTTGCACCGAAATGCTACACATCCAGAAAAGCTTATCAGATAGGTCAGCATTTTTCCTACACTTTCTTCATCCAGCTCCAATGAAAAGATTTGCTTATCCATTCAGACATATGGTCAAAGAGCTAGGTAGGGAGAACTTATAGTACAATTTCACTAGCAAAACAGATCAGAGACTTGTCCATCTATCATTTTTATCTTCTCAGAGAGAAGTCCACTCTGTTGTTATTCAGCATAGGAACTGCAATCTTTGGTCAGAGAATCCAGCTGCACTAAAGGAATGCAGCTGTCCTGGTTGTTTTTTCCTCATCCTCCCAAATTAAAAAATAAAGGACATTATTCATGCTGTCTGCTGTTGATGCTTTTGCAGACTGGCACAGCCAAGGCACACACCATGCTATGCATGATACTGCTCCCTATTTAAAGTCGGGTAGTTCTGTGTGATTTCATGTCAAACACTACAGTTTCTGGAGTAGATGTTAATCATAGCAACCATCACCGCAAACCGCTTAGCGTTTATAAAAAGTTTAACATCACTTTACACAGATCACAGACAATGTGCAATTAAACTTTAATTACAGAAAGCAAAAAAAATTGTAATAGATCTAGGTTTTTCTTAAGATTCTATTTTTAGAACTTTTCCGATGTAAAAGTAAATGAAAACCCAAAACAATTCAAAGATTGAAAACACTTCTAGTTAATGACAGATAGAAGGAAAAAAGTTTTTGTTTAGATTAGAAGAGTCTAAATGAAAGCATTTATAGATTAAACCTATAGGCAGAACAGAATACACAATATAGAATATTTGCTATTATATGGAATTTTTAAATTACCCTGAAACATTTACTGCATATAAAAGGAGGGTATTGCCCATAGCTGACTGCTGCACTAAAACAAAACCAAACCAGTATTACAGAAAAGACTAGATTAAAACTTAGAAGGTTGCTACCCAGAAGGTCAACACTGTATCACTGACATATCACAATTACTGCTTGGCAGCACTGTGAAATCTTGTGTTCAAGAAATGTTTTCAGCATGTGACCAAATTACCTCAATAAACAGCTATAGGTTAAAAACAACCAAACAAAAAAACAATTCAAACACCCAGACCATGTTCCAGATGTTATTTAGTTACACCACAGTTTGGGTCACTATATAGAAAAACCATCAACAAGACTTCTAAGGACTATACTAAGGAACAGAAATGGATTCTCTAATAAGACAGGTGACTCAGTACTATAATTATATTAAATGTAATGGTCAACTAGATCCTCATGAGTACCCTGTAAAACAGACACATTAAATGGCTATCAGACCAGGCTTTGAAATATTTGTGCTACATCACAGTTTTCAAAACTCCTGAAATATGCTGACTTGAAAAATGTGGTAGCCTGCAACAACTGAAATTGCTCTTAACAAAAAAAAAAAAAAAAAAAAAAAAAAAAAAAAAAAAAACCC
>VYXB01000874.1:184479-219467 GCA_013397135.1 Pachyramphus minor | reverse complement strand
GGCCCCGCCGCCGAGCCGAGCCGAGCCGAGCCGAGCCGAGCCGAGCCTGCGCCACCGCCTCCCGGGTCAGGCGGCAGCGGGCGGGGCCGCGGCTGTGGCGTCACCCGGGGCCCGGCGGGGCGGCGCGGAGGGCGCAGGGCCTGGCACCGAGGGGTGGGTGAACCGCTTCGTGCCCGACCGGGAGCGCCTTCCCAAGTCTGGCAGTGACATTTTCTGCAATTCATAAATAATACTGAATTATGCAATTTGTCCTCTTTCTTGGTGTTGTTTTGTGGGTGTTTTTTGTTTTTGTTTTTGTTTGGTTTCGGTTTTTTTTGGAGGGTGGGAGGTTAGACAGAGGAATAGAAATTAAAAATTGAAAGTGCAGAATTAGAAAGTAGTGCATCTTATACTGTATCCATAATTAAACGGGGTTTTTTTTAATGCTCTTGATGTTTGGAAGAAAGAGATGTTTGCATGTCAGTTTCATTTCCCTATAAATTAATTTCTTTGGAAACATGGAAGATAACTTCTCTTTTGTCTTCTGGTTTTTGTGGCTCACACCACCATCAAGCACTAATGCGTCAAAGTGAAAACTAATGTATAGCCCCAGTGATAGCCAGTGTTGCTTTTTCCATTGTTTTTCAGTGGCCAAGTGGCTTTGTCTTTGTGATAACTTGAGTTAGTAATTTGATTCCATGTAGTCTTTTCATCTTTGCTGTAACTCTGATTAGCTGTGTGTGTGAATGTGTGCACAAAAGCTCATTTACCCAAATTCTAGCTATGTAATTGATACCAGTATCCAAAAGTGGAAAAATAAGCCCTAAACCTGTCATTCTGAAGATTCAAACTCTTCCTTTTCATGTCATGTTTTCAAATTTCATTTTGACTTTTAGTTTAATTGTGCCAAAATGACGACCTGCACTGCTTGGAGAGATGCCGTGTTTCCAGAGGTGGCTGTCTCAAGGTGAAACTCATTTCCCAGCCTGGCCAAGGTGGAGATGGCTATCACCCCAAGTGCTGGGCTGTGGGACAGGGGAGCTGTATTGTGCACTGATGATGTGGGGGAAAAAAAAAACCCAAAAATTATCTCAGTAAATTTCCAGCACTTGCCTTAGAACATGAATACTCATGTTATCAGTGAAACTTCCAACTTCTTGGTGAAACAGCTGTTAGAATTTCTGAATATAATCTGGCTCTATATTATTGCTTTGCAACTTTGATAATCAGTGCTAAAAATCTTCTGCCATTTGACTTCCACATAGAAAATTTCTAATCAGGTTAAATGTAGCAAAGGTGCATTCTGTGGTGCATGGCTCTTTACCTGAGCTAGCTCTTCCATAACTTGCTGGGTCCTGGCCCTGTTGAGGCCCATTAACTTGCTTTCTCAGGTCCTGTCATGTGCATGCTGACTGTGAATCAACCTTTGACGCACTCAGGACCATAAATTATAGGAAATTCAAAGTAAACATTGTGTTTAGGTAGTGGCAGTGCTGTCCATAACTGCCCTGGCAGATGGGTTTACCTCTTAGCTTCATTTAGCTCTGAAGTATGAAGTTCGTCACACGTTATAGTTTCTAGCATAATGTTTATCTAGGAACTCCCTTCTCCAAACTTTTCACATGCCCACTCTTCACTTCTTTTCCTGATGACAAGAAACAGAGAGCAACCTGGAGGAGAGACAAGCTGTCCACAAAATCAGGGAGAGTTCCTCTCTTCAAACACCAGTGAGGATAATATAGTGAGGATGATGTTTGTATATGAAGCAGTATGCACAGCTGAGAGTTTGGACTGGTGGAGAGTGCCATAAACATTTGTTTAAACAGATGGTAGGATGGGCTCAGGTAGCTAGATGTCACTGAATTACATTATGCGCATATATGCAAGATTTGCAAGGAAATAAAAACCAGTTTTGTGACGAAAAGTGGCGCTTTCTTCTGAAGCAGTGCTGCAAGTCAATAGAGGGACATTTTATTTTTTTTTTAAGCTTGCACTTAACCAACACTGTTTCATGGGAGCAGGCCTTGCGAGGTCCAGAAGTCAGTAAAGGGCACAGTAGTGTCACAAGTGAGGGAAGGATGAGCTGGTCAAGTGTGCACCAAAGCCACCTGGCTGTGTGCTCTGAGCAGTCAGGAGCACACACAGGCACATGTGTGGTCTTAAGCATCTGGACTGCAAAGCCTTTTGCAGAGGACATTGAGTTTGAAGGCCTGAGACCAGGCCCTGAGAACAGAGAGAGCAAGCAGCAGAGGAGTACACCGTTCCCATGAGAACAGATAAATGCACTGGCAGGGGAGTGCACCATTCCCATGGGAGTAGACAAACATAGGTATGCACTAATTGTGTTTTCTCTTACTGTAATCAATGTTATTATCTGATACACTTTCACAGAAAGCAAAACTTTCTTAGACTAGAACTCACCAATGCAAAAGGTGTTCGTGTCCCTTACGCAATAACTATCCAATCAGCAAATGGCTCAGTGTGTGCAGGTGTGTGGGTATGCAAGTGGGGAGACACAGTAGTTTTGTAGAGCTGGAGAGAAGAGCAATAAAGGCTGTATATGGAATCATCATCATAAGGTGCCCAGTTTTATTTTCTTGGTCGTCCTCGTATACAACGACACACATGTGCCCTGACAACCTTTCCTTCCACCAGATGCTGCTCTGCCATATCAGCACCCCTCACAGGCCAGCTTGTATCTCCCGTGGATTTATATAAGCCCTAGTACTGTTGCCTTAAGTCAGAATTAGACTGAGGGATGAACTGCTACCACTACATGTTCCCTTCTATAGCTATAGAAATAACTTGCTTCTGCCTCACCCAAATCTGCAAAATTTATACTATGTTTATTCTGCAAGTCTTCAACCTCATTTGTAAATGCTAACTCCACTTGTGGTAAGTGACTTCAATCTTAACAATCACCGTGGGCTTGTTTAATTTTTGTTTGCACTTTCACAAAAAGAATTTTTTACCAAATATTTCCTTTATTTAAGTTCTACATAAGCTAGGCAATATCTGTGCATATGTATGCATTTAGGTATATAAGCATGTATATATATAGCCACACACCATCACAAACAGTAAAATCATTGAGGGATCTCAAACTGATCTGTCAGTGTTAGCAAACAAGGTGGGGGTGAGGCTGAGAATAAAAATTATGTGATAATTCCCCAAAACCACTTACTAGTATGCAAATAAATTTTATTGACTCACACCAAATGTCAGTATGACTGTAACCTGGTTACGCATCTGATGTGAATCATGCTGCGTAGACAGAGTGCTTTTAGTCAGCAAACCCCAAAACACTGATGGAAGCAAAATAAATCACTGTTGTGTGGGGAGAACTGAATAATTATTCCACAGCTTGTAACAATAGTAAAAACTTTTGTAGTAGATGAGTAGATGATCTCATTGTACCAATTAACTTTGTGCTGACTTCAAACTCCATAATCATTTGCAAATAAATTATCCTGAACCCAAGCAAGGAAATGGCAATAACAGCTGTTTGACAAAGGTAAAATTGCACCTTTTTAAAATTATGCCAGTCACTGAACTCAGAGTGAACTGGCACTTCGTTAATGTGCAAGAACATGTCTTCAGCATGTATGTATAGTGTTGATAGCCTTGAGCTACAAGCAGGGGTAATGCACTTGACAATCTGGATGGCAGAAGAGTGTGAAACATCTGAAAAGGCACCTACCTCTTGAGGCGATCTCATCTAGGATGCCCACTCCCGAGTGTGATGGAATAACCTGGCTTTTAACAGTACTGCCTTGCGAAGGAGGAGGCTCTACCAATTTGAAGACACAGCCATACCATCTGTGCATTGCACTTGACCACTTGCCAAACTGTAGACATTTTGTGCAGAGGTTTTTTCCTGCCCTTCACTGTGAGCAGTCATTTGCATGTGTAATCCTTAAATGCCATCTTCCTAATCTGCTGTATTCTTGTGTTGAATAGGGGTACCTTCAGAGTAAGAACAGAAAACCTAGAGCATTTTATGGGACCCCAGATTTAACACTTCCTACCTTCAGAGGTGCTACAAGCATGGTCCTCAAGTCTAGACTAAGGAAAACATTTCTGGAAAAGGGATCAGAGTGCTCTTGGGGGGTCTGCTAATAGCAGGGCCTGCAGCAATGGGGATAGAAATACGAGAACTAGGGAGACAGATGATGGACCAGCTTAAATTGACTGGGAGTTCAGTTTTTTAATTCAGCAGTACATAAGTTGACAAAAATGGTCAGAAATTGACAAAATGGTCAGAAGAGGAAATACCAGGGAAACATCTGGCTCTGTAAAGACTAGTGGTAACAAAGCTCTTCTATTGGATTGTTTGTAGGTAAACACATTTCTGTCAGGACAGATGGATATAAAGCTGGGCACCACAAAACTCAAGTTATTCACACATGTTGATTACAATATTGAGATGCTGCTGGTTCAGTTCAGAGAAAAGATAAGTTCAAGTGCTGATGGAATCAGTATTCCATCATGCCCCTTTGTGGCACTTTGGAATACTGGCTACTTTATTAGATAGCAGCTATGTGCTTTCCAGAATGATTTTACATACTGTCAGACTGCAGAAAGCAGCAGAGGTGGTGAAATATATTTCTTTCAGTACCAAAGTTGGAGGGATACTTTGCACTTCATAAGTCTGGGAGTGATTTTTTTTATAATTAATAAGAACTTCATTTTGCAATTTATCCTGTTTTTTTGGTTGTTGTTTTAGGGATTTTTTTTGGGGGGAGGCTACACAGAAGATTAAAAATGAAAGATTGAAAGTGCAGAATTAGAAAGCAGTGCATCTCGTACTGCATCCATAATTAAACACTCCTGATGGTTGGGAGAAACAGATGTCTGCATCATAAATTAATGTCTCTGGGAACATGGAAGATAACTTCTTTTTTGTCTTCTGGTTTTTGTGGCTTACACCACCATCAAGCACTGATGTGTCAAACTGAAACAGTACAATGAGAATACTGAGGGTTCAGCTGGCACTATAAAACTCTTCCAAAGAGTTTATGGATCAAACGTAATAATATGGATATTTGTTAAACAAAGTTTTCTGTAGAAATACTGCCCTTTGGTAGATGAATCTCAAACTGGAAAGCAGATCTAGACATCAATTTCCAAATGTGTGTTTTAACTTAATTATTAACTCCATTCAACTGAAGGCATGTATAAACCTTTGAAAAATAAGATCCTTAATTTGTAAATTTGTTCACCATTAGATGCAACTAATTGTTAAAATTGTTGCATCTAATTCACCATTAGATGCAACAATTTTAACCTTGTTGTTTCTATCCTTTCAGCGTGCAAATCAGTATTTTATAATATTATAATTTCTTTTTAATAATGAATGCTGCCATCACCTCTTTAAATTGACAGAAGTGCAATTGGAATTTTTGTATCTCTATTCTGCTCTATTCCATGCTGAAACTGGAATGGTTTGTGTCTAGCAGAACTGGACTAAAGATATGCTGATACTGTGTAGCTAGATGGCAGCATTCACATTGCTTTGAGAAAAACTATGGTTATTTGAAAGATTTTCAGAAAAATTTGGCTGCTCTCTAACAGTTAGATGGCATGGTCCTGTTTTGAAATGTGCTGCCTAAGAACCTAACACATTTGAAAATTTGACCATTTCATTTAGGTCTCTAAATTGGAGGTGCATACTTTACAGATAATTAGTATGAAATGTATATTTCCCCTTTTATATAAAAAGATAAAAATCTGATTATGTGTTCACATATTTTAAAACAGGCTAATGTATTATTATATAAGATTCCTTTTATTTAGGAATTTTGTAAATAATATCGTACAATAAAATAAATACATTCCTTTTTATGTACATATTCCATTTCTCTACAATTTGAGGCAATATTAATGGGAAAATTTAATTGACTCAACAGGCACTGAATATTTCTTAAAATTATCTTCTATTTTTTTTTCTTCAGTAGAAAACCTTACAAAAGCAATTAAACTTAGTACAGTAAAGTGCACAAGCTATTGAACATGTCTGTAATAGGCTAATCTGTAAACACAGTGAATAGGGAAACAGATTCCAGCTTCAAATCCTAAGGAGCTACTTTAAACAGCGTTAGAGGGAAATATATGTTTATAATAGTATCATGAAATAACTTACAACAAGCTTCTTTTGATGATACACAAAATTTCTTCCTTTCAGACACAGAACAAATTATTTATTCAACAGTCTTTCTCAATGTCCAACAAGCTCCTTCTATCTATCCCACCAAGCCTTACCATCTCCCTCAAACATAATGTTACCACCTCCTGCCTTGCTCTGTAAGGGGACAAGGACACCTTTCAGAACATTACCACATTTTTCTCCCTACTTACGGAACGTGGGCAAGCAATGTGCCCAGGTAGCCAAGGCAGCCAGTGACACCCTGACCTGTATCAGCAACAGTGCATCCAGCAGGACCAGGGCAGTGATTGTCCCCCGTACTCGGCACTGATGAAGCCACACCTCAAATCCTGTGTTCAGTTCTTGGCCCCTCACTACAAGAAGGACACTGTGGTACTGGAGAATGTCCAGAGAAGGGCAATGAAGCTCATGAAGGGTCTGGTGCACAAACCTAATGAGAAGCAGCTGAGGGAGCTGGGGTGCTTTAGCCTGGAGAAAGAGGTTCAGGAGACTTTATTGCTCTCTACAACTACCTGAAAGGAGGTTGTAGCAAGGTGGGGGTCAGGTTCTCCCAGGTAACAAGTGACAGGACAAGAGGAAATGGTCTCAAGTTGCACCGGGGAGGTTTAGACTGGATATTAGGAAAAAATTCTTCACTGAAGGGGTTATCAAGCACTGGAACAGGCTGCCCAGGGAAGTGATGGAATCATCATCCCTGGAAACGTTCAAAAACATGAAGGCATGGTCTAGTGGTGGCTTGGCAGTGCTGGGTTGGACTTGATGATCTTAAGGATCTTTTCCATTGGTTCTATTTTTACCAATTCCCCTTCTGGCTTCTTTAAAATTGTCTCTAAATGTATGAAAATGATCTATTCATTTACTCATGAGGTGGTATTTCCTAGAACATTTCTTTGCTTGACATTCCTGTCTTGAGGGTTGCAGAGAGGTAGAGAACAACGGGGAAGCTTCTCAGCTGGAACGACTTGTCTTCTTCAGGGGATAGCAGGGGATACAGATGAGAAGCCCAAGAAAGCCATGGAACTGTTCAGACCCTTAAACTAAGTTAAACAGTAAATTAGTGTTTTCTGATGTCTTCTGAAAATCAGCTCTGCTACATTTAAAGGGTTCATGGGAATGGTTGTGGGCTACATTGGACAGGTTGGTTCCCTAGCAGGGGGAAAGAAAAGGAAAAGCTTACAGGAGTGGCTTTCCTCAGGTGCTAGCCACCACTTAAACGGTGACACTAATCACAAGAGCCTTTAAGATTGTGCTGACCTGATCTGGAGGCCCAAGGGGATCCTGGCATTGTCTTTTTTGGTGAGCTGTTGCTGTGGCCTCAGCCATAAAACAGGGCTGAGTTTAGCGCTGCTATCGCGGTTCAATTATTTGTGTATGTCAGCTAGCTGTCCTTGGAGGTACCATTGGAAGAACCTTTTCTGCCACTCTCTGTACTTTCTTATCTCTAGTTTATGGACTAAACTGCAGAAAGGAAAGCAGGATAGTCTGCAGACGTGTCAGCCTGAATTCAAATAATACTGCAGTGAAAATCAGGCTTTGCTCAGCGTCTGTCTGTACTGCATACTATAGGACAGTACAGAGATTTTTAAAACTATTTTCAGTATTTCTGCATAAGACTGAGGGTTATACTGTGCACATATCTACTTGAAGTCATAATGTAAAGCCTAAGCATGATTTTATTAGCAAAAATGTATCATTAGATTTCTATTGAGTAATTCTGGTTTTACAGCCTTGTTTTAACTGCATTGCTTGCTAACCCATAGAATAAAAGCTTGCTTTATTCTTGTGAATCCAAAGCCTGTGCTTTTTAGTTTATAGGAAAGTTTTTATATTTATCAATTCAATGGAGAACTGCCATCAAGCTCCAAAGTTTCTGCAGATGGATAATATCAAGCAAAGGTCAGTAAATTTCATAGTAAAAGGCTGTATAGTATGGAACAATGGTCAATAGTTCATTAAATCTCAACATCAGAAGCTGTAAAAATTGAATGAAAAAGTCACATGTAAATTCACAGATCTGTTATCAATATTTAGAGAGCTCAGTGTGAAGCCTTTGCCTTGAATACACAGATAAACATGCTAGGTAATATATTACTTTGCAGTATGATTGAATTTGGTTTTACATTTGCCAAAGCATAGAGAAATATGAGACCATGATGATACAGATACCTAAGTACTTACTGAATGTAATGCTGTAACTGGACCTACATCTGTAGGATTTTGCCCAAGTGTCTATAGAGAATTTGTGATCTGTTAACCACTCTGCTTATGCTAATTCTTCTTTCTAGGTTACAAGGCTGCATCCTTTACTCAGACATATCTTATGGTTACTCCAGCTTGGAAATCACAGTACTTAAGTACCTGAAGCATGTATAAAAGTTGAACTTTAAACAAAAGCTTCTTTGCTGTTATCTTTATGTACTTCTTTAGGTAAATTGCCTAGTACAGCTGTTGGCATGTTGTTCCAAAACCGTATTCATAAATTACAGTAAAATTACTATTTTCTACATTCAATCTTCTTGAATGAAGGAGAAATATGTATTACATTTCATTAACATGAAACTTTCCAATTAAATTGTTTTTTTTTATTTTCTTGAATTTACATTAGACTTCAGAATTATTGTAATTGAAATATTTAATATCCTTCCTTTTTATAAAAGGATTACAAGGAAAACCCTTCTGGAGCTAACTTAAAACAAACAAGTCCCAATAACTGTCACTGAGAACTCTTTAGCCTACATGATAAAGTATGTGTATGATATTGAAATGCAAGTAACAAAGTAATATCTCAATGATTACATTTTAATGAGTTTCATACCTTTTATTCCCTCAGTGCTTGGGACATTATTATATTCCATCATGATTATTTTATTACCCTCAAATAAAATATTAATTTATTAAAATATTTAAGAAAATATACTATGCAGCTTAATTAAACCTAGATTTTTTTTTATGAGCAACATCTCAATACATGCTATTAGGGAATTCACCTGGTTTGAAGTATGTACTTGTAGAATCAATTTCCTTCTTGCAGATCAAATGAACTAATATTCACTTCGCCCTTCAAAAATGCAGGAATTCATGCATTTTGCGTACTAGTGGAATGCAGAAAGGCCAAGGCCATAATTACCTTAACTGTCAAATCATCCTGCTTTAAAAATCAGCCAAACCATTAAAAACTGTTTCTTTTTCTTTGATTTGGCAAGTGTTTTAATGCCACTGATACCATTCATGATAGGTTCCCATCACCTGAAGATGATGAACTGCAGCTGGAGGTGAGGAACTTGTTAAAATAGTCCTGCTGCCAGAAAAAATGAGGCACCAGCAGCACCCTAAGTATCTAAAATACACGCTCTAGGCTATTTCTGCAGTAGTTAGTTCGTTTCTTTTGTTAGCATAAGCTAACAATAAACAATAGGACCTGGATCACCATTCTTTGTGGAAAACAGCAGCTCTGCAAAACTAAGGTGTTGTGAGAAAGGCACACTTCTGTGCACAAAGAAATATGTGCATTTGGAGGATGGTGGCTTACATCATAAAGGAGAATGACACTTTTACACTGTAGGGGTAGTTTGTTTTCTGGAAGAATTTGTAACGGGAGCTAGGAACCCTGTTTTCACTAGGAAGGCTTTCTGCCTAAAAGGTAACTCTTTCTCAAAGGCAGTTTCAATGCTTTCTTCCTCCACCCCCACATAGCAAGAGAAGTTCTCAACCTCTCTCTCTGATATGGGAGAGGAGAGAGATAATGTACAGAAATGCTACAGGGCCATTGTGGCCTGGAGAGAGTCAGGGGGGCCAGTGATGATAAAACTAGGGAGTGAACAGGAGGTTTGCCTTTTTCTCCCTGGGGCCCGGTGTGTAAACTCTACTTTGTAAGCTTCTTGTGTTCTGGCCTTATAAATAAACTTTTTGAACTCTTTCCACGACTTTGGCATTTCTGGGGATACCCACGCTTATTAGTTTACATACACATTATCAGCTGTCAGTGAAAGGTAAATTAATAGATATTAACAGCGGCTGCAATTGGGCCAGGAGTTCTTAAGCTAAAAGTGGAAAAGGATATGTGTCCAATGCCTTGTTCATGTTTTGTGATTTGCCTTCTATACAGCCCAGGAAGTGTCTCACTGTGCGGCAGGTAAAATATACAAGTTTACTGTGAAGCAACTGAAAACCAAAGTGTTTTCAATCTCCACACAGAAAGAAGGTGTGCAGGGCCACCAGGGTGTATTCTCACAGTGACTCCTGAAAAGTTGTCCTCTGCACATAAAGGGATTTGTGTAGGGACTGACAAGAGAATAAGGCTTCCCAATCCTGACCATGTAAGGATATCCCTACCTGCAGAAGCTGAATCCATGTCTTGTATGCAGTTCCCCTTTTTTTTTTTCCCCAGATGTTTTGATTCTTCTTTCTCCTTCCTTCGGCTGGAACTGACACAGGCTAATACCTCCAACGCATCATAACAGCAAGTGCTTGCAAAGAAGGGAGTGCATAAGCATCCACAGTATTAAATAAAGCCACTAATTTCTCCAGTTTCCCCGTAAAATAACTGTTCCCTAAGGAATCAGTATTTTGGCTCTGTCATTTGTTGTGTATATATGTTAGCAACTAGGTTGATCTGGGGCTGTAGCCTTTTAAAGCACATCTTTTGCTGCTCCTTTAAAATGTCAGCATTCTTAAAACTATCAGATGAGAATGTCCCTATGGTCAAGAACTTGTGAGGAATGAATGCCTCGAGGATTGCTGGCTGCCCATAGCTGTAAAAGAGATGGCCTGTGCACAAGAAACTGAGGTCTGGCTGCCAGCCTCACTTTTGCCTGGCTCCCCTGGACACAGCTGCTTGGGAGCTGAGAGCTGGACTTTGAGAAAGTCCAGGAGCGTTGAGGATATTCAGACAGGCACTCAAGGCACCACTCCCTCTTTATTGAAGTCTCTGCACTTCTTGCACAAGAGACAATAAGGATCAATTAATTAGGAAAACTTCAGGAAGGTCTGTTTGCTGTGAGTGTTGTACATCTGCAGAGGCCCAGGTGATGTGGGGCGCCAGATCTGTTGAGAGCAGCTGGGGTGTCAGGAAGTGGCACTGGCAGGTGTGAGAGTTCTGGGTGGCATGAGGGGTGGTGGGGGAGCCTCAGCCAGGCAGCCAAGGACAGGGGGAGGCACAGGAACAGGTATGGTCCAGCCCAGAGTGGTATGCAAGGGCACATGAGGCTGTGCATCTGAGATGTGGAGACAGGCATATCTTGTGGGACCTCCTACAACAGCAGTTGCTTGAAAGTTGACAAACTCCATCTTGCTTCATCCCTGCCAAGACCCACATAAAAAGTCCTTGCATTTCCCATCCTCCCCCCACTGCCCCAGGGACAGCTGCTTACACTGAGTCAGTGTAAGCGGAAAGTCCTGTGTATCAGCTGGAGAAGCTGACTTACACAGGTCATCCTTTATGTTTGTGGTAGAATCGCTTGGGCTCTTCCTCAGAAATGGATGAGTTTCTGTGATTCTTTTGTCTGGTGTATGCAGTTAATTAAAATCTCTGGGTGCAAAGCTTTTTTGAATGAAATGTCCTATATAAAAGTTATTATCTTCTCCAAAATGATGTTGAAACCCTGCTTATCTCCATCTTATTTTCCTCCTGTGGTTCCTTTGGAAAAAGGCATAATAATAATGAATAATGTGATGATACCATCTTTTCTATTGCTGTAGTTTTCTAGATATGTCAGTATTATCTGTTTCAGCAGTCATCATTGCACGGAATCAATACATACTCTTATTAGGAGACTGCATTACAGCTTAAATTACACTTAGCGATCACCTTGAATTTGCTTGTCTGTCCTCCAAGCAAACTCTAAGTCAGAGAGCCATTGGTGATACCTTGGTACTCCTGATGTACATCACCTTTACAAACAACTCAAGTTTAAAAAAATTAAATTAATTCCAAAAAATAGTGTCCTGTGTTCTTAGAAATGAAACAAATCCTATCACTTTACTCTTTCCTAATTAAAGCTGGAAAAACTCTCGGTTTATGACTTGGAGACAGACAGTAAAGAAACAATATGCATCACTCATTTACTCCTTCTTTCTGAGACTAGTATCACTGGATCTGCACATCAATATTCTACAGTGATGAATAAACAAATATCAATAGGCACATAGAGAAGGCGGCTCTTGATAAACAATCATTTATGAAAGACTGCTTAGAGAAGCTGTTACCAGTGGAAGAAAGAGACCTCCTATGTCTTAGGTTTTGTTATGAGTTTCTACACCTTGTAAGCTAGTTGATGTGTAAACTAGTCCTAATTAGCATGACTGCACATCAGCTTGAAGCTTTCTTGGTAGCTAATATCAGCAGTGCTACAACTAGCTGCATAGCCGAAGAAATGTGTGGCTGTCACTGTCGTACTACACTGTTGGAATTACAAAGGTATTGTAGTCTATTAGTAAAAGACACTGCAGGTTAGGAGACCAGGTATTTTGGATCTTAAGGCAGTAGGGCTAAAATCTGTACAGAGCTTCAGGTGCAGTAACAATTTCTTTGAAATAGACTAAGCAAAACCATTCCTTTTAATAACAATAATTTAAAAAGCTATAGATATTTTTAAAAAAAATCTAGATAGAGATCTGGGCACCACAGAAGGTGCCTGCTGAACACTAAAACAAAGACCAAGGGGCACTGGAGAGAGACATCCTTGTCATCTTTTTGTTACTCTCCTCTCACCTTACCTGCATCCATTAGGCCCAAAGGGGTGTGCTGTGTATGGGACACCCCACCAGCTTTGCCTACCTGCAGTCCCAGCAGCAGACAGCTCTTTGTTTTTCTGTTCAGTTACATTTCTCAGCTTTTCTTTTTCAGCTCTTCCTAAGTTTTGTGGTTTATGTTCTGTTGCTCACCATAGGGAGATAACAAGAATAAACTCCTTTGTTCCAACCAAGATAAAAGCACAAGAGGGAAAGATGGCATCTTTCATCTTCCTTCAAATCAACAAAAGGTGATCTGAGAGAATGCCATATGTGTGAAGTTGTGGATTAAGGAGGTGTATTGAGCCAACTTGAGGCCAGGGCAGTCTGCTTCATCCTCTTGGCATGCAGCAGCAAAAGACTTGCAGGAGAAAATGTCTGTCTGCGGTTTGCCCTATACATTTCTATCGAAAACATCTATTTCTCAGTGGGAAGGAAAGCAGTAACAAATTGTTCAAGATCACAGGTAGCCAAAAGATCCTGACTCTGCAAGCTGCATATCCAAATCTCCTATAAGCTTTGGGATCAGTTTGCAAGCATCAGCTTTCTCAGGGTTCTAGCACTTCATTTTCGTAGGACAAGGCTACGCTGGGCAAGTTGGTGATGGCAGCCTTAGCAGGACATGATGTTTGCGTTTTCCCACCATGGAGAGCTCAAATAATCTCCTTAGCACTCTTTGCCCTGTGGGGGCCTGAGGACTATTCTAGGCCTATGAGACAATGCAGATCAAGAATTAAATTATAACCACGCCTGGTTTAGACAACACTCTGAGCATAAAAATCTCCACTTTTGCTAAATATAGCTTTTTCTGAAACAGTTGTTTAACATACGAAAATAAAAATTATTATAGAGCCCTTGGTGGCCTAAATCATTAGACTGAAGTTTCTAGTCAAGAAAGGTATTTTCCCCTTTACTCCAAAAATTAAATCACTACATTATCCAATGTCATATTCCATTTACACTTTAATTTTTCTACTTGAAGACATTTTTATAAAGGTCTCCCCTGGACACTGTTCTGGAGCTGAGGTGACTGGGAGAAGTCTATAAAGTGATTAGGACAGAAAGAGGGCAGGGTTCACATCCCCTAAGTTAAGGAGACGTCTGACATGAAGCCTCCCCCATCTTAGCTTGGGTCACTTATTGTTACGAGCATTATTACCATAAGCACTAACAATTTTATGAACCTAGGCTGTCATTTCCCATGCTTTTCAATGGTCTTAAAGCAAGTTCTCAGAAAAAAAATTTGCTGTGTTACAGAATTAAAAAAATGCAACCCCCTGAAAATGCTTGTTTTATCTCAGTATACCTTCTTGGTTTTTTGGTGGATTTTTTTGGTCAGGCCAGAAAAGAAGAAAGGATAATGCCACAATCTTGATCTATGCTACCAGGCAGCAGATTCAAACCCTGGCTGTTGACTGGAGGAATGGATCTCTCTGGTAGCCCCACTTCAGGTAGCAGGGCTCCCCCTCAATGGAACACTTTGGCAATACATTCAATGGAATGCCAGGCTTATCAGTTAATATGGATCTTGCTACAAAGAGTGATTTTTGTGCACTAAAAAAGTCATGCATGTCCCTTACTCAGAGGCTATATACACTCTTTTCAAAACCATTGTCAAAAGCATAAAGAAACAAAATTATATTTCTTTAAATATAGCATATCTTATTTTTCTAACATTCTTATTTGCAGTGAGTTTCTACACATAATGCTGCGCATTGTACAATATATGTTTGGTAGCATTATTGAAAAGCCAAGCACAAGGGAAGAAAAAATATTAAGTTCATCTCATTATCTTTAGGAGCCTCCAGATAAAATTGTATATGTGTGTTTTCATAAAGCAGTTCTCACCATCCAGTACTAATCAAAGCTTTGTATAGATTCACACATCTTGTCACAAGCACAGAAAAAGTATGGGGAAATTAAAAACGGAATATATGCACATGACCTTATAATCTTGCATATTTTGCTATCTTTGTTTTGAACTTTTGCAGGGGAAGTCAATGCCTCTCAATTAAGAGAAGTCTTTCTCATGTGTGTGTATTAGCTGTAGCAGTACTTGCACCAGCAACACAAAAGTCACACATAAAGCTGAGCTAATACAGACACAGAGGGACATTCACCCTCTTCCCAAGAGCTTTGTAATACAATTTTTAAAAGTTGCAAGGGAAAGGAATCATCATTGGGAAGAATAAGAGGAGAGGACAGGATGTCTCAGACAGGACCGAGATACATAAGCCATTGTAGATTTAGCCCAGAGCTCTTCTTTTAATTTCCTGTGTAGCGAGCATTTGGCTGGCTGGGCATTTCTGGCTGCCTCTGATACCAGAGAAAAGCTGGAGCCTGCTCTGGAGATGCACAGACAGATTTCTTCAGTGGGACGTTTTTCCCCTCTCAATCAAGGCCACATGGTATTTCCAGAGTGCACCCAAAAGAGCTTGTCTTCCGGAGAGCCAGGTTGCCTTTTTAAATCAGGGCAGTGCTGGAGTGTAATTGCTTCCTTATTATTTGAGGTCTCTCTCTCCTGTTGGCCAGGGTTGCCCCTGAGTCAGAGGCCCAGTGCACTGTGCACTGTGAAACCTGTGAGAGGCGAGGTGATGTTCTCGGTAAAGTAACCCTGAATTCCTTGGGAACATCCTGACTTTCAAGGAACTCAGTTTGTAGTTGGACCTGTTTTCTTCAGAGAGGCTGCTGGAGAACAAAGAGGAAAGGTTTGACATACAGTGCACACACTGACACATCGGGCAAAATCACAGGAATATGTCATTCATGAATCATTCTGCGTTAACTCACCTGCAGCTCTACAGAGAACCCAGCTTGTAAAAAAAAAAATCTTAAAATGTTACCTGGGGTACTGCATAGCAAATCGCTTAATCCACTAACAACAACCGATTTCTAAAGGTTAATAGAGTTCTGTGATTAAAGGTTGTTTCAGATAGTTATAGGGACTATAGATTTTAGGAACTATAGATTTTATAGGTATATGTATGTGTTTGATTTCTTACTGCCTTGGATTTTGTATAATCATATGGATATGGAAAAAATGCTGGAAAGCTCCATCAAGTCAGACAGATAGTGACACAGTTTGGATATTTACAGATGATCATATGGGTGGAGAATCTGATCGTCTTCTGTGAAGACAGGGGTGAAAGACCAGGCTCTAAAGCCTAATTGGGTCTGTAAGAGATAGGAATGTTTTTATCAATTAATTAATAGTGCATTTATTCCACATACCACTTGTTTTAGTGGCTTCTGAATATATTGTTTTAGCAGTCTTTTTTATTTGCAAGTCTCAACAGATCTTGCAAAAAATGAATTGTGTCTTGGCAGTCACAACATTAGTCTGCTACATATTTAAACAGACTGTTGAAACTGAATTTTTTAATAGCTAAAATCCAAGCACCTGGCAAATAGAATGTTTTGCAAGAAGATTGGTTATTTCACTTGACAGTTTTATTAAACTTTAATCACCTTCTCAATGAGTGCATTGTTTAGTACCCACTGTTCCTATGGCCTAAATCGGGGACTTTTTAAAAGATGAATACTTAATTTTCTGATTCTGAAGCACAGTGCAGTTCTGCTGTCTTTCATTATTAACTGTAAACCAGAGACAGAAATTGTGGAGATAAAAGGAAGCAATAAAACAAAATTAAAGTGCTGTCAACACTAGATTTGTCAAAAAATTAATGAGCTTTGCCATAATGGGTGTTGATCATAGGTAATATTTCAAATGCCATTTATCACTCAACAAAATAATACACTTTTAGGAGACAGTTGTAACTGTGTTCTGCAATGATGTGGGTAGTTATAGACAAGATTGATGTGTGCTGTGGGCAGGTGCCATTGCTACCATGCTGCAGTCAAAAGCTATGTGCATTACACAATGTTAAAGTTGTCTCTTACCCAGTATTTTCTTCACAGAAAGCCTAAATAACGGTAACAGAACACTCTGCTCAACTGGACCTATCTCCTGATAGCCATTCCTATGGTTTTACGCAGATCTGATGTTTCCCCCCATTTCCCTCTAATCTCTGAATCTTCTCCATGCTGCAAGAATGCCTGTGGCATGTGCAGCTGAGGCATGTTAGAGTCGGTAGGCAAGGCTGTGTGGTAAGTCTGGTGACTGTGGGTCCCCCAGCCCTGTGAGCAAACACCCATTAGCACCCAGGCCTCATGGGAGACAGCCTGTATGACAAGCATTATGCAATGTTAAAATTTCTGGCACAGAGAGCACAGAGAGACACTTTAGTTACTCTATCATTGCCCCTGGTACAGAGGAACTTTGCCTCCAGTTATTTTCTAGGACAGTGAAAAACCAAGGAGTTTACTAAAGACTTACAGGGAGATTTTCCAAATGATTCAGATCTTTCATTTGCCTTCAAAGCTTTTTTTGCAACTATAGATCTAGTTGTTTCCATTGTTTACTTTCACTTCACACTTGTAGGGATGAGAAAGTTAGGTCTCTCACATCTGCTGGGTGCCATCTTCCACTCATTTGCTTTGGTGTAACCAGGTAGTTGCTAAACCTGTGAAAACAAGAGAGGAATGAGTAGTTATCAGCACAATGACTCACACCTTGTGGGTGTGCACAAGTAATCTCAGAAGTGTCTTACCCGATGGGGAATCTGCTTGGAACCTGATCCTTTGTGTCCACAAGGAGCTGTGTAGAAATGACAGCCTGAATAAAAAAACAGCTGACTCCAGTGTGGACTCCTACTTAAACATCCAAAAACTGTAAATCATTTTAATTGCACAATCACCTTTATGTTCCTTGTTACAAAAAACACTGGCTGGCTTTCTTGCTAGCATGGGTTGAGAAGATTACACCAAAGATAACAAAAAAAGCAGTTTTAGAGGAAAGCTATGGTATGTCAGACCAAGTCCTTAAAATCTTTGTTGATCCTGGTAGTCTGACTTACTCAACCGCCTCCTCCTTATCAGAGTCCTCTTCACCTGTAGAAGGAGTACCAAAGAGCCTGAGAAAATCTGATCATGAATTACCTGGACCTGGCTGTAAGGTTCAATGTATTAATATTTCTGAAGCTAAGGGAAAAAAAGAACATTTATATGCGCTAAGATTTTACTGGTACCCTGATCAGCAGTCTTCAGTATTCTTCAAATATGTAGCTACTGCTTTATTTTAACTACCTTTAGTCACTGATCCATGTGATAGCAAGACATCAGGACATGACCAATGTAGGCCAGAGCCTACGGACTACCATGTGAGGCTATGGCAGATGTTCTGTGTAATCTAATATGGTGAGGGAGGGGAAATAAAGCAAACCCACAGTAGCTATTATCAATAGCTCATGCCATACAGTGCACATAGGACTGGACCTGACAGTAACATTGAGTTCCTTAGCACTGAGTGGCCCAGGATAGGCCAGGAAGCTCTAAATGAGGAGCATTTACAGGTATCCTAAATGTCAGCCAAAGCATAAACATATTGTTTTGCTTTTTTGAGGCATGCCAAATCACTTTTGGATTGAGATTTGTGAAATCCTTTCTGGGGTGCTCTGAAAGATGATGTCATGGTTGTGAAAACGGCTGATGAGCTGTTTAATGAAGTCCTAACCCAATAAATGCTGCAATGAATGGAAAACCTCATTTTGTCTCCAGACATTGTTAGATGAAGACACCAATCTCCTGAGATTCCATACAAAATCCAAAACAGTGCAGCCCAGTTCAACACCCAGTAGCCGGAAAGTTGATTTGGATCAACAGCTGAGGAGTTTTTGGTCCATCATTTCACCTTGCATATTCACAGTGTGTGGACATAATGTAAGTTTGTCTTTCTGTTATTTCACAAGGATGAAATCCAAGCTCAGTGCCCATCACTGCACATACAACACAGCAAACTCTCAGTCCAGTACCTGCATCACGCCATGCTCCTCAGGATTGAGGGGAACCACCTGCCAGCAGCCACCTTCCTTGGTAACTTTCTGTTCTCAAACCACAGTTATTCATGGTCATGTCATTTGTTTCAGCCTGTTTTTATTGACTGGGTAAATAACTCCCTTGATTACAGCAGTTACAGTTTTCCCTGGGGTTATGTTTGGCAACAAGCTGCTCACCCTTCTTTA
The DNA here is from genome assembly GCA_013397135.1 of Pachyramphus minor. NCBI lineage: Eukaryota > Metazoa > Chordata > Aves > Passeriformes > Tyrannidae > Pachyramphus > Pachyramphus minor. Next base: position 200,513 of record VYXB01000874.1, on the reverse strand, counting down.
ACTGCACTGTTAATTAGGAGGTCTATGTTTCCCTTCTTGTCAAAAGCAACTAAGCTCCCTGCCACTGGAACTCTTTCTTGTCCCTTCTCCTACGGTGAGAGAACAATGATTGTTTGCTTGGTTATGCTTCAAGTCTTCTGGATGCTTTTAATAATGTCTGCAATTAATATTTTGAGAGGATTTCCACCTCCCCCGTCTGTGTCTGAAGACATCTTGAGCACAAGTTTTTAATGGCAATAAACAAAACCAAAAAATAGTTAATTGCACCCCCAGCATGACTCTCACATTTCTCTGAAAGATGCAATAGTCTTGGATGGCTACATGTGAATGTCTAAAATATGTCAGTGTTGTATTTGTAACAAGCAACCTGACTCCATTAACTAATTATGGGTTAGACGGAAAACACTGCCAAAGCTTTTGTGGTGTTCAAATATAGGCATGCCGGACTTCCTGGGAACACAGAGCAAGCTATTAGTGCCCTTTTCCAGGTTTTAGAAGAAAGCAGCAATAGTCTTTAACCTGTTAAAATGTATAAAGAGCATGAAAGGCTTGAATGGAATCCAGCTGAAGCCGAAGACAAAACTAGACATGTCAATATAAGCAGAAATGAGCCCAAAACATTCCCACATGGGAAACTGATAACAGTAACATTTCTAAATACTGAATATGTACTCATTACTTACTGCCATCAGGTATCACAGACTGAGAGTTTTGTTTTACACTTTGAAAAAATCAGACATTTATGCTTCTAGATACAAAATAATCACAAGAGTTTGTGTTCATCTCACATAACCTGTTTATAGCCAAAGGACGGAGAAAGGCACCTTCTGAGACTGACTCAGGTTTTCAGTTTTTAGGTTCCAAGTTTAAAATGAGATGTGCCCTCAACTTACAAGAGTACATTTCAAATTTGTAATCGAGAGAAGACAATTTTTCAAGAAAGACATACTACACTTTCCATATCTGGGCCACAATAACAATGTATTATTAATATGCCACTGATCACTACCAGGACCAGAAATCTGGAATATACTGATGCAGCAGCTTTCTGTATTCACACAAAGTATTTTTCTGAATAATAAACTGTTGGTCCTTGCCTGAGGTAGGCTGTTCAACTAGATGAAACACAGATCTGCTGAGAAGACTGTCATGTACTTATTAATGTATTCTTATTCTTATCTATTTTCATATTAAGAGCTTTATATTACAGTTTAAAACCTCAACCGAACTTTCTGAAGGAAGTCTTATTTATATAGTCATTGAACAAAAAGTATATTTATTGGCTCTGAATAAACATACTATTCCCTACTATGAAGTTCCCTGTTCAATACTTACAAATCCTTTAGCACTTTGTACAGTAATATTTCCATATAGTTTGAAGGAATCCAACTGGTTTTGAGTTTTGGGAATCCTTTTTGTACTAAAAGACTACATAGATAGGTTATTACAATGCTTTGGGACAGAAATCACAGGTGTATTTAAAAACCTGAGCCTGGGAGAAGGTGATGTGATATATGCCATAGCCATGCAGCCTTTAGCATCAATTGTGAATATATAAGAAATGGCAACTCTGTCACATGCAAAGAGGGGGTGAGATAAAGTGACAGGGGGGTGGATTGAAAACTGGCTGAAATGTCAGGCTGAAAGGACAGTAGTCCAGTAAGGACTACTACTTCAGTGAAAATTCCTATACAACTTTCTCCATATATTTCATTTTGGAATATTTTTATTTCAGAAAACTTTGAAATTACTTAATATTTGACTTTATGCACTTTTATTTATTTATTTTAAGTGCTTCATAACACTCAGGAATAGTAGTGCTACAGAATAGAGGGAATGTTTAATTTTTAAACTCGGTAAAAGAATTAATATATTTTACTGATTGAAATGGCTTTTTTTTTAAAAATATCATATCTCAGGTTGATTCATTTCAGTGCACAGGGAATCTAGAGAAGGTATTCTGTCTAACCACAAAGTAGTAATTTATCTTCATGATTCTAGAGAAAAATTAAAAGAACAAAAATATTTCCTCTATGTGTATTCAGTGTGCTTGCTTGTGATAGTGCCTATTATATACTACAATAGGTATTTTATGAAATAAATCAACATTAAAAACATATGAAATTACATTATCAAAATTTTAAAATAAGCTTTGCATATTAATTTTTATGTGAAAATCCCATTTCATTAGAAAATAAAACTCTGTCTTCAGCTAAGGAAGACATTTCAAAAAGTCCTAATTTCCAGCAAATTAGGAAATCTGTTTAGCTCTCTCAATTTCTCCAGATTATGAGAGTTTTACTAATCCATTTCTTAAGCAGCATCTGAGAAAGAGCATCACATAAAAAGAGGAGGACCTGGTCCCCTGGATGTTATGTGTACATAAACCAGAGCTGAAAGTCTCCCATGCAGCAGAGGAGAAATCTTTCTGGACAATTCCAACCAGACGTTGAGAAGCCTCAGCTTCCCTGAAAGGAAAATGTCTGCACACGTTAAAGATACTCAGTGGCATCCAGAACCACGTTCTGATGGTCTCTGTTGAAAGAGCCTACTCAGGGACTGCCAAATAACCACATTGGCACCGTGTGCTGGGGAGGAACCCTGGGGAAGGGGAATGTCCCTATGGTGCTCGAGCAGAGCTGCTAGAGAGAGGAACTGGCCCTGCCTGCTGGGGCTGATCTGCCATGACAGACACTGAGTCATTTGCAGAAACGTAATTACCATGTTCCAAAAGGAATATTGAGATTAAACGAACTACAAAGAGACAGTAATTACAGGAGAAGCAGAAAACAGTAACCTTTATGTCCTGTTTTGGTACATCTGGCTCCAAAGGCTCCTTATTCACCCCGAAACAGTGGGATCCCATGTCTCTATCACCCTAGTGCTGAGATCATTGCAAGAATCAGGTACAAAGCTCTCTGCAGTGCACAAATATATGCCGAAAAAGGGCCACCATTCATTTCTGTCCAAAAATAAGATCTGAAACCCTAAAACGCTGGTAAAAAAATAAAAGCTCTCTACTCTCTTGGCACTAAGCAAGTATAAAAAATAAAACAAGAGAGTCTGAATACATATGCCAGATATTAAAAGGAGATCTAAAATCAGTAAATGAGAGTAAGTACTGTCTCTGATAGTATATTCCATTTCAAGAAAGGCATCTTATCAGTACCCCAGTGGTAGTCTGCGAGCTAGAGATAAACAGAAATTGATTTTTTTTCTGGCTAGCAAATGAATCCTTACAGTCCTGAACTGTTTAATAGATAAGAACTTTTCCAAAATGGCTATAGTTTGCTCACTTCTCAGATGTCCATCTCTTTTCAGGAGGGTATCAGAGTTAAAGTTTCCACAGGCTTTAGAGTCAACCTATGGAAGCTCATTAACTACCCAAGAACAGGATGTGTGGCTTCTGGGATGGAAAGTAGGGAAGGATGAAAACAGGCAGAAAGCAACATCTGAAGAACAGAAGAACAGACACCAATCTCTTGACTGTCCAGAGTAAAAAGGCCAGAAAGAGTTTGCAGTTCTCTTACTATGTTTTCTGGGGAAAAACCTGCTTCCGGTGTAGGAAATTAGGTAAAGGAAAACATGCAGGTGAAGGCTTACGGGGTCATTATGGGGTCCGTGATAGCGCAAACATAGATCTACAGGAAAGCATTTTCAGAGAAGACTTGTTTTGATCTTAGAGGCCAAAAGGTTTGCTAGATCATCACATTGAGCTTCTTACCTATTAGCATAACAAAATCAGTTTTTTCCCAGTTACTCCAGTATATAGTCTGGTAGCATATATATTTTTTGCATAATGTATATCTTCAGCAAAGGCATACAAAAAACCTTGAAAGACACCCTGCTTTTCCCTGGGGGCTTGCTGTAATGGGTCATGTTACAAACATTTGCTTTATGTCTAATTGTTTTCAGGTACCTGTCACTGAATCTTATTATCTCTGTGTCTGCTAGAATAAATGGGCTTTTCAGGTTTGCTATCTTCTTCCCAGGGGAATCCTAATGCAATCCTGTCATCTTTCAGTCTTCTGCTTCGTAAGATGTTAAGATATTTAAATCTCTTCCTGTAATACACTTTTTTTTAAATAAAAACCTCCCCTTTTTTTTAAGCATTTATTCTGTTCTGCATCCTTTACTACATTTTCAACCTCTTTTTTATATGAAGACATTGGTTTTCCCTACTAAAATCATTGTGTTTTCTACATTATGGAGTTATTCTCCACTAGACTGAAATCAGAAATCCAAATTCTATGATCTCAAAGCTTCTCAGATTTCCAAGACGTAGCCAAGATTAATGTCAGCAAGCCAAAGAGCAGATATGACTACGTCAATAGGGTTTTAAAATTTTAGACAATGTAAAATAGATGTGCTGAATTTTCCTCTGTTTCCTCTGTTTTCCCCGACTAATTACCCATCTCCACTGTTTATATACAGATTTGCTCTATATTTAGTAATGGGATTATCCTATTGTTTGGATTTCTTTATTCACACTTTTTTGATTTTTTTTTTTATTCATAATAGTCTTTTAATACTTCTCCCTCCCACAGGGTCATTTTTTGCAGCTCTGCATTGCATTTTCGTGAGAGGTATACACTTGCAATTACACATGCTTTATAAATCATCATCACTGTGAATCACAGACATAAATAAACAAGGTTGATGAAAGACCTTTTACTGCTATCAGTTACAACATAAAATGGGTTACACAGACAAGCTGTGACCTGTGAGATCAGACTGGTATCTGTAGTTTTAATCTCTGTTCTTGGCTGTGGTAGAGAAAAATGGCTATCATTTATCACTAGCAAAGCATGCAGTAAGCAATAAGAATATGTGAACTCAACTACATTAAACAGCAGCTGCTGTGTATATACATAAGCAGTGATGTACCATACATCTCCTACAAACATTAGCAACACGTTGTGATTACGAACACAGATACATTATAGGTGACTTGAAACAGCAGAGTTCAGATAATTGCAACGGGAAAGCGTAATTGCAATGAGCAAGCATCATTAACTAATTTACTTAGAAAATCAAGGGCCAAGTAAATGGAAGAATTTGGCTACTTCTGTTTCCACTGTCCTGGCCATAAGGCTAAGAATCCTGGTATACAGTTCAGGACAAACAGTGCATTGCTGCAAGCAGCCACATATTTATATTTTTCTTATTTTGAAAATAGTGACACTGCAGTGCTTCAGGTATGATCAGTACAGTACAGCCTATTTGCTTCACAGGTTATGGAATCCACACTGATGGCCTGACGTCTTAAGGAGCTCATCTAACAGTTTTGATGCATCTAATCACTGCCTTCTAGAGGAAGAAGGGATATGAGTGCCAGGGACACAAATCTACCAGGCAACGGCTCTGTTAAGCCATCCTCTGTCTACTCTCTCATCCATGCATAGTGGCATAAAATGATGTACTTAACATGCAATGCATAGAGCTCAGAGGACAACTTCTCCTCCAGTTAGATAAAACATTGCCAGACTCCACAATGCTGAATCTTACATGCAAAACAACAGTTACTTGTCAAGATTCATTCTGATAAATAGTTGTAATTTTGATCATTTTCTCCAAAACCAAAATATGCATTGATTTTGTTCATATTGTTCATGCCTTCAACAGAGATTTTCAATTTAATTTGAAATAAATTTTTAAATATCAAAAAAGCTAAATTAATGAAATATCTGTAAGTTTTAGTGTTTGATTTCTTTCTATTCTAAGTCAAAAAGGAAATCCCATATCAAACTGCTATTCTATTAGGGAAACTATTAAAATGGCTTCAGACAATTATAATGACCAAATCTGCTCACATCCTTTAGTCTAGCTGTAGCAAAGTTTTTCGGTATAAATTTGATGATGTGCAAAGTCACAAAGAAGTCACCACTCTGTCAACATCTAACATACAGCATTTACACTGGTACTTTAGAGCTCTGTTGAGCTGAGGCCTTCATGAATAGCCTTCGCATTCACAACACCACAGATGTTAATTATTGCACCTATTTTTCCAAAGAACAAGCATAAAAAAATATTTTCCAAGATTACTGTTGCTATTGCTATAAAATTTGCCTCAATTTTGTTACAGATAGTTGATCTTCAACTAGTCACGTGCAAAACTGATCTGCCTTATATACTATACAGGCCACTACATTTCATTACTAACACAAACAAGTAGAACTGGTAGCAACAAATTAACTGGTTTTTTAATCATAGAATCACAGAATGGTTTGGTTTGGAAGGGGGCCTTGAAGATTGTCTAATTCCAACTCCCATGCCATGTATAGGGACCATAAATTAGCGGTCTGACTGAGACAGACCTACTACACAACAAGGGCACTTCAGTACACACTTCAGGAATATCTGGCAAAAGGACCTGGCAGTGGAGCTAGATGGTTATTAAAGAGAGTGATTTGAAGAATTCAGAAATGCCTATTTCTGAATTACGTGGTACTGTTTCAAGGTTCTGTCAAAGTTATGGGTGTTTTCCTGTGTTGTTCTGAAATGAAAAGCATAGTTGAGATAATAATGTTCAGTGAAGGACATTAATTTAAAACATGCACAGGGCTAAAGTATGCTATCAGCTGCTTTATGATACAGAGAAGCTTGTAAGGGAATAAAACATGGACAGCAGAAATGTTTGATTTTAAGCTTGATGTTTTCCTTTCAAATACAGCACTAAAGGGTATAGTTTATATTCTGTCCCTGTTCTGATATTGAAAAACCTAATTTTCTTATACTTCTGGGTGAAATGGGAGTAACTGTAGTGATGCTGGGCATCCTACATAGTCACAAAGCTAGCCAGAGCACCCAAGACTGCTGTGGAGAAGCAACCCCAAAGCTGGAAATGTTTGGAGCACTATTATACTGCTTGGAGCAGTATAATCAAGTGTCACACCACTTGATTCAGAAACATTTTTGGGGTCAACTTCAGGCTATTCTGCTGATACCCTCTAGTACAAGGCTCATGTATCTTATGATCCTAGTAAGAAAGACACTCAGACTCCATAAGCTATTGCTTGAAATACCATTTTCTGGAGCTAATCCAATAAAGAGAAAGAACATAAGTAATCTTACACCCCTTCAGGTACTGGGAGATGAGCTGTGCAGTATCAGACCTCTGCTCAGGGCATGTTGTATGGATCCCATCCATCAAAAGGTTCCCCGACATTTAGATTTTGAGGCCTCTTAAAGAATTTCCTTAGAAAAAAAATATTGCATTCATTATATCTGTTGTCAAACAACCACATGTTTACATGAGAACTTGCTGTTCCTCTGTAAGATAAAGGTCACATAGATGGTGTGATCAGCAATACAGAGTGGGAGCTGCCTGCAAGCTCCCCTGTTACCATCACCCAGCTGAAGGACAAGCCGTATTTGCAGGACAGTGCAGCACAGCACTGCCCTGTGCCTGCTCAGGCTGGCACTCTACAGGGATCACTAACTGTTTGATGAACAATAGTTATCTCCTGAAGATTGTTACAATCCCAAAGGAAAAAAAATCTTGCAGCTGCTTGAGGCTTTAGGCTTTGCTTCCCTGCTATGGGCATCAGGTGGTGCTCTCTGACACTGTGGTAGCTCCTTAAGGTGAGCTCTGCCTATTATCAGACATGAGACACAGCAGCACAGGATTGTTGCTGAAGGGTCCCTTTATTATCAAGCAACAGGGCAATGGGATTTGCAAACAGCTATGCTCCAAGGTCAGGAGACAGTAAGGATGCAGAGTGCATCAGGCTTCTCCCAGCATCAAACACAGCATGCACAACACAGCTGCAAGCACAGAGGCAAGCATTCTATGGCTCTGTCTGGGATGTAGGATATGTTGCTGCTTCCCTTTTTTACATGGACACCCTGGGACTTCATCAGATGATTTATATTTTCTGTAGCAAGTGGAGGATGAGTATGTGCACAATACAAGCAAATCTCACATCTCACCTTGCACAGCATTTGCCAAGAACACAGACTGTGTTCTGTAACTCTGAACACGTTCAACAGCCGGGGAACATCTGCTTTTGAGGGCTGCTCTGGGATCATCATAGTTCTTCTTACACCAGCTTCACATGGTTGTCTCTGGGCTCTTCTACAGAATGGATTTTCAAGAACATTCTACTTACTAAGGTTCTACATTTATTGTCCACCCTCATGCTCACTTTACATTTAATATAAGTGCTATAGTGGTATGCAGTACAGCAAGAATCAGAAATTGTCTCATAGCACTCCATGTAACAAAACAGACTGCCTGACTGATCCTGCAAGCCAAGCACTATGAACCATTCCCACTGACTGATGTTTTTTTCTTCAGGAAAATCACTCATTTCACTTTCCAGTTAAATTTCAGCTCTCAGATTTGATCTGCTATCATACATTATTAATTTAGGCCTCTGTTCAGGAAGAAAACTTTAGTGCTAAGCCTTGCAGTTAATTGATCTTAGAAAGTCAGTATATTTAAAAATACACAAAAGTTTGTATGAAAGCACAGCCCTAATACACAGAGAAATAATAGTTTTGCCCAATATAAAATTATTTGTGTATGGCAGTTTACTTGTTTTCTTTTGTATAACTGAAAGGTTTAGTGCATGAAACCTAGTTAAACTTAAGAGAGAACACTGGCAAATTTACAAGAGCAAATTTGATCACTATATGGTTCTGAAAGGAAAATATAAAGTATTTTTCTAAAGAAGCATAAGGAATACTGATGCATTACAAATTAGAGTTATGCAGATATCATTCACAGAAGCAGCCTAAAGGGGAAACATAGATTTTAAAGTATACCAGGTGTGCATAAGCAACAGTTTAAAGAAGTACGTCCAGTGGAAGAAGCTACTTTCTTTTACATCTCTTAAATTACATGTAAATATTATACATATCCTCAGCTGACAAGCACACATGTAGCCCTATTTAAATGATACCAATTAACACTAGATAATCAGTACAACTTGCACTATTAAGTTTAGATCAAGTGTTAGTAAAAAAAAAAGTTATAAGCATCTCATATTTTCCATCTTCTAGGACTCCGAACATAGCTATTTTTCTAAAACTTTTCTAAAAGACTGTAGAAAAGCCATTTAGTGTTTTAAAACTCTATTAAACTAATTTATTAAAGTATTGTCTTATTTATTAAAGTATTTCTTCCTTTATGTTTTTGCCCGCATTTTGCCCATGAAGGCAACAGAATAAATTATAGGCCTGGTTTCCTTCTACCTTTTCATTTGGGCAAGTATAACTTTGTAAAGGGCATTTGGAAAAGTTAAGGAAGGGCAAAAGGAAAACCACAAAAAGATGAAAGGAAAACAGGTAGCAGATTACTAATTTGATTGCATCCTGATAACCTCCTTCAGTTACAGCCTTTATTGAGTTTCTGGAAGGTGCTGTACAGAGATAATTCTTACCCTCAGGCCATTTCTTCTATGCTTAGGATACAGCCTCAGAAAAACTGTCCATCTTTACCCTTGGATTATGCTCACAAACTCTTGAAAAGCACAATCCATGCCATGAGCCTGAGCTGCAGCAGGGAGCATGTTAGAGCTGTATTAACAACTGTACAGTAGAGATGACTGAACTGCATGGTAGTGTACATTTTCTGGTCCTTTTTAATGCAACTATCACAAGCCATGCAACACAGACTGTGTCTGTGACTGTCCGCTACCAGTGATATGTGATCCTCCTACCTGTTAGGTGGTTGGGTGCACAGAGTTGTCCAAATTCACTGTTCACTGTGGACTCTCATGCAGCAGAATACTAGGTAAGCTTGGACTTGAGCGGTAGTTTGGGCCTATGCTAAATATCCAGTACAGAGAGAGGAAAAATAAAGTGATCTACCTAATATGAGTAGAGAGTTGGTGGCTCAACCAAGACTTTTTTGGTCTTGCCTGTATGCCTTGCTCAACAATTCCTGAGCCCTGGACTAATGTGTTATTTATTGACCATTTTGCTGATTCTATTAGTTCAGAAAAACATTGAAACTCAAGATAAACTCCACTATTATTCTCAAATAATATTAAATTAACTTACTGGTATGATAATTAAAACACTCTGCAGCCAGGGGACTATTCATAACTCCAGGAATCATAGCCCTGTGAAAGAAGTCATGTTCTTCACTGCTTTGCTACTTTAAGACCATACAACAAGATTGTGATGGGACCTTGCAGGTCACTGAGTCCAGGCAAGTCTCACTGCCAAGATGATTTCACAATCTTTTGTGGGATTTTTAGAGAGAAATGGACATGTTGTGGACGAGCCGTGTCTAGGACGATGCCCTTGAGCTGTCCGTGGGAACCATTTAGATAAAGAAGGTAGAGAGCAGAAAAACAGGTTGGCAGAAAAATGAGTCAACCAAAAAACAAGTTAGGCAAAAAAACAAGTCAAAAATAAATTTAGTTTGTGTGAATTAACCAATTACGATGTAACATGTCTGTATGTAGCAGGAAATAGACCTATCCGGCGTTACCAGCTGGATTAGAAAAAGTATATAACCACCGCTGCAATAATAATAAAAAGAGATCTATGTTAAAACCGCATTGGTTTGCATGCATTTACTCCATGCCCTCCCGGCCACAATCTTTTTTAGAAGCTTTCTGAGCTAAAAAACTTCTCCCACAGTGTATTTTCCAGGGTGTTATGCAGCTGTGCATCAAATCTGCTATGCAGGGGGGCTTCCATTGTTGCTCTGCAAGAAAGCTGACCTAAGAAGGATCTGCAGCACACCCAGACCTGCTGTGTGATTGCTCAGTACACTGGTTTGGAAAAAGTTGCCAAATATTGAATGTGACCTGGCTAAGGTAACTCTGTGTCTCACCTGCCTGGGTGAGTGGGTTTTTCTTTATGAGTATTGTGTTGTAATTCAATATGAGACTTAGAGAAGCAAGGCTGAGAAGCTGGAACAGTCCCCCGTTAACTGCTTCTCATCTTACATATATTCGCAAGACTATGTTTTTTTATTATGAGTGAAAATGCTACTTGCAGGCTGCAGGCCCAATAGCTTTCTAGGCCAAGATGAAAGCCTAGGGATTAAAACACAGTAGGGGCCAAAATATGTTTCAAAGGGTGAAGAGAGAAGGCGACAGTGGTTTGATTTGTGACCAGAGGGATACATGAACTGAAGCCTGTGCAGAGCTTGCTGTGTAAAAGCTGGGAATAAACAGTGGTCCTCAGAGAGGAAAGCAGGAGCCAGTGCCTGCTCCCATGGCAATGGAAGAACGGAAGGCCCTTTAGCTGAAAAAGGCACCAAAGGTGGAAATTTGAACATCTGAAGCAAAAACTGCAAAAAGGAGAAAGAACTAAGGAGTTAGGAAAGATTCACGAGACAGAGCCCTCTAAAACCATGTTTAGAGTCACAGAGGAAGCATCTTCGCCAAGTCAGGAATTGCTCTCACTTCTCTGTCTTCCTAGAAATCATCAGTAAGACAGTGATAACTGCAAGAAGCCCTAAGGAGTCCATTCAGGAAGGCTTCAATTTCCTGTCAAGCACACACAGGGAAGCTCAAAAGTAAATGATTAATGGCCCAAAGCTTTATTTGATCTGCTGCTACAATTAAAGTAGTGGCTGGCAAAGCTCACTGGCCTCTCTCAGGTACTAATATTGGGCTGTTTCAAAGAGCTCCTGAGAAATTGGAGCTTAGATAACCTCATTAAAAGCTATCTGAGAGGCATTTCAGTTACATTAATGTACTGTATGACTACTGAGGATACCCACACGCTGCTCATATATAAAAATATGAGTAAGTCATCTGTTGGGTAGCCAAGATTCTTCAGTTGTTATTCTTCAGTTGAAACAGAATACAAATATGATGGGCATTTGGATATAAAGGATGTTCACTGACTGAAAATGAATTTAGTAAATAAATTCTATCCACACATTTGGCTAGGAGCGACATGTGATCTTTCTATGAATGCAGGTAAATGTTAGACCTGTAACTACCAAATTCTAACATTCCTCATGACGAATACCTTATGGAGAGACTGAGCAGTTAGAAAAATAGATTTGGGCAGAGATAAGATTATTTAGTAAGCTACAGGCAGTTTTCACAAACAACATTTACCTATCTGAAAATATGTACTTATATAATGTTTCATCTACCTTAGTATCATACCTAGACACTTTTACTGAAAATTAATAACAACCAGCTCTGACACTGCCAAATGGAATAAGAGCTGTTATTTTCAATGCTGACAAAGAATAGCATAACATTTTTAAAATTGTGAAAAATTAAACAGCACCTAAAATTATTCAGCCATGGAGCACTAGGTCCATAAAGACAAGGGATGGCACCACTCCTGCTGCCTTCCTGATGCAGTCTCATAATTTCATTTGTGCTGGACCTACAGTTCATGGAGCTGTCTAGAAACCAAACTCAGAGGAGTGACCCTGACAGTAACAATACTACGTTGTTGTTGTTGCAGCTGTTTTACTTTTCAGGTGGACTAGGTCCTTAGTCTGTCGCACAACCACACAAATCCCTGTGCCAGCAGAAGGGTGGCAGCAGCAGTGAGTGGCTGGGAGCAGGACAGTCCTTGTTCACAGCAGGCCAGACCATGATGAATGCAAACAGATGTGCAACAAGGGCATAAGGGACATGTATGTTCTTGGGGATCTGAGTCCTAGAACCATCATCTCATAAATGTCCTGAGGCAATGAGTCTCCTGATTCATTCCCTTATGTTTTACATTTAAACATTGAATATATGATTTCCATTCTTTTCAGAGCAAATTTTGAAACTATCAACTAGTATTTATTTAAGGTCAGAACAGTGTCAGCTACTTAAAATATAAGCAGAGACAGAAATCAGAGTCCTGATACTCCTGAAGTAGAGAAGCGTTGCTAAATTGTAATTTGAAGTGAAATTTTTTGCTTTTTTTCTTCCTTTATTGCTAAAAAATGTGCAACTGGGCTTTTTGCTTACTCATAAAATATATAAATTTCAAAAGCCTTTTGTTTAAAAATATTATCAAATCTGAAAATTTTAATTATAACATACAATAGTGTAGTAGTTTGACCCTGGCCAGATGCCAGGGACCCACTAAAGCTGCTCTCTCACTCTCCCTCTGCAACTAGACAGAGGAGAGAGATAGGAAAAAAAAACCAGCTAAAGATTAATGAGTAAAGAGCTGGGAGAGCTCATTTGCTGACTACTTTCACGGGCAAAACAGACTCAGAAGGGGGATGAAACGTAAATTTATTACTAACAGGATAAGAGCTGAAGAGTGAGAAATAAAACAGTCTTAAAAACACCTTCCCCCCACCCCTCCTTCCTTCCATCTTCTCCCTTCTCCCCCTCAGTGGTGCAGGGGGACAGGTAATGGGGGTTGCAGTCAGTTGTTGTTTCTGCTGCTGCTAATGTGAGTCCACCCCTCGGGCAGCAGTTATTCCCAATCTGCTGTCCTATGAGTTACTGTTCCATGGGGTGCAGTCGGATCTCTGCACCCTGATGGTCCTCCATGGGCTGCAGGGGTACAACCTCAACCTGTGTCACCATGGTCTTCACTACAGGCTACAGGGGGGGCCACAGCTCTGAGTCCTTCCCCTGCTTCTGTAGGGTCCCTCCCCTGGGAGACGGTCCCTCCCCTGGGAGACCGTCCTCGACGGACCTCTCCAACGTGAGTCCGNGCTGTCCTATGAGTTACTGTTCCATGGGGTGCAGTCGGATCTCTGCACCCTGATGGTCCTCCATGGGCTGCAGGGGTACAACCTCAACCTGTGTCACCATGGTCTTCACGACAGGCTACAGTGGGGGGCCACAGTTTTGAGTCCTTCCCCTGCTTCTGTAGGGTCCCTCCCCTGGGAGACGGTCCCTCCCCTGGGAGACCGTCCTCGACGGACCTCTCCAACGTGAGTCCGCTCCTTGGGCAGCAGTACTTCCCAATCTGCTGTCCCATGGGTTGCTCCTCCATGGGGTGTAGTCCTTCACAGATGAGCTGTACCGATGTGGGTTCCCCACAGGGCCACGAGTCCTACCCAGGAAAAACCTGCTCCAGCATGGGTTTCCCTCTCCATGGGCCACAGGTCTCTGGCAGGACTCCACTCCATCCTGGACCTCCCACGGGGTCACAACCTCCTTCATGCATCCACCTGCTCCAGCACGGGCTCCTCCATGGGCTGCAGGTGAGTTTCTGCACCCCGCTGGTCCTCCATGGGCTGCAGGGGCCTCAGCTATGAGTCCTTCTCCTGCTCCCACAGGGTCCCTCCTCCCTCTCCTTCTGCACTGACCTTGGTGTCTGCATTGTTATCCCATGTTCTTAGTCCGCTCTTTCCTGGCTGGAATTTCTTCTGTGCAACACTCCTATATTCTTCAACATGTTATCACAGAGGCATTACTATCACTCCTAATTGGCTCAGCCTTGGCCAGCTCCAGGAAGTCCATCCTGGAGCCGGTTATCATTGGCTCCATAGGACAGGGGAAGCTTCTAGCAGCTTCTAACAGAAGCCCCCCTGGTAACCCCCCTGCTACCAAAACCCAGCCACAGAAACCCACGACAAATAGTCACACATTTAGAAATTCTTTTGAATATTAACCTTCTTAGACTGCTCTAGGTCCTACATATATTGCAGCACAGGATTTCTTCAACATGTTTTAATAATCCCATCAAAACAATAGGATGAGTATTTAAAGTTCCACTGAAGCTGATATTTAATTTCAGTGGCTGTCAACTAGGTTTTTTTTCGGAAGTTCAAACTTGGCATGAAAATATTTAAATAAATGTCCTCAAGTGAAGTGTTCTTTGTGCAGACCTGGGGTTCAGAAATTAAAGAAGGAGAAGAACACAGAAGTATAGCATAACCTTCTGTCCCCCTGACCTGCATTTGCATACACCTGTAGCTGTGACAGCTCCACTATGATAACAATCTGCTTACAACCCTGCTGCTGCAAGGACATAAAACTTCTCCTACCGAAAAGGAAAAACATGGACAATGGATTAAACACAGGTAAAATTTTTCAACTTCACATATACCACTTACCTCCTATAGTAAATTCCTTTCAGAGGGTCAGGGGAAAGTCACTTAAAAAATAAATATAAGAAAAACATGAAGAAAAAATACAGCCCTTAACACATGCTGAATCACAAGAACTGAAAAAAACAATTCTGACATAAGACCCTGTTTGACATATCAAATTTCAGTAATTCCTACATTTCAAGCACACCGGAGAGCATCTCAAGAAGTACCATCACTGCCAAGGCACAGATGGATTTGACAGAAGTCTCTTTAACTTAGTCTTACAGGTCTGCAACAAGGGAAATCCCCAAATTTCCCATGCTGTCTCTTCTGGGGCATCACAATTCTCATATCTAACCTAAATCTCATGCCGAAGTTTCAGCTGCTGTACTCCTTGCTCTTTTGTCTTCATCATGGACTTTCAGAATGCTCATGTGCCACACAGGCTATATTCCTGTTTGTTCATGCTAGGATAGCCATGAGCCTGGTGAATCACACTGTTCTTGGTTCTCAGTGTGTAAAGCTCCTGATTCTTCTTCATGGAGCTGTTCCCTACCTGGCCATTCCCCATCCTAAATTTCTGCAGCCACTGGCTTTGACCTTGCATTTGTGCTTCTGAAGCATCCTGATTCTCCAGAACATTCTTCTAGTTTGTCAAGATCATTTCTGAAATCTAATCTTGATCCCCAGCATAGTCCCAGCCTTCCCAGCACCACAGGCAGTGTTATGCACAAATTCAGCAAGCATACCGCCTCTGTTATTATCCACATGATGGGTGGAAAAACTTCGATGTCACTGGATGAACCTCTGCATTTATAAAGCTCTGCATTTCCACGGCCGGCAGCTGAGAACTGCTCAGACATGTATCCGTACAGCAGCGCAGTCAGTTCTGCAACTAACTGTCCCTTGCCTTGGACTTTATCGAAGTCCAAGATCCATCGAAGATCAAATCCACGCTTAAATGAACTAAAATCTCATTTTCCTCGCTCTTCGTTTATCAGAGAGGGACGTCGAACTTAGCTCCCGCTGTCGCTTCTACACCCTTCCCTCACACTTCGCGCCCAGCGGGCGGCCGCGGCTCCGGGCCGGGGGTCGCTGGCGACGCCGG